>NW_020769561.1:259232-288829 GCF_900518735.1 Pseudonaja textilis
TTCCTTCCTTCCTTCCTTCCTTCCTTCCTTCCTTCCTTCCTTCCTTCTTTTCTACCCCCCTCTGCAAATCTTTGAATTTCCTAGTTAAATTAATTTTATTTAAATTAAATGAACAGTTAAAAACAACAAATTTGGAAGAGAACACCGCTGAGCTGAATGTATGTGCTTACCAAGGAAAGAGCATTTTGTCATAAAAGTAGAATAATGTGCAGAAAAAGCCTCTGGAGCTCTAGAGCTGACAGTTATAGAGCAATAAAGCAGCACTATTGTGCAACAAAGCATTTTGGTACATTTGACTTGTTTTATTTATACTCAACCCCAATCAGTTTGAATATTTAAGTCTGTAAACAAGAAATAAAATAACAAATACAAGCCTCTTCGGAATGTTGATTCCTCCAGCTATCTATCCCTGAAAAAGGGACTAATTGAATAGTTGGTTGGTTATACAAACATTAGTTTGAATCACAGATAAACAGTATTTACTAAGAAATCTGTCTACTTGGATATTTTTCCTTTGACTTAATATGAATATGCTCATTTTGCTGAAGGAATTCTTTTTCATGTTGTCTCCCTCACTCAAAGCTTCTTTCTGTGAGGATAATTTTGCTTGATGTAAAAAACATTTCTTCCTCTTACAATATTTGTTGTGAGAAGAAGCCCCATTGATGTCAAGGGGACTCTACTGTTATTTTATTTTTATTTATTTGTTTGTTTGTCAAGCATGTATGAGAAAACAAGTATAAGTATGAACATAACATATAAACATATAAGTATAAACAGGTATACGTATATACATTATAAATGAGTACGAATCAATGGGAACAGTAGGACAGGGATGGTAGGCATGCTGGTGTGCTTATGCACACCCCTTTACAGACCTCTTAGGAATGAAGTGAGGTCCATGGTAGACAGATTGAGGTTAAAGTTTGGGGGTTTGAGGATGTAACAGCAGTCAGGTAGTGAGTTCCAGGCATTGAATACTCTTTTGCTGAAGTCGTATTTTCTGACAATCCACTGATATCTCTTATGTTGCAGTATGGACACGGTAAGATTCTCATATATCTTGTCCTTCCTCTTTACTATTCGTGAAATCAATCAGAATCCGAGGCTGTTACCCAACATCACCCTGAGCTACAACATATATGAGAATTATTTCAATGAAAGAATAACCCATGAAGCCATGATAGATTTGCTCTCCATGGGGCAACAGACTGTCCCAAACTACAGGTGTGGAAGGCAAAAAAGTGTGTTGGCTGTTCTGGAAGAGACAGATTCTGAGCTCTTTAATTATGTTGCAGCTATGTTGGGGACCTACAAGATCCCACAGGTATGGATATAATTGAAGCTATGTTCGCTTTGCAACTTTTTCCGAAGGTGTCCAGAAATAGATCTTGGTGGAGATCACTGAATAAATTTAGAATCAAAGGCCAGATATTAAAGATGAAAAGACTTTTGCCATTTAATTTTTTATTAGTTTATCACAATGTAAAATACAACGACAAAAAGAAAATAATGGGAAAGCAAGGGGGAAGGGAAGAGGAAAGTGTAGGGTAAAAAGGTAAAAAGAAAGAAAAGCATTGTCTTCTGATTCTTTTTAGCACAGTAGAATAAGAGAATAACTCTAACAATTACTTTTACCCAGTAATATATATTAGCCATTTCTATAACAACAAATCTATCTAATTAGCAAAACCCAAAGTTTCATTTTTTTCCACCTCAAGAAGTGGTTTCAAAAAGGAAATGAAGTTTGCTGTGTTATTTTCTTTAATTAAAGCAGTCAATATAGCCATCGCTGCTAATTCCATCGAAAAGGTCAAAAGCCTTGTAAGAATTTTCTTTTCATAATGTTTTTACATTTTTCTTTTCATTTACTTGGCATCTTTGTGTGAAGCAGTTTTGAAACAATAGTAAAAGGAATGGAACGTGGATGTAAGGGAAAGGAATTTGAAAGCTGCTTGGAAAAGAACAAAAGAAATTACACCATAGAGTGCTCCGGAAGACAAGCAAATATGAAGTTTGAAAAAGGATACTTGGTGAATTAAAAAGTCAGGGGGTGAAAAAAAATGCAGATTAGAGACAGATTGCTACACAAAGTTAAAGATGTGCATTCTGGTGGACTGGAAAGAATGATCAGGATCAACCTGCAAAAGAAATAATGAAGGAAGAATAAATGCACAATGTTAAAATTTTGTTTCCCTTCTCTTTACTCCTTCAAAGGGGTAAAACTTATGTTTAATCACCTATTTTCTTGGAAAAAACTACGATGACTTGATCAGAGACAAGAGAGGCTGGAAAAAGACCAGCAAGAAGAACTCAAATTTTGAGCTGGTATTATTTTCTGGAATGTTTCTGGCAATTGAATATTATCTCTAGTAGCAAGAGAATCACTCAGCTTTTCTATTTCATTTTAGATCAACTATGGGATCATCAGTCATGCTTCTGAGCATAAGTATCATTTTCCTTTCTCTTACCGGTTGGGTCCAAGACAAGAACCTCCTCACTTGGTGATTGTCAAGCTACTCCTCCATTTCCAATGGACCTGGATCTGCCTCCTTGCACCAGACAATGAAAATGGGGAAAAGTTCAGAAAGACATTTGTGCCTGCAGCCCTCAAGAAAGGAGTTTGCGTTGCCTTCTCAGAAAGCATCCCGGTGCTCAATTTTGAAAAGGAAAAAGACCTGCTTTTATACTTGAGAAAGAGTAACGTAAATGCAATTGTTTCTCAATTGGACTTGAAAACTGTAACATCACTGGGGTTAATAATCAGAATCATGGACAGGAGAGAAAAATTAGTCATTGGGAAAGTGTGGATTGTAACAGCCTTGTCAGATCTTAGTGTGACATTGCTATACAGGATCGTTGATCTCCACCACAAGCATGCTTTTTTATCATTCGTAATTAAGACAAAGACAGGAACCTCATACAATCCTGCTCCTTCTGACTTATTTGCTTTTGAGATCATAGCACAGTCAACATTTCAATGTTCCTATTCAAGCTCTGAGCTGTCAAGGAAGGTTTGGAAACGATGCACAATAAAAGAGACCTGGGAAATTACATCTGCTGATATTATCGCAAAAATCTTGTCCCAGGATGCCTATAGTATTCCCACTGCAATTCAGGCAGTGTCCTGGGTCCTCAATGCTGCCCATACCTCCCAACTGGGCCAGAAGAGGAGGCAACTTGGACCCCAGATGATACAGCCATGGCAGGTAGGACTTCATCTTTTCACTGATGGTCCCCCTTCAATTGGAGGTCAGCAGGGCTGGGGAGGACAAGTGTTCTGAAGAAGACTTTCCCATCTCTGGTGTTTGTTCTATGAGATGTGGAGGCATATTGAGAGGAGGGAATTCAACTGTTTCCCATCAAGAGCCATTTGTGTGGGTTCAATGTAGTGATAACAGGGATGGGTAACTCTACAGAAAGGAAGATTTTCCCCCATTTTTAGATTAAATAAGCATCAGATAGATGAGGCAGCAATCTGTTGGGGTGAAAGTGATTCCCTGGATCATGCAACCTTCATCTTTTCTAGTCTCCAGTCCCAAAATATAGTTGTCTTTTTGAGTTCTGGACTAAACATAGTTTTTCCTCCTGAAGAATTCCTTGGAACAGGGGTCTCTAACCTTGGCAACTTTAAGACTTCTGTACTTCAACTCCCAGAATTCCTCAGCCAGCTTTGCTTTGGTGGGTGAGGAATTCTGGGAAATGAAGTCCAGAAGTCTTCAAGTTGCGAAAGTTGGAGACCCCTGCCTTAGAAAGCCAGATGATATAAAACCAGTGCATCTTTCCAGGCTTTTGGGGACCAACAAATCAGATAAACTGTTGATCTGTAGGGCTAGATATGAGAACAAATCCAGCAATGCGATCAAGCCTCCTATATTCCAGGAACATATAGAACCCTCCATCACCAATTTAGGATCAGATCCCAACTTCCTTCTTCTCTCCTCTCTTCTTTTTAAATCAAATACTGAAATGTTTAGTTGTATGCAAGCTCTGTTACTTCTGCAGACCTTCTTCTTTTTCTCATGTCTTTCTCTCTGTTGGTTTGATAAAACAATGAAATGTGGCAGTACCCAAGAAAAGGGCCTACCTCCATCATCCTTGACGAAAAAAGTTTCACATGAAATTTCTGCACCAATTGATAATCCCTAGCCTGCCTCTGACCTGATGTACTCCCAATGATACTCCCAATGATACTCCCAATGATACTCCCGATGATACTCCCGATGATACTCCCGATGATACTCCCAATGATACTAGGCTGCATAAACAGAGGGATAGAATCAAGATCATGGGAAGTGTTAATAATACCATTTTATAATGCCTTCGTAAGGCACACTTGGAATACTGCATCCAGTTTTAGTTGCCATGATGTAAAAAAGATGTTGAGGCTCTAGAAAGAGTGCATAGAAAAGCAACAAAGATGATCAGGGGACTGGAGGCTAAAACATATAAAGAATGGTTGCTGGAACTGGGTATGTCTAGTTTGATGAAAAGAAGGATTAGGGGAGACATAATAGTAGTTGTTCCAATATCTCAAGGGCTTCCACAAAGAATAGGGAGTCAAGCACCTGAGGATAGGACAAGAAGCAATGGAAACTAATCAAGAAGAGAAGCAACCTAGAACTAAAGAGAAATTTCCTGACAGTTAGAATTAATCAGAGAAAAAACTTGCCTCTAGAGCAGAGGTGGTATTCAGCAGGTTCTGACCAGTTGTGGAGAACCGGTAGCAGAAATTTTGAGTAGTTCGGAGAACCAGCAAATCCCACCTCTGACTGGAGATTTTACAGTATTTTACAGTATCCTTCCACTGCCATGCCCACAGAACCGGTAGTAAAAAACATTGAATCCCACCACTGCTCCAGAGGTTGTGAATGCTCCAACAATGGAAGTTTTTAAGAAGAGATTTGATAACCATTTGTCTGAAGTGGTATAGGGTTTCCAACTTAAGCAGGGGGTTGGACTAGAAGACCTCCAAAGTCCCTTCAAACTTGGTTATTCTATTTTATGCAATCTTGATTTTGCCACTAAAAGCATAATGAGCAAAGGGGCTGGTAAATTCCTCCAGCTTTGATGTCCTTCTTCTTCTACATGTCACCAGGTAGAAAGAAAATCTTCCTCCAGTGATAGTATTGAACAGGAATGGAGTGGGTTTGGATGCAAAGTTTTGTCCATCATCTCAGGACTCTGCTCATTGGCTCAAGGAAATGAGCATAGGATCAGCAACAGTTTCAGGTAGCAAGAATCATCATACTATGTCAGTTTCACTGATTTCATTTGATGTGTGAGATAGAGATAGTGGAGATTCAAAGACATTAAAGTATAACCTCAAAAATTAAATGATCTTACATGAGAACATTGCTTGGACAAAATATTTATACTATCAGATTTATTCTTCTGAGAGATCAAGTTCTCATGGACACTAAAATGTTCAGTGACAAATAGTGATTCATTCAAATATCACACAAGACACATCTAAACAAGATCTTGCTTTCCTTGTGGAAGAAAGGAGAAAAACTTCCCTTAAAATCCCAAGTATCTTTCCTGACAGAAGCACTGAGTTGAAGAAGAATTATTCAGATCAGTCCTAACCCATAATAATAGTCACAAAGAAAACAGATCAAGGTTCAAAGTGGAATATATAAGTTACAGGTCTGATTCTCCATACATTTACAGCTTCACCCATTCCTGAAAAACTTCCAGCTTTCAAATTTTTCTGTGGATGGAGGTTACTTGGACAAAGATGGAACTCCAGATGCTGGCTTTGACATCATACAGTGGGCTGTGTTTCCCAATAAATCTAATTCTGGGGTGAAAATTGGAAGTACAGAAAGTGAGGCCTCCTCAAAAGTCAAGGTCTCCATTGATCAAAGTGCCATTATATGGCCAATATCATTTAACATGGTACCTATAATTGATTGTTTTTTGTTTTATTATTTAACTAATAATGCATGCCATCGATATCTAGAGCTATAGATCTATATCTAGAAGTAGAGCTAAAACAAGAACTAGAACTAAACTATTTCTAGGGTTGCTTGAGAAAAGGAGTATGAGGTTGAAAATGAATAATATCTATGAAGATTCTCAGTCATCCAGGTCATGGTTGTCCCAAAGGTGCTTTCCCAAAAGGCAATTTGACTTTCTTGTTTTTTTTTTCTTTGAAAATATTTTGTTTCTCATGCAAGGAACTTCTTTTGTTCTGAAGAAGCTTCTGAAAATAATATTTTCGCTTTCCAACTTTTTAAAGTTGGAAAGCAACCTTGAAACATATTCTTGATTTTTATGATCCGGACCTGACTGGTGTATATAATCAGGATATTTGCCAAGTATAGGTTCTTTACCAGTTTGGATTAAGAAGTCATGAATGAGCTGAAATATAGCTTCTCTTTGCTCTATCCCAAATCCTGCTATTGTTCTGACCCAAGCCTTGTTCAAATTAAACAAACACAAACTGTGTAAAAAGCATTGATTATATTAAGAGATTATATGATTAGTTTAGTCCAGGGTGGAAACCAGTGGTGGATTTCAAAAAAAAAATCCTACTGGTTCAGAGTGCTCACTGTACTGTGCTGTGCTCAGCTGAGGCATGGCAATCCACTCTATGTGAATCAGCTGAGCTAATAAACAACAGAATATAGGAGAGGTAAGAGTGGGGGTCAGTGGGTGGGGCCAGCCAGAGGTGGCATTTGCCAGTTCTCTGAACCAGTCAAAATTTTTCCTACTGGTATGCCAGAACCGGTCAGAACCAGCTGAATACCAGGATGGTAGAAACCCATTCTGTGATTAATTGCCATTCATAAAAATAACTCCTAATTTGCTTTTGACCTTTATGTTTAGACGTCCCCTTTGTCTAGATGTACTGAAAGTTGTCACCCAGGATACACCAAGCTCATAAGAGAGGGAGCACCCATCTGCTGCTATGACTGTTCCCAGTGTATAGAAGGAACAATTTCCATGCAAGAAGGTAAGTTACTCTAAAGCAAAACAGCGCTTGAGGATCCAGCTAAGCAATTACTTCTGTTCTTAATGGAAGACTTTAAGAGAACAATGGATTGTAATGGACCACAGTGAAGAGAAATCTGGAGAATAAAGTCACTCAGATTTTTCTGGGGCTAAATGCAAACTAGGAAAATCTTATAAAGGTAACAATGACTATTTCTTGCAAAGTTAACTGGAATGAATTTAATAACAAGATCACATAGTTATTTGTTTATTAATTTCATATGCTGCCCAATTCATGATCAAAGGTCATTCCAGGCAGCTTATAGTTATATTGTAGTTAATTAATTAATTATAGTAATAATTAATTATAGTATAAAAGTTGACCTCAACATGATAAATATGAAGGTGTTCCACAGGATTCCTGAGGTTATCCAGAATTTTGAACAAAATGATTATTTGGGCCTCACTGGAGGGGCAAACATTAGAATATGGGTGAGATTGTTGGACACATACAGTACATGTGGATGCTTATGAATACAAGATAGGTGTTAATTGAGCAAAAAGTTGTTTCTGTGTTTTGCATGCAGCTCATTGTAAAAAGTGTCCAAATGACCATCATGTCAGAATATTCATGAACTGGGATAGACAGAGCAACAGGTCAGCCATTGGGGACTGGATGGAATAGGACATGGTAACAAGGTCAGCCAATGTATGGGTATAGCCAATAAGTCAGCCAATGAGGGCTGTTTGGGAGCTGAGACTGGAAGGAGCCTGGGCGTGGCTCTGAGCTCTGAAGCTGCAAACAAGTCTGGTCTAGTCTGCAACTCTGAATGAAAACTGAAACTGTTCTCTCCTCTATTTGTGTTTTGCCTGTAACTACTACCACATTGGAAGAACGTACATCGGTACTGTACATTTACTTATGTGTTTTATATATATATAAAGAAGTTAATGAATCCTACTGAATCAGTTATCTGTGTGTGCTTTCTGGAAGTGATTTCTGCAACAAATTCTAACTCATCATTCCAGTGAAAACTGAGATTAGTGTGATCCAAAGACTATAAAGTTTTGTCTTATGAAGAAACCTTAGATTTCATCCTGGCTATTTCTACCTTGATTTTTGTCCCTAACTACTGGCTTTATTCTACACATTTTCATTAAATACCGCGAAACTTCCATAGTCAAAGCGAACAACTGGAATTTTATATATATTTTCAGAGTCTCTCTATTGCTTTGCTTCTTGCCTTTCCTTCTATTCATTGGTCAGCCAAATATGTATGGGCATTCCTAAAAATGGGAATCAGATTTTTACAGTGATTAATAATCAGTCAAACCTTTCGGGGAAAAAGCAGGCATTATGATAATGAATAACTCTTTAGTCTTCTAGTCATATCACACTACAAAATTGCAGAATGCCCTAAGTTGTTTGTGTTTTTCAGATGCAGCCCACTGCAAAAAATGTCCAGATGATCAGCATTCTAATAAGAAACAAGATCACTGTGTCCCCAAAGTTATAACTTTCCTATCCTATGAAGAAACACTTGGTCTCCTCCCGAGTCTCTTTGCCACTACCTTATCCATAATCACTGCTTTTATTCTGGGAATCTTCATTAAATACCGAGAAACTCCCATTGTCAAAGCCAATAATCGAGACCTCACCTACATACTCTTGATTGTCCTCTTGCTTTCCTTTTTGACCCCCTTTCTATTCATTGGTCGACCTAAAAAAGTGACCTGCCTTCTTCGACAAATCACTTTCAGCATAGTTTTCTCAATTGCCATGTCTTCCTTGCTGGCTAAGACTGTCATGGTGGTGGTAGCATTTGTGGCTACAAAGCCAGGAAGCAGAATGAGAAAATGGCTGGGGAAAACTCTGGCCAACATCATTATCTTCTCCTGCTCTGGTGTTCAGGTGGGCATCTGTCTGTTATGGCTGGGAATCTCTCCTCCATTCCCTGATTCTGACCTATATTCCCAACCAGGACAGATCCTGCTGCAGTGCAATGAAGGCTCAGTCATCTTGTTCTACATTGCCCTAGGCTACATGAGCTTTCTGGCTGCTATTTGCTTCTTGGTGGCTTTCCTAGCTCGAAAGCTGCCTGAGACCTTTAATGAAGCCAAGATGATCACTTTCAGCATGTTGGTTTTCTGCAGTGTTTGGATCTCTTTTGTCCCCACTTACCTGAGCACCAAAGGGAAATACATGGTGGCTGTGCAGATCTTCTCCATCCTGGCCTCCAGCCTGGGCTTATTGGGCTGCATCTTTATTCCCAAATGCTACATCATTATACTGAGACCGGATATGAATGTGAAGGAGCATCTGATGATGAAAAACTAGGAGGGCTCTTGATTTTGTTCTTATTTTTGTTTGGATTTTTTTTAACAATGTACTGTAATATAAAATAAGATGGCATAGAAGTAATAAAAAACATGTTTATGTTTTTTTAACAATTGTTTCTCCAGTGTGAGCTTTTAATCTGTGTCAAATGGAAGTGATATATAAGAGGACAAATTTCTTTTAAATCATTAATTTATTTTATTATAGTTTTGTTTCCTGAATCACAAATAATCACTAATAGTAATATATTTTCTGAAACATATTTCAGAATTATAAAACATTTTTGCTCAAAATAATTTTTAGATGAGATGACAATCTATTGCTAATGATGATCTGGTTTTGGTATCTTTTTCTATTTCATATAGATTTTGAATAGCTGTAGTTGCACAATTATAACTTTTACTTAGTTATTTGTTTCTGGATCTTTTTACAATTTATTTAACCCCCTCCCTCTTTTTTCTGGAGATGATATAGATTGGTTTGAATACAATATGTGTTGCTGTGAATAATTTAATCTCAATACTTTATATTTTGAATTAAAGATAATAGGAAGTGCTGTCTTTTACATATTGATTAGTTCATTTTGAGAATGAAACTCTGTAGTAACAATAAAAGATCTCTTTAACAGCCAAATCTCAATAAACTTGATTTACAATGGCACACAAGTCAACTGTCCCACTTGGTCCATTAGGAAAAAAAAGACTCTTGTCCCATAATTAGCCAAAAGTATGCAGAAAAGGCAAAGCTGGATCAGAGATTTTCATGAGGAAAGGATACAGCTAACTTTCCCTTGTCCTCAGCCAGCCCCCTGGTTATCAGTCACTGTACAATTAGGTGTTTACAAATTATTTAGAAAACGGTCCCTGTCTTCACATGCTCACCAGCTCTGCATTCTTTGGTGTATGACCTTGAATCGGCTGGTGCTTCTCACCATTCGGCTGGTGTTCAGCTTAGATTCTATGCCTCCTGGTTTCCTCCCTCCATTCCCCTCCCTCACTGCCCTCTCCTCCCTGTTTCTCATGTCAGGCTATCAGCTTGCACTGTGTTGCTTAGCAGAACGGCAGCCATGAAAATAAGCTTGGCTTCAGAGCCAATTTGGTGAAATGGTATAGTGGTAAATGGTACCAGGCTAGAAACCAAGAAACTTGATTTCTACTCCTGCCTTGGGCCGAAACCAACTGGGTGACTTTGGACCAGTCCTAGTAAGATAGCATTAGCAAATTACTTCCAATCTTCCGAAGAAAATCCTGACAGAAAGTCAACAAAAAGTAACTCCCAAGTCTTCCCCTGAACCCAAACGACAGTTAAAGTTCAGTTATTTTCAATACTTCTTTTGAAAGCATATATTCAGATTACTTTCTAAGTAAATTAATTTCAAACCTTGGATTATGGGAAACAATTTAATTTCCACAGAGCTAAATGGTATCCATTTAAAAAAAGTTTCAGAGATTATCCATGATGGTTTATATATGCGAATTACAAGAGATTCTGCTTGGGGAGGAATTAAGCCATTTTCTCTGGCCTCATATCTTTTACTTGCATCATTGAGTTCTTGAATTTTCTTGACTGCGACCCAAGATTGTAGAGTAGTGGCATGCGATGGCCACAAAGGCATATCACCACAATGAATGATGGAAGAATTAGTTATTCTTTAAAATGGGAAGCAAAGAAATCCAAGGAATACAATTTAGGAAGAAAGGATTTCCTGTTTGTGAGACTTCTAAAATCCAGGTATTATTTCACTAGCTCAGCCTAAAAGGACAGGTAAACAGAGGATAGGCAGAGTAGAGGGAAGGAAGTTAATAAGGGAAATATAAGGAAGGGAGTAGAAGGAAGGGAATTAATAAGGGTGGTATATAAAGTTTGAATGTGGCAATAGAAAGGAAGAAGAATGGGGAAAAAAGAAAGGAAGAAATACAGAATGACCAATATGATAAAAAAGAAGATTTGAGCAATAATTGGCAATTCAGACAGTACAGATAACAGGTAATCAGATTTGGAAGGGACCTTGTAGGTCATCTAGTCCAACCCCCTGCCCAAGCGGGAGACCCTACACCATTTCTGGCAAATGGCAGTCCAATCTCTTTTTGAAAGTCTCAAGTGATGGCGCTCCCACAACTTCCAAGGGCAATCCATTGGTTGATTGTTCTCACTGTCAGAAAGTTTCTCCTTATTTCTAGGTTAAATCTCTTCTTGTTCAGTTTCCAGCCATTACTCCTTGTCTGGCCTATAGGGGCTTTAGAAAATAGCTTGACCCCTTCCTCCCTGTGGCAGCCTGTCAAATATTGGAAGACCACTATCATGTGTCCCCTGGTCCTTCTCTTTATTAGACTAGCCAAGACCAGTTCCTGCAACCGTTCATTGTATCTTTTAGCCTCCAGTCCCCTAATCATCTTGGTTGCTCTTCTCTGTACTTTTTCTAGAGACTCAACATCTTTTTTATAATGTGGTGAACAAAACTGGATGCAGTACTCTAGGTGTGGTCCTATGAAGACTTTATAGAGTGGTATTAGTACTTCCCTTGATCTTGATTGTATCCCACTGTTAATACAATTTAGGATTGTATTAGCTTTTTTGGCTGCTGCTGCACACTGCTGAATCATATTTAGCTGGTTGTCCACTAGGACTCCAAGATACCTCTTACAGTTACTGCTATTGAGCTGGGTTTCACCCAGTCTGTATGTGTACTATTGGCTTTTCTTGCCTAAGTGTAGGACTTTACTTTTCTCTACATTGAATTTCATACAGGTGGGGACAAACAGAAATATGGTTGGATCTGGCTTGCAGGGCTGTTCTGGTCTACTTGCATCACTTCAGCCTGGTCTACCCAATGCAGAGAGGAAAGATTAGGTCAATGTAGCTTCAGCCCGTTCTACCCAATTATGCCAGCATGGCTTTGGAACGGTCTACTCAATGCAAAGAGGAAACATGCCAGCAGTTCGGGGAATGGCATCAAGCTGGCCATGCTTATCTAGTCAGCCACACCTACCCAGTCAGCCACACCCACCCAAGCCCCCCAAGGTCAACCACAGCCCTGATGCGGCCCTCCCTCAATGAAATTGAGTTTGACACCCCTGCTCTTAGTCATGAGTACTACCTCCTCTTTCAGCAGGGATCAAGAGTTATGATCGAAGGCAGAGTTATAACTGGAGAAGCTTCTTGGATGAGAAGTGAAACATCTTCAAGGAAAAACAAAGTCCTTTTGAAAAAGCACCTTTGGGACAACCATGATCTGGATGACTGAGAATCTCCACAGACTTGCTTGAACTCTTTCAAAGCACTGTACGTGAATGTCTCTTTGAAGACTATTTGGCAACTTCAGACCTGACATGGCTAAGGAACATTCAAATCAGTTGGAGCCTGTCAGATATGGGGATCTGGATTCAGAATCCCAGCTGTAAAGTACAAGTGTAGAGTGGAGTACAGAGCGGCACTAAGGAAGATGTGCCTATTAGCCATCTGTGACCTACTTGCCAATGTGAACAAAAAAGATAAGAAATTAGTGGAGAAAAAAAAATGATGGGAGGAAAATTATGTGTTACAGTTCCGGGGGCGGGGTGTCTTCCTGCAACCCTGTCACCTATCCTTCAGCCAAATATATATTGGAAACTGATAAAAAAATTAAATCTCAGAAGAAATTTCAAGCAAATAAGATGTAATCTCAAAATATAATAACAGAAACTCTCATCATAATTAGCCATAGCTGTTGACTTCCTCTAAAACTACATCATGCAGAACATCTCTGATAATAGTTTACCTGGCTTCATTTCAGTTAACATGAATTTCAATAGCAAAACAATATAAGAACTTGAAAACAGTTGAGTTGTTTCAGCAACTTTATTAATCAATTATCATCATTCAAAATTCACATGGAATGAAGAAAGATAAGCTACAACTCATGAAAATAATTACTTCCAAGATAAATTATTTTATACTGCCTGTAAGTTGTAATTTTAAAAAAGCACCAATATCAGGAGGCCTCATTGTTTTTCATCATCATATGCTCCTTGGTGTTCATAGAAGGTCTGAGAATAATAATATAGCATTTGGGGACAAAGATGCAGCCCAGTAAACCCAGGCTGGAGGCCAGGATGGAGAAGATCTGCACTGCCACCATGTATTTCCCTTTGGTGCTCAGATAAGTAGGGACAAAGGAGATCCAAACGCTGCAGAAAACCAACATGCTGAAGGTGATCAACTTGGCTTCATTGAATGTCCCTGGAAGCTTGCGGGCCAGAAAAGCCACCAAGAAGCAGATGGCAGCCAGAAAGCCCATGTAGCCAAGGGCAGTGTAGAACATGGTAACTGAGCCTTCATTACACTGTATCAAGATATGTCTTGGTTGGGAATGAAAGTCAGAATCTGGAAATGGGGGGAAAAATCCCAGCCATATGATACTGATGCATACCTGAACACCAGAGCACAATAAAACAATGGAGTTTGCCAGACTCTTCCGAAGCCACTTCCTCATCTTACTGCCTGGCTTTGTGGCAAGGAATGCTACCACCACCATGACAGTCTTGGCCAGCAAGGAAGACACAGCGACAGAAAAGACAACACTGAAAATGGTTTGTCGAACAAAACAGGTCACTTTCTTGGGGTGACCAATAAATAGAAGGGAGGCCAAAAAGGAAAGGAGGAGGGACACCAGGAGAGTATAGGTGAGGTCCCGGTTGTTAGCTCTGACTATGGGAGTTTCTCGGTGTTTAATGAAGATTCCCAGGACAAAGATAGTGATGAGGGACAAAGCAAGAGCAAAGAAAGCCAAGATGAGACCCAACATTTCTTCATAAGACAAAAAGCTTACACTTTTTGGGACACATTGATTCCGCTGCTCATTGGAATACTGGTCATCTGGACACTTACTGCAATGGGCTGCATCTGAAAAACATTGGCATCTGTTTCTGCCACTGTACAATCATGAAAATTATTACTAAATACATAAAATATGTTTTTTAATATGCTGCAGTGAGAGAGGATATGGAAGGAGGTTGAGAACATATTAGAAAATACTTTCCCAATGTATTTAGTTATTTCTTCACACCATGTTGGATGGTGTGAAAACATATTCATGAAAGATAAATGAACAAGTAATACTGAACAAATAGTACGGAGCATAGGTCTGAATATCACCTGAAATGTAAAAGTGTTGTGCAATGTTGGGTTTTGAATTTTACAAGAGGCATCAGATGGGCAGAAATCTGAACTTTGGCTTTAAATTGCTTAATTACTATTGGGATATTCTTGTGTTGTTGCCTTCCATATATTATAATGGAAGGGGATGTTTTTGGGGTACTTATATCAAATTTACTACCTGGATAGTTTCAACAATAGCAATAGCACTTAGACCTTACATGGTGCTGTACAGCACTCTCTGGACAGGTTACAATGTCAGTATATTGCCCCCAAAAGCCTGGGTCCCCATTTTACTGTCCTCCGAAGGATGGTCTCAATGCCCTTAGGACCAGAACCATAGTTACTTACAAGTCACACTCCACACCAGATGTAGTGATGAAGGTTTATTGTCAATGGTGGCTACGGTCAGACAACAGGCTTGAAATGGGGCAAGTAGAAACAATGTCCTCACAAAAACAGCCTTACAGAGTAACAATTCCTCTCCCCCTTATACACACCCATGTCATTATCACATCATTAACCCCATATCCTTTCACCACCCATCTTCCGGATGCTCCCTGGTAGGTGCTGATGCAATCTTAGCCAGCAGTATCTCAGCTCCAATCAGACTGTTGCCAGTGCTGCATGTCATTATGTCAGCCCCTCCCTTTCCTATGGCGAGCCCCTGAAGCTCTAACAGTGATTATAGTTCTACAGGCGCCGTCATTGCAGCCCCAATCTTCCTGTCTTCCCCTCCATCCTTAAAGGGCTTGACAAAGCCATGAGCACCTGCCACTGTAGTATCCATCCAGGTCATCGCTGTGCACCACATCATCACCAACAGCCTCTGGAGCCTTCCACTACTGCCTGCAGCCCTCTACCATGCAGCCAGCTCCTTGGAAGATGCCACCATGGTCAGCAGGGCGGCATTCGGTACTGGATGAGGTGGGGTGTCCAGAGCTGCTGATCAACTGTGCTACTGAGGGGTAAGGGGCTTGTCAGATCAACTGTGCTACCAAGGGGTAAGGGGCTTGTCAGATGGAAGACTGAGTCAACCTTAAGCCCTGACAGGATCAAACTCCTTGTCTCTGGGTACAGTTAGCTTGCAATACTGTATTCTAACCAGTGCGCCACTAGGGGATTCGATTTTACAAGTGGAAAAAATGTTTCGAAGTGTGGGCTGAAATGATATTCATTAAAATCATTCATTAATTTAAGTAAAATTAAGATTTGTATTCTCTCCTTTTTTTCATTAGGGAGTGTAGCTGTTAGCACATTAAGTCTGGCCTGTGGCTGGAAAAAACAACCCATGTTGGAGTTTATTTGCCCACCAGGGAGACGAACAGAGATATACAAAGCACCCAACTTTAATTTGAAATAATCATCATTTGCTTTAAAGCAGTGATGTTATTCACCAGGTTCAGACCAGATCTTGAGAACTGGTAGTGGAAATTTTGAGTAGTTCGAAGAACCGGCAAATACCACTTCTGACTTGCTCTCCCCCCATGTATTCTATACCTCCCAAGTCCCAACTGATAGGCTTTGTTGCCCTGCACAGGAGAACAGAGCTGGAAAGCAGGTTAGTGGGGTGCGGAGGGGATGGGGTAACCTTCCCCCAGGAGTGGGGTGGGAATGGAGATTTTACAGTGTCCTTCCCCTGCCATGCCCACCAAGTCACACCCACCAAGCCATGCCCCACCCACCAAGTCCTGCCCACAGAACCGGTAGTACATTGTTTTGAATCCCACCATTGCTTTAAAGGCTGAAGAAAAATGTGATCATCAGCATTCATAAGACTTATCTGAACTGAAACCAGCAAGAAGACAAGTTGAGAGATTGCAGCAACCTTTCATTATTTATTTTAATGTCTCCATCATCAGGCGACATTTGGCAATAGTACCAAATCCTTGAAAAGTTTGTGAACTTTTTCTTACTTTGTGTAATTGTAAAATAAACTATGCTAGTCATTAGGTCTGTAACTAGCAGGAAAGAACACATTTTTAGAAATGTCTGTGAAGATTCTTAATAATTCAGGTTATGATTGTCCCAAAAGTACTTTTTCAAAAGGTAACCATCGGGCACTAGGAATTTACTCGCATCTGGCACTCACTCAGAGCCTGACACATTGCTGGGGCTGTGGGACTGATGGATGTGTGAACAACTGTCATTTATGCTGAATTGTTGAGATGGGAGACAAGAGGCATGGGAGCCGCCTGGAACTGTGTTCGATGTAATACCATGGACGTTAGCCTGGCTAGACAGCTGAGAGGCACATGGACGCTAATCAGTCATCAGGCTTATTTCCGGACTACGTGTTGATATAAACCACAATGTGGGGCTTTGGAGATATCATTTGGTGGGGATTTATGATCCTGATTCAGGTAGATGTCAGGGGAATGGGAGGTAAGTAAGGATACAGAAGGGATAGATAGGACAGGGAGCACAGAGAAAGGAATACAAATAAAGATTAAGCAGTGACAAAAAGGCATGAGGAGGAGGCACGGGAGTAGATAATGCAGCAGTGGATTTCAGGTTGTTAGCTGGGAGGCACTAGAGCACAGCATAAAAGGCACTGAGAGGCAGACGCTCCCAGAGCTGACTTTAATTGGGAAATACCATTTTTTGCTTATCAGGACTGGAACTGCTGTAATAAACTTCACCATACCAATTGTGAGTACTGTGATTTATTCTTGCATCAGAGCTGAAGAAGCTTCTTGGATGAGAAGTGAAACATCCTCAAGGAAAAACTCCACTTACCTTTTGAAAAAATACTTTTGGGGCATGTTTAGAAATGTTTTTCAGAAAACCAGGAATGAATTTTGATTGCATTCTCAATGCTTTTTCTCTCCAAAACCACCTACCTTGTTGCACAGAAAATGTTCCCTCCATACAGAGAGAACAGTCATAGCAGCAAACTGGGGCATCCTTTCTAATGAGTTTGGCATGTCCTGGGTAACAACTTTCTGTACATCTAGAAGAAGGTGCCATCTAAACATAAAAAATAAAAATCAACCAGGGTAACATATACAAATATTTTTTATCAATTGGTTTCTGGAAGACAAAGAGCACACTGAATCAACTCAACCAAGGAGTAGTAGCATAGCAAACCCTCAACTTTCAATTTCTCACCACTGGAGGTACCATCTAACATTGATCTTTATGGGAATGGACTCTGCACACCAGCAACAGATGAAAGAGATATATTTCTCTATCACATCTATTGTCAATCCAGAAACATTTTATTTCCATTATTCCCCATTCTAAAGGAAAGTGGTTCCATTACAAAATGGGGTTTCTCTTTAGGGCAAGTGTGGGAATGCTACATCTTGTAGTTTTCTTTCCATCTTTGCTTTGGCAGGAAACCTCCAAAATGTGGCTTTCTTTGTCAATGTGACAAATGTTTCTGTCCTACAATGGAACATTGCATCAAGAAAATGTCTTTTTTTAACTACCCCAATTTCCTTCATTACATTATTAACTTGATAGCTTTCTCTCATGTAATGCAGGGTGATATCCCCTTGAAACTTTGGCTTTTCTCTTCTGAAAATAAGATTATTCAAAAGATTATTGATTAGGATACCATATTCCCATTCAATAATGTAGACTGTAAAACCTAATCCAATTGTTGTCAGCCCCATCCATCTTGAATCAGATTTGGGGCTGCTACAAGGGAGGATGGGTAGCCAAGGGAATGAAAATAAAGTGAGAAGGGAGGATAGCCTCAACAACATTCTTTAGCCAGAGCTCAAGGCCAAGTCACTGGAGTCTGGAGGGGAGTGACTGGCAGGAGTTTAGAATGGAAGTGGATTGGAGAGTGTGCCTTGAGGGTCATCAGAAAAGTGGGGCTGGGTGTGAGTTTAATATAGCAGGAGAAAACACAGGAATTCAGATTCGGGTTTTCCCAGATGTGCCAATATGACTTCTCTAATAAATTCTTACTTGGATGGACTTTGACTCTTGAGTGCTGAACTGAGATGGAGAGTTTGTTTGGAATCTGACAATTGTTGGTATAGCAGATTCCAGGTTGTAATAAATTACTGAACGCTCTAAAGAACCATGGTATCCAATAAATTAATGGGGTCTTATGTTTCCTTATTTGAAAGTTATCAATTCTCAATGAGAATTATTTAAGAACAGAAAAGTTTGCATGCAGAGAGATAACAGGAAAACCCAAAATCAAGCAGCATCAGCTACCTTGTTAAATGATGTTGGCCATATAATGGCATTCTGATTGTTGGAGACCTTGACTTCAGATGAGGTTTCTCTTTCTACACTCCCAACTTTCACACCAACTGCCGATGCATTGGGAAACATTCTCCAGTGCATGATATCAAAGTCAGCCATAGGAAGTCCATTTTCATCCAAATAAACTGCATCTCTGGAAATATTGAAAAGCTGGAAGTATCTTAGCTTCCGTTGAAGCTGCAAAGACATAGAAAAAAAATACCTGGGCAGGTTACATATTCCCCTTTGAGCCATTATTCAATGTTTTCTGGTGATTACTCTGGATTGGAAGTTCTCTGAATAGTTCAATCTCTTTAGAGCAGCACTTTGACCTGCAGGAGGTTGATTCAGGAATTTATGGGAAGCTTCTCTCCCTCTTTCTTCAGTTATCCTACCAAATTATAGCTTAGCACCAGAACTTTAACAAAAAATAAAAGTGCATAGAGCTGAAATTGAAACTATATCATATTAAATCCAAGTGTTTTCCTGTGATACTGTGTGAGACTTTTAAAATTTGTTCTACTTTGATTTATTAATAAAATCTTGTGTGTTTGTGTGTATATGTGTGTGTACACACACAAATATGGACACATACATATAGACTCTGAAATAATAACTTTTTCCCAACTTTCAGGGGTCTTGTCCTGGAACCAAACCCAACTCTCCTTTCCTTAGCAGATTGCAAGCCTCCCATTTCAGTTCTCCCCCAGTCTTCAGATGGCATAGCTAGCAACAGCAGCTGGATGTGAAGGATGAAGAGCAAAAAATTGCATGGAAGTGTGGAGATAGTGGGAGAAACAAGAAAGCTTGTCATGGTATCCATGAGAAATGACACAAAGACCTGATGGATATCCATGTGAGTTGTGAAAAAGCTGAAGTAGATGGGAGCCTTCCTGAAGCCCAAAATCTTGCTAAGCAGAAAGGAAATAGTATTGTTAATAATTAGAAATAGGGATGTACTAGAAGTCCTCTTTCTCTCTCCCCCCCCCGGAAGCAATACAAAAGGTCTAGAAGATGAAAGCCCAACCAGGAACAAAGAAGGACCCCAAAGACCCACCATTGTAGGAAAAGTGGGGTCTTTGATGGAGCAGAAGACAGGAGAAATTCCAAAGAGATGAGAGACTGAATGCAGTTGGGAACCAGAATAGATATCCTCTTTACACACACACAAACACACACCTATGAATACTGTATAGAGATTAGTGCTATAGAAATGGGGAGATAGAGAAGTTAACATTAGAGAAATATGTAGGTATAATGATTCAATAATTTGGAAGTATAGTTTGTAGTTGTAAGAGAAGTATCTTGATAGAAAGTAGATTGAGTAAAAGGAATCTAGAACTAAGACCATTGGTTTAAGAAGACAGGAGCTGGATTAATAAATGCAACAAAAAAGGCTCAAGAGTGTTGGTGAAGTCAAATCAGAATGTAAAAAGAGATGAGACCTTCAAGATATGTAAATTTGAGATTAGAACAAAATCAGGACTAACTCCTTGGCTTAGCAAATACACAAGAGCAGCAAATATGATCAAAGGAGAAGGTTGAAGATTGCTGGAGAATCCTGATGCTTATTTAATTTGCAAATGAGGAAAATAGCTTTATCACCTTACAGCTATCTCTGTCATTTAAGCATCTCAAACCAGCATAGACAGTTTGAAAGATTTATCCCCATAATCTCTCTCATGTTCATTCTCAAATAATATAATCTAGGTATTTGCTTTTTGGAATATCCTACCCTTCCCTACAGTCAATCAAGTAATTACTCACAGGTCTGAGCTCTGGACCAAAATCAAATCAGGACACCACTTGCTGTGATTTCCCAATGGTTTATTTCACTGAAATCTCAGCACACGGTGAGTTTAGTTCAAAAGGAAAAAAGTTAGTGCCTGCCAGAGCCCCACCTCTGCTGGAGTAGCTGAACATCTGGCAGACCCAATCAGCTATTCGTCAGCCAACCCACAAGCAGCCATGATCAACTGTTTGTTGGCTGACCCACAGGCAGCCTCAATCATCTGTTTGTCAGCCAACCTGCAGGCAGCCATGATCAGCTGTTTGTTGGCCAACTCACAGGAAGCCTCAATCAAACTGTTTGTCAGCCAACCTGCAGGCAGCCTTGAACAGCTGATCATTGGCTGGCTTGTAGGCACACAGGATCAGCTGCTTATCAGTTCTACTCTGGCTCCACTTGCTGCTCGCTATTCATAGCTGAAGGTCCAAAAATTCAATGCTTCATTTAGCCATCACCACCTTCTGTGCCTCTTCTCCCCAGGTATGGCAACCCTAAGACAGCATTTGTCATCCTTGCTGTTTTGGGGTTTGACAGAGGAAATGAAAGGGGACCATTAGTGGAGCCTCAAAGGAGAATACTCACCTGCCATGGCTGTACAATCTGGGCTGACTGATGGTCTTTAAACAACATCCTCCTCTTACTGAATTGGGAGGAAGAAACAGCATTGAGTACCAAGGCCACAGCTTGAATTGCTTTGAAAATACCAGAGCCATTCTCAGACAGAATTCTTGCAACCACATGATTGGGTGGGAATTCCCAGTTCTCTTTTTCTGTGCATCTTTCCCAAACTTTTTTAGACCACACAGGCCTTGAATGGGAACACTGGAATGCCTCCATGCCAAACTGTGTGGCAATATGTGAAAATGAATTAAAAATATAATATTGTGTCCTCGTCTTTGTCTGGGTGAGGAAGGAAAACAAAGCATGTTTATGTTGGAGATCAACAGAGTAGTAAAATATTCTTAAACTTATATCTGACAAAGTTGCTGCAATCCACACTTTTCCCTTAGTGAATTCATTAGTTGAATCAGTATATTGTATTAGGCTTGATAGTGTTGCTGTGGCTGGATAATCCAGTTGACAGATTATAATTTTGACTTGACTACTGAAAACAGAAAGAAGACCTTTCGTTCTTTTTCCTTTAAGACTTCTATCCATGTTCATCGTTGGAATGATCTCTGAGAAGACAATGCATATCTCATTTTTTACAGCTAGATTTGTCAAGCTTCTTCTAAAATTTTCCCCTTTTTCATTTTCCTGAGAAATGAGACCGATCCACGTCCATTGGAAATGAAGGAGCAGCTTGATAATTGCAGAGAAAGGAGGTTCTTGTTTTGGGGTCAACCTATACAAAAAAGGGAAATGATGGTTTTGTTCAGGAGTATGGCTGATGATGCCATAGTTGATCTGAGTTGGAAGAAAAAACACTGGTAGTTTGTGTCACATTTAATGATAAAAGTCAGTGTCTTAAATCTAAGAGTTTAAATCTAAGAGCAACGTAGTATACAAAATCCATCATAACGATTGTAAATATTTCTACATGGGACAAAGAGTAAGGCAACTGAAAACAAGGGTTTATGAACATCAACTAGTGGTTAAATGCCACGACCAAGAATTCCTGACCTCAAACCACATTGATAATAAACAACATCAATTAGATTGGGAAGGAATAAAAATCATTGGCCATGCCAGCATCTGCCATGCACTTGAATTTATTGAAGCCTGCGGAGGGTTTTTTTTGCCTGCCTGTCTCTTTATTTTATTTATTTGTTTGTTTGTTTGTTTGTTTGTTTGTCAAACTTGTACAAGATAACAAGTATAAGTATAAACCTAAACAAGAACAAAGGGAGTAAATATGCGTGCCCCCTTTAAGGATCTCTTAGGAATGGGGTGAGGTCCATGGTAGTCAGTTTGAGATTGAAGCTATGATTGGTTTAGGCTGCAGCAATGGAGTTGGGTAGGACATTCCAGGCATTGACCACTCTGTCACTGAAGTCGTATTTTCTGCAATCGAGTTTGGAGCGGTTTACCTTGAGTTTGTATTCGTTGTTTGCCCGTGTATTGTTGTGATTGAAGCTGAAGAAGTTGTTGACAGGTAAGATGTTGTAACAGACAATTTTGTGTATTATGCTTAGATCGGACTGCAGGCGGCATAGTTCTAGATTGTCCAGGCCCAAAATTTTGAGCCTGGAGGCATAGGGAATTCTATTGTGAGTGGAGCAGCGGAGTACTTTTCTCAAGAAATACCTCTGAACCCACTCAATTGTGTTAATGTCAAATATATAGTGCAGGTTCCAGGTGAACGAGCTGTATTTGAGAATTGGTCTGGCAAAGGTTTATATGACCTAGTTAACAATTCAATGATGCCAGAGAAGAAGCTTCACAGAATAAGGTTCTGAAAGCCTTTTTGGCAATGCTGTTACAGTGAGATTTGGGGTTTAGATCATTTGAGATCTAAGGTCCTTGACAGAGTGAGGGTCATCTACAAGATTGTTTCCTCCTAACTTGTATTTGGTGTTCTGATATTTTTTTTGTCAATTTGTAGGACAGAGCATTTCTTCTACTAAACAAATTTATACCAAAGGAGCAATTAATAAGCATATTGATCTAGAGATCCAGCATATGAATACATAAGAAACCAGACCATTTGAATGACCAATCAACAAGAGCACCAGTCAGCTGCTCAGAATTTAAATATAGCTCCAAATGAACAACCAGTCACATAACCAACTGACCAACCTGGTACACAAGACATTTATAAGCTAAGGAGAATAGGACAAAAAAATCCTACTGACGATGTTACATAGTCTGGTAATGAAATGTTCAGAAACTAAATGGAAACAAGCTTGGAGAGCAAACAACTTCCAAAATCTAAAACCAGACCTAACAAGTATTTTCTATTATCTCTAAGAGCTTTTCTCCACTGCCGAGAGAAGTTTACTGAAAACAATTTCAGGCTAGCTCCAGTTCTTAAGAAGCTTCTTGGATGAGAAGTGAAATGTCTTCAAGGAGAAAAAACAAAGTCCAGTTGTCTTTTGAAAAAGCACCTTTGGGACAAATATGACCTAGAAGACTGAGATTCTCCATAGAAATTTCAGACTAGAATGCTCTAATCTGTAGGTAGTTCTCATGGGTGATCTTCATGCAATATACCCTTCTGGTCAAAACCTACCCATGTAGCTAAGCCTGGGTGAATGAACAGATGCAGTAGATTACTTTAGCTGCCAACAACTGAGGTTCACACGAGCTCTACACAATCTGTGCATCAACCACATAGCGGATCAGACTCATCACATGATCCAGGACAGAAAGGAACATCTCCATACATTGGAAGACAAAACTCTCCTGAGAGACAAACACAAACACATACACAGATCCACCATTCAAAGTTCAACCGATACCTACATCCAACACTCAGTTTCTTAGAAACTTTGTTTAAACTTCAAAGACAGTCCATGTGATTTTATTCATGGCACTTGTTTTTTTCCCTGAACTGACAAACATATTTTATTTACCCATATATTAAATTATTGTATTTTATTCCAATTTCATTTTAAGTTGCATATTATTCCAATTTCATTTTAATTTTTTTTCTGGATTTTAGTAATAATTAGTGTTTGGAAGTCTGCACTTTGATATGGTCGATGGGTTAATCAATAAAGTAAACCAACTACATATTGTTATCCTTTTTTGAAAGAAAGATTCTTCAATGGCAAAAATAAAGACATCACGAAGCTTACGTTTTGTGTTTTCAAGCCATTTTATGGCAGGGAGATAAAATTAGAAAAAAATTAATAATAGTCAATAAGCAATCAAATCATACTAGGAAACAGTCAATATAAATCATGAGGATACAAGCAACAAAGTTACAGTCCTACAGTCACAAGTGGGAGAGGATGGGTGATAAGGAATGATGAGTAGATTAATAGTAATAGTAGTGCAGACTTTGTAAAGAAATATCTATGTAAGTTATGGGTAGAAAATTCATTCTGGTCTTCTAATATCTACTTGGTCACTTAAGATTTATTTTGAGATTAAGAATTTACAATAAGGAATTAAGTTTGCTTTAACTTCATACCTGTGGAATTTTGTAGATGCCCAAAACAGTACAAATATGACCAAAGATTTCAGAATCTGTCTCTTCAAGGACTGCCAGCAGGTTCTTTTGTCTTCCACATTTGTAGTTTGGGATATTCTCCTGTCCTGTAGACAGCAAGTCCATCATGGCCTCATATGTCATTCTTGCAGTGAAGAAGTTCTGGTAGATATTGTACCCCAGAGTGATGTTGGGTAACACCTTTGGGCTCTGGTTGATCTCATGAACAGATAAGAAGAAGGGCAGGATATGGTAGAAGCTTGTATCCATACTGCAACATAACAGATATCATATCATCCACCTGAATTTTCTTCTTCAGTTCAATAAAGTCATATTCACTGTGGATTTATATTTCTATATTGCAATGCATAAAATATGATCAGATGCTCATTGTTAAAAAAAATCACTTTATTGGTTTTAAAGCAGCAACAAAATAAAAATGAAAAAATACACAGATAATATATATATATATCAACAAAGTAAAAAAAACACATAAACAGTGCTTTATAAAAATGTGAAAAAGAGAACACACACACACACACACACACTCACACATACAGAGTGTCTGTATTTGTTTTTTTACGATATTCTTTTTATTGAAACCAAATGTAAAGTGGAAGGTACAAAAGATTGCAAAATTGGAAAAAGGCATTGGGTGGAACAAAAGGTTGGAAAGAGAGCAGGGAAGGATTGAATGTAACATAGAGAAGGAGAGGAGATAGTGAGAAGTAAGATTAAAAGTTTTCTGCTGCTCAAGAGTCTTTGCAAGGCAAGGTAATGATTTTGAGAACAGGTAGAATCTATTACCCTTTTACCCTGGTCCTGTTTGGAGACTGATCCTTGTAGAAGAACCTACAAGTAAATTTTTATGGTCAGCTTTCATGTGTCTTAGGAGATTCTTTCCCTAATGCACATTGGAAGAAACAATAATGACCTGCCTTTCTCAAATTGAAGAATTGTTAAAAAGACATCATTTCTACAAAATGACATTGAAGCAGGTAAAATTAACCCCCCAAGAAACCTGTACACTCTGATAATTACCTTTCCAATCTATACGGTGGAGGCTTGGAAAAATCATATGGGTAAAGATGTGAAAATATTATTGATGTTATTGCAGTAATCATGTAGTCTCCTGGCTTATAGTAATTAAACTCCTTCTTTGCTTCTATTATTGCCTTGAATGGACATTTTATCAGCATCATGGCATAGGGAATTAATAAGAGAAGCAGAAGCAGAAAGAGATGTATTTCCAGCATCAACATACATTAATGCAGTGTCTTCCTATAGTTTCTTTTTTTATTGGATCTCAGAGCTCACAAAAGAAGATAATTGCATGGGAGATGATCCAGCCTGGGTTTGGAGAAGGAATCTGAAATGTCAGACTGACATAGACCCTGTCTAATTCTACCCCTTTCTTTGCTTTGATCTGAAGAGGACGTAGTGTCAGGTCACATTTTCAGTTGTTGTATATACCATTTCTTGTCACATTGCTTTATAACTAAAGGTGATGGTGGAAATCCTATAAACCTTGTTCAATGTAGAATAAATAATCGTGTTTTAAATAATTAGAAGGGGAATTGGGAATGACTGTCGCAACAGTGGTGTGCATTGCATGATTCAAGGGCATACCTCCAGTTTAAGAGTCAGAAAGCAAACAATTCAAGGACGTTTAATTGCCTTTTACACTAGAAACTTATTTTTGAGATTTTAGAGAGTGTGATTTGCTAAAACAACTGAACTTTTTTTTTACTAGGCAGTGGAGAGATAATAATTCCTTCTTATTCTGACTGGTGCACATGAACCCATTCTTCTCATGAAGGCAAGATATTACAGATACCCCCAGATCATGGTTCATTGAACAAACCATCAGAGGCCCCTGTTAAAAGTCTTCTTCTGTAGTTTCTAAATATGGAAGACTATCAGCCTTCATCGTTAGAGATAAGATCTGAGAAAAATATCCTGGGTGAAGTTATAATGCTTTGGATTTTAATTTGTATTTTGCTAAAATTTTATTGTTTTTCCTTTAATGCATTAATCTGCAAAATGGCCTGTTACTTGTAATTTGTAGAAGATTTAGGAACTCATTATTGTAAATCTATACCCTTAATAAAGATGTAAGTAAAGATGTAGTTCATATTGTTCTGTTTCAGTGTTATCTTCTGTCCCACTCTGTTATAAAAAGGAATCAGCAAGAAAAGCTTGAACAAAGCTTTGAATCTGCTTGAATACAGCAGATCCTTGGAAGTCCAAGCCTTCAGTTGCTGCTGATGAATGCCAGGTCATTCAACCACAAGGCGTCTCCTCATTTGCGACCTTATTGGGGAGGAAAAAGCAACTGATATGCATCACTGAGTTGTGCCTAATCCAGGGTGGGGTGTTCTTCTCTCGGAGATGTGTCCAACTGGTGTAGAATTTGGAACCAGCCAAGGCCTCAAGGCAGGGGAAAGGTTTTATATCAGTGTCCTCCTAATATACAGCTATCCCAAGGATGATTTAAAGGGCTATTCATTGATTGCATTCACACAGCTGCTTTGCTTTTCCCTCTAGCTATTCCTAGAGGAGATGTCCACATGCCCACAACTGCTATTGTATTTCCATCCACCCCTCAGATAGTCCAAGGATGATTTTAAACAGTTCGAAAGACGTGTTTTCCCTCTTATCTCATGTCTAGAAATTGCTAAGTGTCAACATTCCAACTAACAAACTCCAAACCAATATAGACTCTGAGACAGGCATTTTGTCAAAGTTCCATTTTATTAGAATAGTCATACTGGCACATTTGGGAAAAACTGAATCTGAGAGTTCTGGATTTTCCCTTTGTAATTTAAAATCCAAACCCCATCCCCTGCACCCATCAGTCCATCACATGGTCCAATCACCAGCCATCCTAACTAAAGACATCCCTCCAATCACTCCTTTCCCAAGTGTAGGATGGCTTGTCCTTGACTCAGAAGAAGAATGTTGGTTGTTATGTCTAAACTTCCACCTCTATTCCCCACTTCCAAAATTCCCAGGCACTAGAATGTGGCAGTGTGGAAGTTTCTAAAAAAAAATGCCTTCCAAAGCTGACACTAAGTACAATGAATTGATAGACATGGGGAGATAACATAAAATCATGTGTTCCATGCCATCCACTGATAGATTCAATTGGTTTTGCTGGTATCCTGTAGGACCATCCATTTTATCTAGTTCTTTCCTCTCATTTCTCTAATTTTGATATGGATCAGAACCCCAATTTCCCGACCCACAGCCATTCACTTATTCCCCAATTATTGCACAGGACCAAGTTAAGAACATGACAGTAGTATTACATCCCTTGTAATTATAAAAATCGCAATTATGTTTTTTTTTTCCATTGGTGAAGCTCTGGGAATAGTGTCAATATTTATCTTTAAATGTATAGTGTTAAAATTTGCAGCAAGTGAAGCATGAAAATACTGATAGCAAAGGATAAAAAACCCTGAAGCTCAAAATGGGACACCAAGATCATGGGCTGAGATTTCAAGCAGGGACTATGCTAGGAAAAAGTGTCATTTTTGCACTGAAGCCACAGCTGGACTGCCTCTGTATTAAGGAAACCATGACAATCTCTTCTAGGCTGATTTCCCATCACGACAGAAGCATTTAGCTTCAAACAACAACAACAATCATAACCATTTTTCAGTAAAGTTTTCAGATGGGATATATTCAGTTTAGTGGATATATTCATTAAACAGGTGAGAGGCATTCTGACAAAATGGCTGCCTCAAGGGCTATAGACAATCTCAAGATCCCATTTTACAAAAATAACAACAACCTCACACTTAGAAGGTTGCACTACATCACTTGTGTCCACTCTTATCCAATTCAAATATTCTTCACCATCTTGGCTTTCTTCCCCTTCTTCTGAGTGAGAGACTCTAGGGCACCGGGCTTTCAGAATATGAAAATGATTATGTTGAAACTTCTTCAGTGATCTAAATAGAGCTCAGAGACATCGGTAAAATGCCAAATAATAAATTGATGATTATGTCTATAAAGTCAATGGTGAAGATCTTGGGTGAGAAAAAAATGGTGGGAAGTGACTTGCCAGCTTCCTTGGTGACTTCCCTGTTGAATTTGCTTGTGGGAAGCAAAAAAGAAAGCTTGCAGACTTCCGGTTGTAAGGCTTCGGCGGCGGCAGGAATCCGCTTCTCTGCGGGTCCCTGCTGCGCTCGCTGTCAAGGTACCCCCGATCCAACTGGATTTGGGGGTTGTTGCTGCCCTGAAGGGGCAGCGGAAGACAGATGAGATCCGGGCAGGGGTCTGGGGACATCGCACCCCCCTTCCCCAGCCAGCTAGACTCCTTTTTCCTGAGACGGTGGAGCGGCTGTCTCCATGGCAGCCACAAAGGAATCTTCAACTGGATAAGATTGTGCAGGAGGAAGTCTTAGAAGGAGAAGTTTTCTTGGCTAAACCACGACATTATGTTACTTTTAAAACACCCTGGAAACCTGACTTTGGATTAATACATTTGTTTCCAAAAGAATTTGTTACATTGGCGAAAGTGCTGAAGGAAAGCTCACTCCCCCTCCTTACGGAGAAAGCAAAGGAGCACAGAAAAACTTGCTCTTTAAAGGTAAAAATAAGCTCTTTGTTATAAGTGGGAAGGGGAGGACTAAAATTTTTTTAAAAAACTTTGCTGGAGGAGACGCCTTGAAGATTACAAGACCATTAATTAATGGTAATACGGCTTTTAAAATACATCTGGGATTTTGCCTCTGGAGAAAAAACTGTAAAGAGAAGAAGAGGAAAAAAGTTTTGTTTGTTTGGATTGTTTGATAACTCTGACATTTGGAAACTACTTCAAGATTGAAAGCATCTGGGTTGTTTTTAAAAAAAACCTATAATGGTACCATCGGTTGATGAACTGAAAATGGAATATGAAAAATTAAAAGAAAGACAACAAAGTGGCAAGGATTCTTTGGGAGCTGCCTTCCATTTTTTAGAAATGGTGGTTTCTACATACCAGCAAACACTGGAGGAAGGAGAAGGAGAAGGAGAAGGAGAAGGAGAAGGAGAAGGAGAAGGAGAAGAAGAAGAAGAAGAAGAAGAAGAAGAAGAAGAAGAAGAAGAAG
>NW_020769561.1:288839-301253 GCF_900518735.1 Pseudonaja textilis
AGAAGAAGAAGAAGAAGAAGAAGAAGAAGAAGAAGAAGAAGAAGAAGCCATTTTTAATGGACTAAAAAGTTTGACTAAGAAAGAAAATGGGAAGGGAGGAAGGGAAAAGGAGAATTTAAGATTTAATAAAACAACCAAGAAAAAGAAAAATAGACTGAAAAGAAGGTACAATGTTAGAAAGCAATTGAAAAGAGAATTACAACAGAGAGGGAAACTTAAAAAGGGGGAGAGGAGGGGGGGGGCAAAAAGACCAGATTGGAGAAGAAAGGGAGGGAAAAAGAAAAAAAAAGCCACAGGTTAGGATAAGATTTTTAAAAAAAAGGTGTTTTTTTTAGAGATGAAGGATGATAGATAGTTTATAATTAAAGAAGAATCTGCAAGAGTGCATAAGATAGTATTGTAGTATTTGCATTTGAAACAGTTTATTGGAATATTTAATAAAATATTAATGTTTAATAATGATAGATGTTGATATTTGATTGAATATTAGGAGACTGTTAAATGATTAATGCTTAGTTAAAGTTTAATTTGTTAGTGTTTTAATGTTATTATAACTTTAGTATTTTATTTTTTCTATCCTAAAACAATGTACTTATCAGAATTAGAATTAGAATAGAAATTATATATTTAATTATACTATAAGTTTACTATTCTTTTATTTTAAGATTTAATATGTAGAATGTACTAAGCAGAATCAGGATGGAAATTATGTATTATTTTAAGCTTTATTTTAGGAGAAGGCGTCATACTTCAAAAGTGATTACAGGGGAAATTTTTTGTTAAAGGGAAGAGATACATAGATGTTTGGTAAAGAACGGACAAAAGATATAAGTATAATGACTTTGAAATAAGATGAAATAAATAAAATATAATTAAGAGAGTGAAAAGATGGGAGAAGTTATATAGAAAATACAAAATGGTTAATAAGATATGAAGGGTATATAAGGTGGGCATGAATTTGATTTAGGTCTGTCAAAAAAGATGTAACCTGGGGCCAAGTCACTTTTCAAAAGAAGTTTTATGTTTTATGTTTAGTGTGTGGATTATTTACGTTTGATTCTAAATTAATAAAATCTTGGAGAAATGAAATTAAAGGGAGAGAAATTGGGAAAAGATATGTATAAATGATAACTAAGGAGGTTTTTTTTTTCTCTCCAATGTTTTGCTTTAGGTTATGTATTTTGTGTGCTTATGACTGATTGAGAATTACTGAAACCTTGATAGAAGGAAATATGATTGAATGAAAGTGAAGGGAGAAATAATGAGAAATTTGGAAAAGATATATATGTGTAAATGGAAGTGTGATAATGTGGAACTATGTTTTAAAAAATAATGCTTTATTTGCCTTGTTGAAATTTATAAGTAATTCTTAGAAAGGAGGTTTTATACTTCTATGTGTTATGTTTTGTTTGTCTTCAAAAATCAATAAAACTTGTTCTTAAAAAAAGAAAGAAAGAAAGCTTGCAAATGGTGATAATGTGACTTGCTTATGTGACATAAGTGAGAGTCAGTTGCCAAGTGCTCAGATAATGGCCATGTCACTGGGACAACCATAACTTTGAGGGCTAGTCATAAGTATCACTTACTCAGCAATGTCCTGTTTTTGAATAGTTACTGTATAAGTATCGTTCTCCAAAAACTACCTGTAATTAGATATTATAACTCAGATCTAACATGGATGAATATTGTTTTGAACACCTAAAAAGAAGAATAATTACAAGGCATATTATTTTATAATACCAGTAAGTTGCTCAAAAATAATTTCTAAAATCCGGAACCTCCTAGTTTTTTACCATTAGATGTTCCTTAGTGTTCATGTCAGGTATCAGGATAATAATGAAGCATTTGGGTGTAAAGATGCAGCCCAGTAAGCCCAGATTGGAGGCCAGGATGGAGAATATTTGCACAGCCACCATGTATTTCCCTTTGGTGCTCAGGTAGGAGGGGACAAAGGAAATCCAAACAGCGCAGAACCAGCATGCTGAAAGTGATCCACTTGGCTTCATTGAAGGTCCCTGGAAGCTTTCTGGCTAGGAAAGCCAAGAAGAAGCAGATGGCAGCCAGAAAGCCCATGTAGCCAAGGGCAGTGTAGGACACGGTGACTGAGCCTTCATTACATTGCAATACAACGTGTCCTGGTTGAGAATATAGGTCAGAATCTGGGAATGGAGAATCTGGAGAAATTTTCAGCCATATCAAACAGATGCCCAGAATCTGGAGAAATTTTCAGTCATATCAAACAGATGCCCACCTGAACCCCAGAACAGGACAAGACAATGGAGGTGGCCAAACTAGCCATTTCTTCATCCTGCTGCCTGGATTTGTGGCCAGAAATGCCACCACCACCATGACAGTCTTGGCCAGTAAGGAAGACACAGCAATTGAGAAAACAATGCTGAACGTGGTTTGTCGAAGAAGACAAGTCACTGTGTTGGAACACCCAATGAATAGAAGTGAAGTCAAGAAGGAAAGTAGGAGGACAATCAGAAGAACATATGTGAGGTCCTGATTATTGGCTTTCACTATGCTGGTTTCTTGGTATTTAATGAAAATTCCCAGAAAAAAGGCAGTAGTTATGGATAAGGCAAAGGCAAAGAGAACCAGGATGAGACCCAAGTTTTCTTTATAGGACAGGTACGTTATAACATTGGGGATAATACACTGATCTCACTTCTTATTGGAATGCTGATCATCTGGACACTTTGCACAATGGGCTGCATCCAAAAAATGTTTATTGCATGCATTTGTTTCTGCAGCTGTAAGATCATGACAAATGTCGATGAACCAATTTGTACTACAATACATAAAATATGTTTCTAAAACTAATCAGGTACAATAAACATATTGGGAGAGGAGGAGATTAGAAAATACCTTCTGACTTGACTTGATTAAGGCCTAACTTAGATGGTGAGTGTGGCGTTCGGAAAAGACTGAGCTGAACTCTTCACTCCAGTCTGTGTTTCCAGCAGGAACACGGACTGTTCCTATTGGCTGATGCCATTTGACAGCCAGCTAGAAAAGGGAGCTGTCAAATGGCATCAGTTGTTGTCCACCAGCTGGCTGCCTTGTTAGCGCGGCAGCCACGGCAACCCTTTATTGTTACAATAAAGTAAAAGCTGAAGTTCGCTCTGTGTTTGCCTCAGGTTATTCCGCCACTCTACAACACTGGAGACAAGGGTGGGATACATATAAGAGGCAACCAGGCAAAGAATCGCTAAGTGACGTCACTCCAAAAAAGAGCCGAAGTCACTACTGAGCTGAATGTCACTTTAAGAGCTTACTGTCACTATTTGCGAGTGTGAATTTCAACTTTCCTCAGAAGATCTGGCACTGCTGAGTCAAGATGACTTCAAACCCTGCATTCCCACCTTTCAGACCAACAGCAGAAACATGGGAATCCTACAGAAACCAATTTGACTGTTTGCTAGATGCCATAGACCCTATCCAGTCCCTGTTATCCAGCACCTACTACAATCTTTTGAGTCAGGAACCATTTTCGCGAAATTATACATGTCACAGGCCTATCAACAGTTCCCTGTTGATGACACAGCCTCTGAACTACAAACTTTTGTAACACACAAGAGTGCTTTCAAATGTAGGCACCTCCAATTTGGCATAAGTGTGGCCCCAGGAATTTTCCAGTCCTTAATGGAAAGACTTCTTCAAGGATTACCGGGCGTAATTCCATATTTTGATGACATTTTAATATCTGCCCCTGACAAATCTCAGTTACTGCAAAGAGTCAGAAGAGTCCTTGATCGTTTCAGAAAGCATGGTCTTAAGTTAAAGAAAGACAAGTGCACTATTGCCACCCCACAGATAGAATTTTTGGGATACAGAATTGACGCCTCTGGTATTCACTCAATCGAATCCAAAGTCCATTCACAAGGCACCCACGCCAACTAACAAAACGGAGCTCCAGGCCTTTTTAGGACTTCTTAACTTTTACACTTCATTTTTGCCACATAAAGCTTCCATTGCAGAGCCTCTGCATGGACTCTTGGATAAGCAATCCTCCTGGCACTGGGGACCTAGGGAAACCCATGCCTTCCGTGCTGTCAAATCATTACTTACATCTGATGCTGTCCTGATCCAATTTAATGAGCATTGACCTTTAGTTTTAGCAGCAGATGCTTCTCCTTTTGGCATAGGTGCTGTTTTAAGTCATAGATTGTCTAACGGTTCTGAGGCACCCATTGCCCTTTTCTCCAGAACTTTTTCCCCAGCTGAGCACAACTACAGCCAAATTGACAAGGAGGCTTTGGCTGCAGTTGCTTCTGTCAAAAAATTCAATGAGTTTCTATATGGACACTATTTTGAGTTGATTACAGATCACAAGCCTCTGTTAGGCCTTCTGTCAGGCAAAAGACAAATTCCTCAGATTTTGTCTCTAAGGATGACCAGGTGGACCTTATTTCTGGCTGCCTATTCCTATACACTGGTTCATCGACCTGGCAAGAGTCTATGCCACGCTGATGCTCTTAGTCGCTGCCCCTTGCCTGTTCCTGTGGAGGATCCTGTACAAACTAATGCTGTTTTCCAGATCAATGATCTCAAACTTCCCATCACTGCCCTTGATATTGCTGCCCACTCTGCCAGGGACAAGGGTCCAACTGCAAGACCGGCGCATCTGGCACCACCATATCAATCAACTTAGAAGGCGTTGGAGTTCATCTGCAGATGGCCCTCAAGACATTCCTGCAACAGAGAAACCGCCGGCACCTGAAGAAACTTCCCACGAATCTGACAGGAACGCAAGCCTACCCGAACAGCCATCTGTCCCTTGCCCAGAGATGCCTGAAGCCGAGACTCCAGCTTTGTCAGAACCAGAAGTTGCCCAACAAGCAGAAAAGTTCCTTCCAGCAGCAGCTTCATCAGAACTTAGAAGATCTGGCCACCTGCACAAGCGCCCAAGTTATCTGAAGGACTACGCATGCTCCATTCTGGGGGAAAGGAGTCTTGCATTCGTAAAAGACTGAGCTGAAGTCTTCACTCCAGTCTGTGTTTCCAGTGGGAACATGGACTGTTCCTATTGGCTATAAAAGGGGACTGTCAAACAGCATCAGCTGTTGTCTGCCAGCTGGCTGCCTTGTTAGTGTGGCAGCCGCGGCAACCCTTTATTGTTACAATAAAGTAAAAGCTGAAGTTCGCTCCGTGTTTGCCTCAGTTTATTCTGCCGCTCTACAACAGTGAGAAAACATACTAATGAAGAATGAATGAACAAATGAGCAGTAGTGAGGAAAGTGCTATGGAACATGCAGCCGAGTATGGCCTGAACAGTGAAAATCCAGCACAAAACTGTTGTTTAAATCCTACCCAAAGAATCAGGTCGTCACAAATCTAGAGCTTTGGCTTTAAATCAGGGGTGGGATTCTATTGGTTCAGGCTGGCTTGGCCAAACTGGTAGCTCAGAAGATCATCTGGGAGCAAACCGGTTCGCTCCAATGATCAGCTGCTGGGCCCAGCCACCCACCCCGGCTCCATACTTACCTTTATTTTCTGCTTTTGATGCTCAGCTGCATCATGCGACACAGCGGATTGCCATGCGTCAGCTGTTGAACAAACAGGGAGAGTGCAGCAATGCAGGCGAAGGTCAGTAGGAAAGGCTCTGCATGCATGCAAAGTGTGTGTTTGTCATGCATGCATGGAAAGCGTGCATGTGTGTGCAGAGCATACCCACCAAGCCACACCCACTGAACTGGCAGTAAACCAATTTGAATCCTACCACTGCTTTGAATAACTTTATTATTGTTGGGATGTTGTCTTTATTATTGTTGTTAGCATGCATGTATGATGGTGGCAAGGGATGCTGTTTGGGCTGTTATGCCAGGTCCACTCATTTGATTGTTCTAACAAGTAAAAGAGAGTTGTTGAATATATTGACTGAAATGGTATTTATTTTAACCATTCATGTCTAATGTAAGTGAAAAAAAATGTCCATTTTCATTATGGAATGTGGTTCTTAGGACACCAAGTCTGGACTGTGACTAGGTAAGAACTCATGCTGGAACTCAGTTGTCCACCAGGGAGACCCATATCATAATGTAGTGCAACACTGCTGTTTAAATCCTACCTGAAGAATCAGGTAGACACAAGTCAGTGCTGGGATTCAAAAAAATGTATTACCGCTTCTGTGGGCATGGCTTGGTGGCCATGGCAGGGAAGGGATACTGCAAAAATCCCCATTCCCTCCCCACCCCACTAACCTGCTTTCCAGCTCCATTCTCCTGTACAGGGCAACAAAAGAAGACCCAGACAATCAGCTGGGATTTGGGAGGCGGAGAATAAATGGGGGCAGGGCCAGTCAGACATGGGATTTGCCGGTTCTCTGAACTACTCAAAATTGCTGCTACCAGTCCTCCAGAACAGATCAGAACCTGCTGAATACCACCTCTGCCACAAGTCTAGAACTTTGGCTTTAAATGACTTAATTATTGATGGGATGTAGTTCCTGCCTTGTTAGCATGAATAGGGATAATTCAGTATTTCTTTCAGATATATTTATAGGGCCCATCATTAATTAGAAACAATCACCCCATATTTGAAAGCTGAAAACCAATAACATGACAATACTCACAAGACTTGTCTTCTTTTCTGAAACCAAGTGGGAAGGTAGCAACTCAAAATATTGCAGTAGCTTTTCATTATTTAATAGCAAAATAGCAAAATTGAGTGATAGGAACCAATCTTTGAAAACTTTGTGGAAACTTTAAGAAATTCATTTTTTTTGCTTCATGGAATTATGAAAATCATATGCTACTAATTAGGTCTATAACTAGCGAGAAAGAAAAGAACTTTAAAAACGTAGCCAGAAAAGCAGGAATGAATTTTGATTGCATCCTCAATTTTTTTCTCTCTCTCTTTTCCAACAGCCACCTACCTACCTTCTCGCATAGAGAATGTTCCATCCATACACAGAGAACAGTCTTAACAGCAAACTGGTGCTTCTTTTCTCATGACCTTGGCATATCCAGGGTAACAGCTTTTGGAACATCTAGAAGACAGCACCATCTAAACATAAAAAATAGAGCTCAGCCAGGGCATCATATGAATAATAGGAATTTACATCAATGAACTGGAAGCCAAGGAACACACTGAGCCAACTCAGCCAAGGAGTAGTGGCATAGAAGTTACCCTACCTTCCTTCCTTTTTTATCTGTTGGAGATACACATAAAGTATATTGACATTTATGGAAAAAGTCATATATTGCTTTATCACATCAGTCCATATCATTGATTCTGGCAGGGAAGTTATGCTTTAGACCCTGTCAGCAGGGGTGGGATTCAAAAATCTCAGCAACCGGTTTGCTGCCCAGTTGCTGGGTGGACATGGCCATGGTGGGCGTGGCCTACCAGTACTTCTGGTTTGGCCTTTTTTTGCCTTCCCATGGGCCCAGAGGCTTTCCTCTGGCCTCTGGGAGGGTGAAAATGGCCTCCCCCGGGCTCTGGAGGCCCTCCAAAAGCCAGAAACAGGCCCGTTTCCAGACTTCCAGAAGGCCTGTTTCCCCCTCCCCCATGCAGACCCTGCACTTACCTGAATCAAAATGGGACCTGGGAGGGGTCTGAGGGGTAGGTGGTGCCAGCTTGTCAGTTCAAATATTGGTTCAGCAAACCAGATGCAAATTTAACATCCAGTTCACCTTAACTGGTCTGAACCAGTAGAATCCCACCCCTGCCTGTCAGTCAAAGAATTCTGACTGGCAAGGACTAGGACAGGGGTCTGCAACCTTAAAAACTCAAAGAGCCATTTGGACCCATTTCCCACAGAAAAGAAAACACCGGGAGCCATAAAACCTGGATGGGCATGGCCAACTCAATGCCACTCTCACCCAGTCACATGACCTCCCCCCCATGCCTACCCAGGTTTTGTGGATTCCAGTGTTTTCTGTGGGAAATGGCTCTCTCTCTCTCCTCCTCCTCCTCCCTCCCTCCCTTCCTCTCATTTCTGTTTTTTGTGTTTTACTTTCTCAGGCCAGGCGAGGAATGATTGGGAGGGGAGGGTGAAGGGCAGGGCCAGCCAATGGTAGGACCACCAAAGAGCTGCATGTGGCTCCAGAGTCACAGGTTTCTGATACCTGGCCTAGAAAGATGGCATTTTCTTCCACTGTCCCTGCATTGTGCAACTTCTTGTCCTCAAAGATGAAGAAAGTCCCCAATGTCTTGGTCTTTTACCAAGAGGTCAAAACTTGACTGTGTAGCCTTGCATGGGGGGAAACACAAGGGCACACACAACCTTGAGGTTGGTTGCAGAAGTGTGAAAATAAATAAATAAATGAATGGACTCTGTGCAAAAACAGCAAATGAAAGGCCATTCTCTTTCTCTAATATCTCTACTATCAATCCACAAATGTTCCTTTGTCTTGTTCTTCACGCTGAAGGAAAATCATTCCATGGCAAATGGTGTTCCTCTTTTGGGTATGTGTGGGAATGCTATATGTTCTATCTTTCTCTCCCTCTTTGCTTTGGCAGGAAAACTCCAAATCTTTCTCTTTTGCTGATGGAGTGTCTGTTTTTTTGTTATAGCTGAATTCCATATCATGTAAATGATTTTATTCAACTGCTGATATTTTCCTCACCTCAACTTAACAATGTTTGCTTATATAATTCAGTGAACTAGTCCCTTGAAACTTTAGACTTTCTTTTATTGAAAATAAGATTATTTTATAGCATTTTTAATCATGGTTTCATATTCCTGTTCAATAACATACACTGTGGAGGCCCCCGCACAATTAATGATATAACAGTTTCCAGTCTGTGATTAAGCTACAGAAGAACCACTAAAGATACAGAATATCTATGGAATTAGAGGTACTATAGGTTTTCTTATTTGGAAGTTATCTCAATTGTCTTTGATATGAATTATGTGGGATCAGAATACAGGAGGACATAAATAGAAACCAAAAACCAAGCAGCAAGAGCTACCTTGTGAAATGATGTTGGCCATAGGATGGCACCCTGATTGATGGAGACCATGACTTTGGAGGAAGCTTCTCTTTCTGCAGTCCTGACTTTCACCCCAGCAGTTGACTTGTTGGGAAAAACTGTCCAGTGCATGATATCAAAATCAGCAGCAGGGACTCTATTTTCATCCAAATAAATCCCATCCCTGGAAATATTGTGAAGTTGGAAGTTTCTCAGGAACCAATGAAGCTGCAAAGACATAGGTGCAGCTTACACATTTGAGGCCTTTATCGAGTGCTTCATTCTGGATATGATTCTGGATTGGAAGTACTCTGAATAATTCAACCTCTTCAGTTGATCGCTTTGACCTGAAAAAGAATGATTCAGGATTTCATAGGAAACTTCTCTCCCATTCTCTCCATGGAATACCAGTTCTTCTTCAAATATGTCTTCCATTTCCTTGAAGGAATCATTATACTGTCCTGCCAAATGTTTTAACATAAATTAAAATTACATAAGGTTGAAATTTCAAGAATTAATGGAATTTTGTTAGATCCAAAGGTTTTCCTATGAAATCATAGCCTGTTTCCTACTGGCTGTTTCCTACTGACTATAGTTGCCAGTAGGCTACAGGGAGCAAACCACACTGTAAATTGCTTTGTAGATTGTGAGCATCCTATTTCAGCTTTTCCCCAGTCTTCAGACAGGATAGCCAGCACCAGCAGTTGGATGTGGAGAGTGAAGAGAGATTGATTACATGGAAGCTGTAGAATCAAAAGTTTTGGGGGGGGGGAAATGTAGGCTGTTCATAGGAGAGGTGTGGTGGCTCAGTGCTTTTAATGAAGCTAGAGTCGATATTTACTCCAATGGTTTGAGTCCTAGCACTGCATGAGGCAGCGAGCTCCCATTGCTAACCTCAGCTACTGCTCACCTAGCAGTTCAAAAGCATATTTTATATAAGTAGATAAAAGCACGTGACAAGAAGCAACAGATGGAAACTAATCAAGGAGAAAAACAACCTAGAACTAAGGACAAATTTCTGGACAGTTAGAACAATTAATCAGTGAAACAACTTGCCTCCAGAGGTTATGAATGCTACAACACTGGATGCTTTTAAGAAGAGATTGGACAACCATTTGTCTGAAATGGTTTCCTGTCTGAGCAGGGGGTTGGACTAGAAGACCTCCAAGGTCCCCTCCAACTCTGTTATTCTATTCTTCAATTTGGAAGATTTATTCATATAATCTCCCTCTCATTCACTCTGGGCAATCATTGTTTGGAATATCTCACATCTCCCTATATCCAATTTGATGTAGAGGCTGTCAGGGCTCTGGTAGTTATCCCCATTATGAGTCTCTAGCCAGATTTTCAAAGTTTAAAGAAGATTTATTAGAAGAAGACATGCCAGTGCTGCCTGGGTTTAGCCGACTCTGAGACACATCATTCATTGTCACCTTTGACCCTGGTTTTCCCCCACCCCCTGGGTGTATCATAATTCATATTCTCCAATGGGACACAAACATAGCCGAGAGTCATCAATCATGCTCTCCATTTAGAATTTTGTGTGGCACAAACTTTGGTCTCCTGGAAACTATCTATGAAAACATCCATGGAATGCAGTTTTGGTTTTACAAGCTGCTACACTGCTCTCCCCTCCTTTTCTGTTGGCAACTCTAAAAGACCAGAGAAATATTTTATGAGTTGACAGAGGCTTTGAAAAAGAAGCATGAATGGAATTTTGGAGGACAGGTCCCACCTGCCATGGCTGTACAATCTGGGGTGAGTGATGGTCTCCAATCCACATCTTCTTCTTACTTGGGTGGGAAGAAGAGACAACATTGAGGGCTGAGGCCACAGCCTGGATTGCTCTGGAAACACTGGAGCCATCCTCAGTCTGCAAGGACATCCTGGGGTGGTAATACCTGGCTCTCTTTTTCTATGCATCATTCCCAAACTTTCTTAGACAACACAGGCTTTGAATAGGAACACTGGAATGCTTTCTTTACAAACTGTTTCTTGGCAGGGGAATATGAATTAAGATTATAGTATTGTCTTCTGTTTGTCTGAGTGATGAAGGAAAACAAAGCATGCTTATGTTGGAGATCAAACCTCTAGGAAAATATTTCTATATTTAAAAATGACAAAGTTGTCACAATCCACACTTTCCCGCCAATGAATGTATTGTTCCTTTTGGTGCCATATATTACTGCTAATAGTATTCCTATGGCCTGACAATCCAGTTGACAAACTATAATTTTTACTTCCGTGTTGATAAGAAGGTCTACTATTTTCCTTTTTTTCTTGCTCAAACATGTCCCTGGTACGGATATCCACATTTGTTGCTGGGATGGCCTCTGAGAGGACAATGCAAATCCCATTTTTTACAGCTATAGTTTCCAAGTTTCTTTTAAAGTTTTCTCCTCTTTCGTTGTCTTGAGAAAAGAGGCTGATCCACGTCCATCGAAAAGCAGGAGCAGCTTGACAACTGCAGAGTAAGGAGGTTCTGGTTTGGGGGTCATGCGGTAGAAAAAAGGAAAATGATGATTTTGATCAGGAATGTAGCTAATTACACTGTTAGATCTGGGATGATAGGTTGAATGATGGAGACAAGACTCAGATAGCAACAATAGCTCTTTATTAGTGACTTCAGATCTGAGCGAAATATCCCAGCCGCAGCAGCCCCTTATATAGGGCTGGCTGCGGCTAGGCAGCCAATGACAGTGATTTGAGTTTGCCGTGCTTGGCTAGACCAATCGCAGCAGCCCGTTTACTAGCCAATTGGATCAGTCTGAGGTGACCAATCACGATCCGCTGTCAGCGGGCCAATCTGAGTTGCAGGCTTTCAAGCCTGCTAGTCCGGAACAAACACCATAGTTGATCTAAGATAAAAGAGAAGATATTTCTAGTTTATGTCAGTTAATGATAAAAGCCAGAGCCTTGGTGGGACAGTGGTTAGAATTCAGTACTGCAGGCTACTTCTGCTGCCTGCCAGCTGCCTGCAATTTGGCAGTTCAAATCTCACCAGGCTCAAGCTTGATTCAACCTTCCATCTTTCCAAGGTCACCACAGAACAAAACAAAACATTATAGAAGCTGGCAGTATTCAGTCTCCTTTTTCAACACAAGTAGTAGAACAAGAGCTTTGCATCAAGCCCTATGCTAAGTAAAGATTAAATCAGCCAATATTTATAAAGACTCAAAAGGAAGCTAAGACGTAAAATTAAATTATTGTTATTATTGTTATTATTATTATTCCAAGAATAGCAGTAAAGGATATCTTGAAATGCTTCATAACCAAGTCGAGGAAGGGGCAGAAGAACAAGCTCAAAGGTTCATGCAAAGTTGGTTGAGTAAAGGAATTCATACAAAGGTACAGGAGATACTTGGAAACTGTGCAGTTTGTTCAGCTCACTAGAATAGAATAGACTAGAATAGACTAGACTAGACTAGACTAGAATGGAATGGAATAGAATAGAATAGAATAGAATAGAATAGAATAGAATAGAATAGAATA
>NW_020769561.1:301263-344307 GCF_900518735.1 Pseudonaja textilis
TAGAATAGAATAGAATAGAATAGAATAGAATAGAATAGAATAGAATAACAGAATTGGAAGGGACCTTGGAGGTCTTCTAGTCCAACTCCAAGGGAAGATAACTAACACCGTCCCTCCCAAAGGCAGAGAAGGAAGTACTCTTTCCAAATGATACTGACTTTGCTGACCTGCCTCCATGTAAGCAGAAGAAGCATTTATTATTTGTCATATGCAATGTTAGTAATTACGTGGAGGCTTTTGATACAAGAAGAGCAGATTTCACTGGAGGGCCTAATAGAGTAAACTGTTGACTGAACTGGTATCAAAATGGGTCATTTCAACCAGTCAGGCAGATGGAGTCACCTTGTAAAATGGGCCATTGTTTAACAATCTCATTATAAAGAAACCTAGAGAACTGGCATCATGAAAAGCTCTAGTTCATAATAGGAGAGAAATATTTATGATGCTGCCTACAGTACAGGAAAGCATGTTAAAGCTGCTGTCTGGAGGTTTATTTAAGCTATCCAATGGTCTTCCTTGATCTATTCACTTTTCTTCATTTCTTTCTTTTGCAGTTTGCACCTCAGAGCCAAACTTTTAAAAGTATTGAATTTAATAGATTTAATAATTATTAAGTGCTGAACTAGGCTGCCATCTGGACTAGAACACAGCTGGAAGGGACCTTGGAGGTCTTCTAGTCCAGCCCCCTGCTCAAACAGGAGAACCTATACAATTACAGATAAGTGACTGTCCAGTCTCATCTTAAAAACCTCCAGTGATGGAGCACCCATGACTTCTGAAGGCAAAGCTGTTCCTCTGATTAATTGTCCTCACTGTTAGGAAGTTTCTCCCTAATTCCTGGTTGCTTCTCTCTTTAATTTCCATCTCTTTGACTTCCACTACTGGAGATTTTGAAGGAGAAACTGAAGAACCCTTTGTCTGGAATCGTTTGAAGGGGCAGGGGGGTTGGGCTGAAAGATCTCTAAAGACCCTTTGATGTTTTTCATTCTAGGATTCTGAATCTCTCTAATGCTGGTCATTAACTTTTTAATGTAAAATTCACCACTCGTATACCTTCTTGGCTTTCTTTCTTCTTAATTTGTCATACATATTTTCAAAATACCTAATGGCCACTGCCTCCAACTCATTTTAACATTACTTTTGACATACTCAGCACACTTTCATTTCTCAAAGTGGGCAGAAGCACGCTGTTATATACAGCAATTGCATGTTTATCAACATACACTCATTCTTGCAACAGGACACATTCTACTATTCCATTTCTCCAAGCAAGAAATGGCCTTAATGTTTCTCCATCTTTACCCAACTTTAATAAACATTCTACCACTGGACCCAAGTTCATTAATATGTTGTTTTGTTTCTTTGAAGAAAAGCTCTTCAGTGGCAGAAAAGGAGAAGGCATTGTTTTCAAGCCACCTACGCATAGTCCATAAAATTATCTATTGCAATGTCCTACTTGTCAATGACTACTTCAGCTTCAATCACAACAATACACGAGCACACAATAGATACAAACTCAAGATAAACTGCACCAAACACAATTGCAAGAAATACAACTTCAGCAATAGAGTGGTCAATGTCTGGAATACTCTACTTGACTCTGTGGTTTCTTCCCCAAACCCCAAAAATCTTAGACTGTCTACTGTTGACCTCACCCCATTCCTAAGAGGTGTTTAAGGGGCATGCATAAGCACACCAACATGCCAACTGTCCCTGTCCCAATGTTCCCTTTATTTATATCCATTTCATTTATTAATAATCATGTCTATACTTATATCTGTTATCTAATACATGCTCGACAAAAAAATAAATAAAATAAATAAATAATCATTGTGGTATGAATACATGCATATGTACATTTAATAGAAAGAAAATTATTTCAGATCTTTCAATGTTTACAGATTTATTTGGAAGTATAAATAATGTGTGCAATCTAGGCTAATCTGAAGAATTTATGGTATAATTAAGTTCATTTTAGCTTCATACCTGTGGAATTTTATAGATGCCCAAGAATGTAGAAATGTAATCAGAGAGTTCAGAATCCATCTCTTCAAGAACTGCTAGCAGGTTCTTTTGTCTTCCACAACTGTAGTTTGGGACATTCTTCTGCCCTGTAGACAGCAAGTCCATCATGGCCTCATAGGTTATTCTTGCATTGAAGAAGTTAACATAGATGTTAACATAGATGTTGTAGCCCAGGGTAATGTTGGGTAACACTATTGGGCACTGGTTGAACAGTCAAGAGGAAGAGCAGAGTATGGCGGAACATTGTTGACCTGCTGCAAAATATACAGCGACTCTAAGTTGCACGCAACAATCAGAAAAATATTGTTCAAAAACAATATACTTTTCACTCCAGAAGCCATACCAGGCATTCCATGTCACAACCCAACATCCTAATCCAATGCTTGGGAGGTCTTCACAGCCTTTCAGAATGCTAAAAAAGAATCTATATACATGCTGTCATGATATTATATTATATATATATCTGCAAAATGTTGGAAATGCCACTAGACACCTGGCTCATATTATACATGGTGGACATGTCATAAAGAAAAAAAAAGGACAAAAATCCATTCATGGCTGGAAAAAATGATAAAGCAGCATATTGACTTGAAACCAGAGATACTTCTGTTGGGCATTTTGCTGGATCAATATAATAGAGGGAATGCATATTTGATTTTGTATGTACTGACTGCAGCTAGAATTGTATTTACGCAACAATGGAAATGTAAAGAGATCCCAACAGATGGAAATGTGATTAAAACAATATTAGAATGTGCAGAAATATTAGAATGTGCAGCTAACATTTATAATCAAAGGAGGAAACTGATTACTTTCTGACTTGGGACTTCTTTTATCAATGGCTAGCTGGTAAAAACAGGAGCTAGATACAGGGAAATAGATGGATAGGATCAGTGATATAAGAAAGGCAGGCTGAATAGGTTAAGTAAATAATATTGTTATTATTATTGATACTACTATAATTAACATCAATGTAATGAATATCATAGTAAACATCTTGATTACTATATCCTAAAATATTTGTACCCAGACAACATACTGTTCGATTGAAATTGGAATTTTTATATGCTTAAAAAATAAAAACTTGGAACAAAAAAAAAAGATATTACATTACTTCTTATAGCCAGGAGGTGACTAATAGTTGGATTCAAGTGCTGGATTCACTTTTGAGAAAATGGTATCACCTATCTGGAGATGGTCCTTGCCTCCAAAAGCCCTTGTTAGAGCTATAGAATGTTTTGCTGCATAATATTGATGGCTTTGGAGTTTATGCACTATATTCAACAATTTTTAATGCGATCCGCAGGAGCTAAAACATTAGCTTATCATGCAAGGTCTTTATCCTTCTTAGGTAGAGGTTTTTGAAAGGTCTTCCTTATAGTCAGGGGTGGGTTTCAAATTTTTTAACAACTAGTTCTATGGGCATGGCTTAGTTGATGGGCATGGCTTGGTGGTCATATGACTGGCTGGGCGTGGCCAACTCAACATCACTCACATCGAGGCATGCATCTCCTCACCTGGCCTCTCATGACTGTGGGGATGCTGCAACAGTGTGAAAAATGGTCATAAGCCACTTTTTTCAGTGCCATTGTAACTTTAAATGGTCACTCCACACAAGCAAGGTACCAGCAAAGGAGGGGAAAAAAAACTCCAGAGACATTCCTGAGACAGGAAGTCTAGTCCTGCCAAGAAAGTAATAAGGGTTAATGGAGAGGCAGTTTCTGTAAGCAACACCAGAATGTTTCCTTCCTGCCTTCCTTACAGGATTAGGCCAGTAATTTCTTCTAACAACTGGTTCTCTGAACTGCTTAGAATGTTAACAACCGGTTCTAGTGAATAGGTTCGAACTGGTAGAATCCCACCCCTGCTTATATTTAAAGCAAAAATAAAATGGAAGTCACAAAAGCTTTCCAAATAGGTCAAAGGCATTGGTTGGAAAGTCACGCTGGAAAGCATGGAAGGAAGGATAGAGTGCAGTGAAGGGAAAGAGAGGAGATTGTGGGGAGCAACTTCAAGAAATCACCTGCCTTTGTCATGGGTGAGAAATTGGGTAAAGGGAAAACATTGGAGGTGGTAAGCTCAATCACCAAAATCCTGTACTTGCCCATGATTACCTTTTCAATATGTGGTTTGGAGGCTTAGAGAAAACATATGGATAACATCGAGAACATATTTCAGATGTTATCGCAGTAATCAGATAATCTCCTGGCTTGTAGTAATTAAATTTCTTAAATTCTTCTGTTGTCACTTTCAATGGACATTTTATCTGCATCGTTGCACAGGGAAATTGGGACAGAGAGAGAAACAGGAAGAAATGTGTTTTCAGCTATAGCATTTGACGGAAATTGATGGAGTTCCTTCCTAGAGTTCTTTCTCTGGCACAAAGCTGAAGCACAGAGATCACAAAATAGCTCATCCACAGTGAAGATCTTCCAGTTTGCCCCAGATATGGAAAAGAAACCTCCAATTTCAGACCAGCATAGTCCCTGCCTAATTCTATCTCTTCTCGCAGCAGTGCTGGAGATAGGTACAGGTCATATTTTTTTAGCTGTTTATATCAGATTTTAATCACATTGTTTAAAACTAAAGGTGGTGGTGAATATTCTATCAACCTGTTTCTTAATAGAATGAATAACCATGGCTTTAATAATTAGAAGGGGAATTGGGAATGACTGTTACATCAGAATAGTGCAGTTGGCAAAACCAATTTTCTATGGCTCATGGGCATAGCCCAAATTTAAGAATCAAGAAGGGAATAATTCAAGGAAGTCTGGCTGTTTTTTATTTTTACTCTATAAATGTATTTTTGAGACTCTTAATATTGTCATGTGGTAAAACAATTGAAAACTTTTTCACCTCCCAGGGGAGACATTTTAATTTCTTCTTAGTTAATTTCTTTTGCTGTCCTATGTGGATGAGACCATTTTTTTCAATGAAGATCAGATATTCCAGAATGCTTACTTCAGTGGTGGGATTCAGCCAGTTTGGACCAGTTTGGGAGAACCAGTTGTTAACTTTCTGAGCAGTTTGGTGAACTGGTTGTTGGAAGAAATAATTAGAGCAGAGAACAATTGTTAAATTATTTGAATCCCACCACTGGCTTACTTCCAGGTAACATCAGTATTGTTGTTCTGTCCTTGGCCTTCCATAAAAGCACTGTCATTCTTTTTATTTATTTATTTATTTTTGTCAATTGCTTACAAGATAATAGGTATAAGTAAAAACATAGTTATGAATACATGGATACAGATACGAAAAATAAAAAAAATAAAAATAAAAGAAACAATACGACAGGGATGGTAGGCACATTGGTGCGCTTATGCATGCCCCCTACAGACCTCTTACGAAAGGGGTGAGGTCAATAGTAGACAGTCTAAGGTTATAGTTTTGGGGGTCTGGGGAAGAAACCACAGAGTCAGGTAGAGTATTCCAGACATTGACCACTCTGTTGCTGAAGTCATATTTCCTGCAATCAAGTTTGGTGCGATTAACCTTGAGTTTGTATCTATTGTTTGCTCTTGTGTTGTCATGGTTGAAGCTGAAGTACTCATTGACAGGTAAGTCATTGCAATGTATGATTTTATATACTCTACTTAGATCAGACCGAAAGCGGTGTAGTTCTAGGTTTTCTAGGTCTAGAATTTTGAGTCTGGTGGCATAAGGTATTCTGCAACGAGTAGAGGAGTGGAGAACTCTTCTTGTGAAATATTTCTGGACTTTCTCAACTGTGTTAATATCAGGTACGTAATGTGGGTTCCAGACTGATGAGCTGTATTCGAGTATTGGTCTAACAAATATTTTGTATGCTCTAGTTATTAGAGTAATATTACCAGTGTGGTGGTCTGGCACTTGAAATGAGACGCAGAGAAACGTCTGAGCAAATGCCAGCCCCGAGCGAACTCAGTTAGCAGTATTTATTTAAGAAAGAAATCGAAAGTACAGAATCAAAAACAATGACCTCAACAGGATGAGAACATGCAGCTGTGGAAAGTCCCATGAGAACATACAGGCACGGAAAGTCCCATGGGAACGTCTCTGCTGTGTACCTTGAACCTTCACCTATATTCCTGGTCCTTCTAAGCTCGCAGATCAAAACAGGACGAAACACCCATTGCAAAGGCAATCCTGCCCCCACCAGGAGTGTCTGCAAATCCCTAGATCTATGCGAAATGGCTGTACAAAGGACTTACAGAAAATGATTAATAAAATATATTACCACATTCCCTCCTTTTTTATTTATTCAAAGATGGGGGGTGTTTTAGTGGCATAGTACACAGTTCCCTTGCGACCTGGTCCCATACGTTGAAAGGCTGAGGTACACATTTGAAATAGGTTAGGAATACATTGAATACAGCAACATAACATAATAAGTATAGCAACAATTACTACAACTGATTGAAGCAATAAACGTAACCATGAGCTGTCAGGAAGCCAATCCCATAGCAAAGTCCAAAGTGACTTATTGAAGCCATCTTTTCCTGCTTCGTGTTCAGCTATGCGGTCTTCCATATCATGAACAGTTCTTGTAATGTTAGGCTCATAATTATGTATAAAAACACAACAATGTGAATGAATTAAAGCACAAACTCCTCCTTTGGCAGCTAACATTATGTCTAAAGCATAACGATTTTGTAAAGTAACTTGGCAAATTTCAGACACTTCTTCATTCAACATCTTAATGCTTCTAATAGTATTATTAAACATAGCAACAGTAAAATTATTTAAAATATGAATATCTCTATAGTTCATAGCTATTCCCAAAGGTGGGATTGCTGCCCTAGAAATCTGAGTCCACAAATTACCACCCACAGTCAGGCCAGAATCAACTTCTCGGTGATTACGAATACGCATCCCAATCGGTAAACCCTCCAATTTATAGATGACAGGAATTACAAATCCCATAGTACATACTCCAGACCAATTCTTTGGCCACTGTTGATAGGCAGCGTCCCCACATAGCAACCATAACCCGTCCGGGAGGGGAAAGTATTTTAAATGCTTATGATAAGTATTGTCAGAGGCCTCACTTTCCCAACTCCACATTAGCCACATCCAACTACAAAAAACATATGCCCCGTTACCAATATCAGGCCTCTTAGTGACTGTTTGATTTATACAACAGTCATGGGAAACTTTCAAAGCCAGGGATAACGTAGAAGATATCCGATTTATGCAGTTGTTCTGACTAGTCTTGCTTTTTACACATTTCATACATCCTCCTTCCAAAGGAATCACCTTCTGGCAGAGCGTAGTATTTCCCAGCAAAATAGATTGATTAGTCCCTACAGGGGGACGGTAATAACAAACCGAGGCTTTGGTAGTGAAAGTTACCTTAGTTGTGAACAATGTTTGATCCCACCTTTCGGGGTCTGGGCCCCAGTGAAGCCAGTGATTGAAGTCATTATAAGTACTTAAATTAGTACTGGTTCGCTCATTCAAAGGAACACCATGTAACAAAACTCCACCTTTCCCAGACCCAGGTACATGCATACAAAGCCAACAATTAGTAACATTTAAACCCTTTGCTGCAATCCGGATGTCCTTGATATAGGAATTTTCTTTCCATAAATTAACACCAAGGTCTCTAGTTTCTGTGATAATAGCAGCTCTTTGCCTCCGTATTAGAGTCCGTGGAGGCATAAGATGAATGGAAAGAGAGGCTGTATAAGGTAACTTAGGCAACTCCAATTGACACTGATATTGTCCATAGTCTGAAACAGAAACATGAAACAGGATCAAAGTTGTTGCACAAGCTGAAGATATAATATCCTTGTCAGGTCCCGAGTAAAGAATGTCTTGATCTTTATGCCAGGACCAATATGCTGGAAAAATCAAAGGATGCCGCTGTTTGCAGATCAATTTAGTCCGATTCCCCAGAGGAACCTGCTGCAGACAAGTTGGTAACCTCAGATAAGCAGTCATCTTTTCCCAGCCTTCACAACGCCGCGCCTGGACTGCCGGTATCAAGAGAATCAGGAACCACAGGTGAATCAAGAACCACAGGTATGCCATCCTGCTCCTCCGAAACCTCCTTCACCGGCGCCTGCGAATGATCAGGCCGAACGCACTGACCAGGAACCCAACGAATTTGACCAAGATGTTCGACTGCTGCATAACCACATCCCCACGTAATCAGCTCAGCAGGAACCCATGCCGGATCCGGAAGGAACCGCACCAACACCCGAGGTCTCACCGCATCTGTAGAAGGAGAAGAAAAATGCCTGCTGGCCGCACTCGCAGGGGGGTTACCAGACAAATTTAAAAAAATTAAAGTATATAAAGCTAGATTTAAATGATCTTGAATTGCCGGAAGTCCCAGGAGCTTCCCTCCTTTTTTGTTTAATTTAGCTAACATGTTCTTGAGCGTGCCATTATGACGCTCTACAATAGCCTGTCCTGTGGAATTGTATGGAATCCCAAATTTATGTTCCACGGACCACTGTTTGCAAAACTGATCAAAGACTGTGCTCCGATAAGCTGCACCATTGTCTGTTTTTAAAGTTTGTGGCATACCAGCAACTGAAAATGTCTTAATGCAATGATTGATGACATGTTTAACCGCCTCACCTCTTTGAGGGGTAGCCATTAGAAATCCTGAATAAGTATCCACAGTCACATGTATATACTTCCAGGGCGCAAATGATGGATATTGAGTAACATCCATTTGCCAAATCATTGAAGGTTTCAACCCCCTGGGGTTGACTCCCATAGGGATAGCCGTGCCCTACTTTGAACAAGTTGGACATTGTTGAATTATGGCAGCAGCTTCTGCAGCAGTAAGCTTGAATTGGTGTGCCAACGCTTTAGCGTTTTGATGAAAATAACTATGGCTGTCCCATGGCTGGACAGTGAGAACTGAAGTTACAGCACTGTCAGCTTTGGCATTACCTTGAGATAAAATTCCAGGCAAATTACTATGACTACGAATGTGGGCAACAAAACACACATGCACACATTGCTCCAAACATCCTTGCAATAACAAAAGCAATCTTAAAATATTGGGTGATATTCCAGGAGACAAATAAGAACCTGCTACAAAGGGTAACAAATTATACACATACAAAGAATCCACTATTAGATTAAAATCCTGATTTTTAAAATTTTGAAAAGCCAAAACCACAGCAGCAAGTTCTGCCTGCTGGGCAGACTTCTGCTCTGATGTCACTTTTGTATGCCAAATTCCAGATTTATCTTTCCAAACACAAGCACCAAAAACTTTCCCTCCATCAGTAAAAACTGTAGGAGCATCTGATATGCCCAATGGTATCCTTTCTTACATTTCGGGCACACTGATTTAGGATGAACACCCTGTCCCATCGGTCTCTTTTTTTGCTGACTTTGACCCCCTCCAGGAGCCCGACATTGCGCTTTAAAATGTCCAGGCTTCCCACAATTGAAACAATTTCCCTTTTTAGCATTTCCTGCTTGCAGAGCCAGAGCTAAAGTCTCCATGTTAAAAGACTGACTCCCAACCTTCCTACATGCATTAATCAAATCTGCGATCTCTCGCTCTCCAATTGCTACAAGTAGATTTAAAATCTTTCTGCAATCTGTGTTAGCTTGTTCTACTGCTAACTTCAAAAGCAATTCGTTCCGGGCGAATTGATTGTCAATTTGCCTTTCAATAGCCAATTTCAGTCTGCTAATAAAATTTTCATAGGGTTCACTGTTCCCTTGTTTGATGTTAGTGAAAGTCTTCTCGCCACCTTCGCCATCAGGGAGAGCCCCTACGGCTTGAAAAATTAATTGTGGGAGAAGAACGAACCCCTCCTCAGGCATTCCATCTCTCTGTTGTTCCACTGTTGTATAATTACCAGCTCCGTAAAGCTGATCTGGGGTAACATTTGCTGTTCCCCTCTGAACTGCCAGCTGTCTCCATTTCTGATCTAACACCAAATATTGAGCTGGAGTTAAAATCATATTCAACAGAGCTTTCCAGTCAGCCGGAATCATTTTATTTCCATAACCAACTGCTTCTAACAATGCCTGAGTATATGGCGATCTAACACCATACTCTTTTGCTGCTTGCTTAACTTCCTTTAAAACTCTGAGAGGTAAAGGCTTCCACTCCTGCTGCGGATTTAATGCAGCGTCCATGCCAATTTCTACTGGATTAAGTTGAATCTCTACTCCAAACTCCACCAAATCATCTCCTGACAATTCCCCTCTATTTTTTGCTTCTTGGATAGCTGCAGTAACTGCATCTACTTGAACCCTTAAAGGTAAACTCTTATCTTCTGACAAAGAATTTCCAGCGCCTGACAGTCCTCTGGATTTATCCGGAGGTGCCGTCGGTGGCAACAAACGTACCGCATGGTAAGGCGGCAAACCTTCTTCGGGGGGTGCTAGGAGCGGTTGTTCATAAGTAGCTAACGCATCCATAACCACCCTCCAGGTTAACAAAATTGAAGAAGGGTCATGAGGTTCCTCGTGCAAAAATTTTCCTATCTTTTTCCAGGACTCTACTTTAATACTACCTCCCTCTGGATATGACTGAATATGTTTCCAAACATACTGTAATAAGTCCTCAATTTCTTTCTTTCCCATTGCATGTCCTCTACTACGAACTCCAAACCCAAAACTATTCCCAATGATCCCTCTCAATTCCCTGATGTGCTCTTTCTGAGCCTTCGAGAGATCTCCCCCCCATACTCACGAAAAGAATCTATCTCCGTCCAGCGAAGAAGATGAGGGCCCAGTCGACGTCCGCGACGATGAGTATAGGATGCGGGAAACGTATAGCCTTTCCAAGCTATCACATCGGAATGTATAGTTTTTCCAAACTATCACGTCGGGGTCACCACTTGTGGTGGTCTGGCACTTGAAATGAGACGCAGGGAAACGTTTGAGCAAATGCCAGCCCCGAGCGAACTCAGGTAGCAGTATTTATTTAAGAAAGAAATCGAAAGTACAGAATCAAAAACAATGACCTCAACAGGATGAGAACATGCAGCTGTGGAAAGTCCCATGAGAACATACAGGCACGGAAAGTCCCATGGGAACGTCTCTGCTGTGTACCTTGAACCTTCACCTATATTCCTGGTCCTTCTAAGCTCGCAGATCAAAACAGGACGAAACACCCATTGCAAAGGCAATCCTGCCCCCACCAGGAGTGTCTGCAAATCCCTAGATCTATGCGAAATGGCTGTACAAAGGACTTACAGAAAATGATTAATAAAATATATTACCACAACCAGAGAAAAAGCTAGGTAAGATTAGGTTAACAATTCTTAATGCCTTTTTGGCTATGTAGTTACAGTGGGCTTTAGCACTTAGGTCTTAGAGATGAGTACTCCAAGGTCCTTTACAGAGCTTGGATCATCAACAAGGTCTTGACTATTCAGTCTGTATTTTATTTTCTGAATTTTTTTGCCAATATGTAGGACAGAGCATTTATTTGTTGAGATTTGAAGTTGCCATTTGTTTTACCATTCTGATACATGGGTCAAGGTCTTTTTGAAGGGTAGCAGTATTGTCCATGGTATTGAATAGCTTTCCATCATCAGTGAAGAGAACGCAGTTGCTCTTGATATGATCACAGAAGTAATTTATGTAGAGTATGAAAAGATTTGGTCCTAGAACACTGCCTTGGGGGACACCACTGTTCACAGGTACAGAATTTGATAGGACCCTCCCAATTTTGACCATTTGTTGTCTGTTTGACAGGAATGCTTCTATCCAGTTATGCGGGTGTTCAGGGATCCCATAAGATTTTAGTTTTAGGAGTAGTTTGTCATGTATCACTGAATCAAAAGCTTTACAGAAGTCTATATAGATTGCGGCTATTGTTTTGCCCTGATCGAGTTGTGTAGTCCATATGTTTTTGCAGTGTAAGAGTTGAGATAGAGATAGAAATAGAGACATTACTTGCCAAATACAGTTGGGTACAAAATGGCAATAGTAGTACCTACAAATAAAAAATGGAACAAAAAGGATCCTAGCAGCCCTGATCAAGTTGCATAGTCCGTATGTTTTTGCAGTGTAAGAGTTGCAGATTACATGATAGTTTTTTTCCTGAAACCAAATTGTTTACTAGAGAGTAGGTTGTTTGTTTCTAAGTGGAGGATAATGGATTGGTTAATAATTGATTCCATGACTTTACAGGTGACACAGCATAAGGAGATTGGTCTGTAATTTTCAACTAGGCTGGGGTCTCCCTTTTTGAAGATGGTGATGGCTGTGGCTTGTGACCATAGTTTGGGAAGGAGCTAGTTCTGAAAGATTTTTCAAAGATTATGCTTAGAGGTTCTGCTATGGCACGAGAAAGAAAAACTGAACAACTTCCTCACACACCTCAACAGCCTACACCCCAAAGTACAATTCACCATGGAAACAGAAGCTAACAATCAACTTCCCTTCCTAGATGCCTTGGTATACAAAAAATCCAATGGCTCCCTAGGACACATCATCTACCAGAAGAAAACACATACAAACTGCTATCTACATGCACTCTCACACCACCATCCAGCACAGATCAATTCCGTAGCTGAGACACTCATCTCCAGGACAAAATGCTTAGCTGATGAACAACACCTAGAGACCGAACTACACACTCTCACCGGCGTGCTGACAGCCAATGGATTCCAAAGAAAGAAGATTACCCACCTAATCCAAAAAGAAACCCCAACCAAAATCCAAGACAGAGAACAAAACAATGGCAAAGCCCTCCTCCCATATATAAAAGGCACTACAGACAAAATCAGCAAGATCCTCCAAAAACACAACATTAAGACAGCATTCTGCACAAACAGAAAGATATCCACTATCCTAAGAAACCCTAAGGACAAAATCGAGTTAGAAAACCAAGGAGTATACGAAATCCCTTGCACTACCTGCCCCACCACATACATTGGACAAACTAACAGAAGAATAAGTGCACGCATTGAAGAACATAAGAACTCAATCAAAAAAGAAGAACCGACCTCTTCCCTGGTCCAACACCTCAAAGCCACAGGACGTGAGATTGACTTTAGAAATACCAGAACTATTGCCAAAACTGAACACTCCAGCAGCAGAATAATCAGAGAAGCCATAGAGATAGAAAAACGCCCACACAGCATGAATAAACAAGATGACACCTCCCGCCTACCAGCCATTTGGAAACCTGCCCTCATGAACAGACGAGTACCTAACATGAAGAATGACACCAGACCCACACCCATGAGAGCCACACAAGATGCCACCACCACACTTCCATGTAGAAAACAGACTCATACCCACACAGAAGATGAGACATGACCACGGACCAGAAGCCGCACTGCAGCTGCATCACTACCCACTTCAAACCCTTCTGAGCCATACATGAAGCAAACCGACACCCACCATGAAGATGTGGCATGACCATGAACTCGAAGCTAAACAGCAAGATCACAGCTCACCAACTCAAATCCCCCAGCAACTAAGACTAACCTGAGCACAACCAAGCCCCCACCTGAACAGAACATGCCTCCAGGCAATCAGAACAAGGCCAACCCCCCAACCAATCACAACACAGCCAAACCCCCTACCAATGAGAACACACCCCCACCCAATCAGAACACAGCCAAGCCCCCATCCAATCAAGTCACACCCCCACTAGCAGTTAAAAGGAAGAAGGAGCTGCAAGCTCACATCACTCTGAGAAGCACAGAGCCGAAGACAGAAGCCTGAAGATGATGAATGAGACTTCATCAAAACGTTGCGTAGATACTTCCAATCTTACGTGGGAGAAAACCCGAATAACCAAAGATCCACATACAAATACCCGCGAGAACCTCAGAGAATATATATATATATATATGGCATTCGGCTTTGTTCGGGTATTTTCCCACGTCATAGTTGTGCTTTTAAAGTTGTAGCAGTGGTTTTACAAGTCTGACTCACAGATGAACACTATACAGAAGCCTGATGATGGCAGATGAGATTCTGCCGAAACGTTGCTACAACTTTAAAAGCACAACTACTATGACGTGGGAAAATACCCGAACAAAGCCGAATGCCATACATGTAAGTACCCGCGAAAACTTAAGAAAATATATATATATATATATGCTTTCGTAGATTTTCACAGGTACAGGTATGTAGGTCTAGGGGTGTTCGTGTGTGTGTGTGTGTGTATGCACACTGTTACACTTTTACTTTTACATTATCTTTTCCTTCTATTGTCTAACCAAACATACAATTTTCCTAGACCGTATAGTATTCTTTTTCTTCCCTCTCCTGCAATTCCATTATGAGCTTATTCATATCTGTGCAATCCATTACTTTCCTTATGATCATATCATCTGTGGGGCTACTAGCTAATTTCCAGTTTTTAGCATATAATATGCTAACCATTGTTAATATATGTATTATTAAGTATATGATATCTTTAGTATATTCACCCCTAGTTATCCCTAGTTGTTCAGATTTGTAAAATATGTACTAGACAGATCTGGGAAATGGTAGAAGGAAAGAGAAGAAGAACACGAGCCGCTTCAAGGTGCATAGACTCAACTAGTATCAAAGTGTGTGTCACTGAAATAAATGAAGGCCTAGGTTAGATCATCCTCAAGATGGTCCAGCTATGATGTCAGTAGATGTTGATGCCCACATAACAATTGATAATCAATCCATATGCATTTATTCTCATTCAAAACAATTGTTATGGCCTGCCAAAGGCTGGCGGAGCTGGCAGCAGAGTTGGACAGTAGTGAGGAGGTTGTGGAGGAAACCGGGCCATTCCTGGAGGCTGAGGAAGGATTGGATGAGGGCTCTGCATCAGAGGCAGAGATGGGGCCAAGGAAGGCTGGCAGTCATTAGCTGCCTTCAGGCTTGGACAGCAGTGAGGTGGTGGAGCATCTGGAACAGGTTCCCAGCCTGCGTGTGCGCAGAGCTGCCAAAAGGAAGGCACAATTAAAAACTCAGAGTTGACATGGGAGTAAGGCCACAGGTGGATGATGAATGCCCCCTCCCATCAGGATTAAAAGAGAAGCAAAAGGGGAGGGGGCTTTTTCAGGAAACAACTCGCTCTTTCAGTTGCTTGTTTGGTCCAACCTAATGGAGATTTGTCTGTATAACCAGCCCTTCCTTGCCAGCAATGAGTGTGGAACTATTTACCAGGTAGCGTTCCAGGATTGATAAAGGTCTGAGCTCATTAGTATACCTGTGCAAGACTGTTTGCTAAGCCATTGGCTGACTGTGAATGAAATAAATTCACATTAATGTAATTAAAGAGGATTTTGCCAGGACTCAGAATGACTTAGTGCTTTTAGGGAAGGCCTAGGACAGAACAACAATACTGATGTTACCTGGAAGTAAGCCAGTGGTGGGTAAACAGCAATGGATTATGCTCAGTATTTCCTAATCAAACCACAGACAACTACAATGATCTAATACGTATCGATTTTAGAGAAGACAATGTTGAAAAAGCACTACGCAATCTAAAACCATCTCTATCTATTGGACCGGATGGAATATGTGCCTACTTCTTACTTCTGCCATAGCAGAATCTCTAAGCATAATCTTTGAAAAATCTTTCAGAACTACTCCTTGCCAAAACTATGGTCACAAGCCACAGCCATCACCATCTTCAAAAAGGGAGACCCCAGCCTAGTTGAAAATCTTCATCCGGAGGAGCAGAGTGGCGGGACAAGGAGAACGGAGGTGAAGAAGTCTGGTGCAGGCTTCGAACACCTTTTCTGGCATCAGGAGCGATCCCCCAGGGATACACGAACCCCGGAGAGGTTCGTGTCAACGTGGAGATCCTCGAGCTGTAGAGGGGGGAAGGCAACTCCCCAACAGTGAAGAGGGAAGCTCCCGAGCCCGGCGCTAAAGAGTAAGCTGTCATTTTATGGCGGCTTCCAATCCGGTCTGCCACTTGAGTGAATAAGCAAAGCAGTGACAGCCTGCGAGATCGAGTAACAGGAACAGAGAAACGGTTTATATCTTGGATTCTTTGAAGTTTGAAGGGAGTAGAATGACAGAAGAATGATAGCATAAATTCTTCTCTCCTGGTTGTGATAAGCACCTCTCGGAAGTCGGGCGGAGAGCGGCCAGAAAAGCAATTGGGACAATGGAAAGATTATAATGGAGAGCGAAGGAAAACACAGTTTTACCCTGTGAAGGGGAAGCTCTGGGGAAAGAGGGAGATTGCTAAAACCTGGAGATCGGAGGTCCGGAGCTGGTGAGGGGCTTTATTTGATTCTTGGACCTTTCTTTTTGACTCTATTTGAGAAGAGGGAGGCGATGGAGGTGAAAGAATATTGACATTGATTGAGTCTTATGAATCCTCAGATCTGAGCACAACATGACTATTACATCTACTTAATATTGGGGAGAAGATAAATTGAGCATTATATTGGACTTTGGAAGATTTGTATGTGGATTTAAAAGTTGGAAAGCAAAGAAAGAAGCAGCAGCAAGAGGAAGAAGGCAGAGGCGAACAGAAGGCTGGGAAAGACGGTTTTGGGACTGCAGATTAGTCAGCATATTTCACCATTTGCTGATTGGAAGGCTGAAAAGAAACCTCTAGCTGGAAGATGGAACTTTAGCTCACCCAATTTGCTTTCTTTATTACATGGTACTACTTAAGTTTACTAAGTTGGCACTATTTTCTCTTTAAGATGACTTCCTTGTTGTTTGTTTGTTGATTTTCTGAAGCTGTGGTAATCTCTCTTCTACCTCTTCTCTTATTATCTTGCCCCCTGCCTCCCTATTGTATCTCCTAAATACTTTACATAATTCTACTTACTTGGGGTGGGGGAAAGAGGAGGATACACTATTATCAAAGAGTTAAGAGTTTACTGTTGTAAGTATTAATAGTAAAAAGGGATAAACTTTGTTGATATAATCTATTTATAAATTATTTAGACTACTTATGACATTTAAGATTAATCCCTTAAAGTGTTAATTGATGTACTATTGCTGACCAATTTTCTTATTACATAGACTAGAATATTGTTGCAGATATCTATTTATGATATAGGGGGAAAGACTGTGGAGTGAGATATAAAATTGAAATACATGAATAGTCTTTCAAGTACAGGACCCAATTACTGAATGGTGATTTGGGATAATATATTTAAAATTGTGCATCAACAAAAACAAATACTTAGAGAGATGACATCCACAACAACTATGGCCTTAAAAACAGGAAAGAAGGCTATCCCGACCCTATCGACTACGTTGACAGCCACCCCACCAACATCTCAAAAAACTATCGAGGAGTCTTTAATAGGGGAAAAGCAGCCCAATGTCCCCAATATTAATATACAAACTTCCATATTAGCCTTGCAGGAAGCTATATCTAAAATGCAAGAAATGATGATTAAAAATCACAAAGAAACTAGAGCAGATATAAGCGAATTGAAAGATGAGATGGGGAAACTGAAGGCTGAAATGAAAGCGGATATATCAAAGGTGGAGGGTAAGATAGGGTCTCTACAGCAGGCCATGGAGAGAAACGAAGTGAAAATAAAAGATATAGAGAGTAGAACAACATGCATGGAGACTAACTTTGAAAGGATGGATGAGGAATTTAAAAATGTACTTAGAGAAACGGAAGACTCTCTGGTCCATCTCGAGATGGACAAAGCAATGGCGTATTTAAGATTCCAGAATGTGGCGGAAGCCAAAAATGAAGAATTGGAACATTTGATGGCAGAAATATTGGCTGAATGGCTAGGAAAGGAAAAAGATGATCTAATTAAAGAGTTTGATGAGGTATATAGGGTTAGCACAAGCTACGCCAGGTGTAACAACTGTCCAAGAGAAATTCATATCCGCTTCTCTAGGAGATGTCTGAGGGATTTAATTTTGAAAATGTCTAGGGAGGAAACAATATCATATAAAGGCAGAGAAATTAGGATTTTAAAACAAATTCCAAAGAGAGTGAGGATGATAAGACAAGATTATAAATTTTTAGCTAATGATTTAAATAAAAAAGGAATCCATTTTAAATGGTTAATCCCGGAAGGGATGTTAATTACATGGAAAGAGAGGAAAATCAAAATAGAATCGATAGAACAGGCCCAAGTTTTTCATCAACAGCTCACAGATAAGAATAGTCAACCCACCAAAGAAGAACCTAAAACAAGACCACAGGAGGTCCGATATCATCACAGAACCCAAAAGGAACGACTTTCTCCAATTTCAGGAAGTGATAATCCACAACATGGGAGAGAAGAGCAAATCCCACAACAACAACAACAAGAGAACCGAATCATTACTAGGCAAAAATCTAAGCAGAAGTAGATAAATGGTGGAGGGGAAGAAGTTGCTCTCCATCAATATAAACGGATTAAATTCATTATCAAAAAGAAAAAGGATATTCTCAAAACTTATTCAACATAACGCAGATATAATATGTCTTCAAGAGACACATATTTCGAAAAATGACGAAAGACATCTAATTTGTCCAAAATTAGGTAAACTTTTTACAGCACCGGCCGACAAACACAAGAAAAAAGGAATTGCAATTTATGTAAAACAAGATGTAAAGGCAGAATTAATCTGGTCGGATCCCGAAGGAAGAACTCTGGTTATACAAGTTTGGATAAACCACATCACATTTTTACTTGTAGCAATCTATGCCCCAAATGATGACCAGGGGAAATTTTTTAAACACCTTCACCAAAAAATAGTAGGCTTTGAAAAAAGAAACATTTGCTTGATTGGCGATTTTAACTCCATTGCAGACTACCAGAAAGACCATAGTAATATGGGGAAAAACAAGAAGTGGAAAAGGGAACTTTCTGCGGCATGTAAGGAAATGTTGAAAGAGCTAAATTTAAAAGATCTATGGAGGGAACGGAATCTTGAAGGAAAACAATTTACATACTATTCTAACCCACATAAGACTTGGACCAGAATAGATATGGCTTGGATGGATTTGGACTTGGCTAATGAAATAAAAGAAATCAAAATCCTACCGAATGAATGGGCTGACCATAACTCAATACAGCTAATTTGGAGAGATAGGAGACGAATAAAAAAAAGATGGACACTAAACAACCAAATTGTAAACGAAGAAGAGTATATTAATAAACTGAAAGAGGAGCTAAACTATTTTCTAAAAGATAATAATAATGAAACAACTTCAAAACAGAACATTTGGGATACTATGAAAGCAATTATAAGAGGCACAACAATTTCCTATAATGCTATGAGAAACAAGAGAATTTATGCCCGACAAAACGTGTTACAACAACAAATCCAAGACTTAGAAATACAATTACAAAAAACCCCTAAGATCCAAGGACTACAAAATCAGTTAATACTAGCCAAACATAAGCTGAATTTAATTGAACAAGATAAAATAGAAGTTAGCTTGAGAAGGTCCAAACAAAATTATTTTGAACACGCCAATAAACCAGGAAGATGGCTATCTTATAAACTTAAAAAAGAAAAAGAAAAGAGATTGATACACCAATTAATAGATGAGAAAGGCATCCCACAACATGAGATTGAGAAGAAAAAGGATATTATATTAAACTATTTTCAAAGATTATATAAAAAAGAAGAAATCAATGAGGATAAAATAAGAACTTATCTGGAGAATACGAATGATAAAACAATAGGGGAAGGAGACAAAGAATTACTAAATAAGGATATTACATGGTCTGAGTTAAAATCTGCAATGGAAAATCAATGTAATAATAAATCCCCTGGTCCAGATGGGATTCCAGTAGAATTGTATAAAGCCACAATAGATTTAGTAGGGCCTCTGATGCTGGAAGTGTTTAACGAAGTACTTTTGGCTGCCAAAATGCCAGACTCATGGAGGGAGGCGTTGATTGCGTTAATTCCGAAGGAGGATGTGGATGCCAGATATATCAACAATTATAGACCAATCTCACTTTTAAACGCCGATTATAAATTATTTACCTCAATTATAGCGAATAGAGTAAAACAAGTTTTAAATTTATACATTCATGAAGACCAAAATGGTTTCCTTCCATTCCGCCAAATTAAAAACAATTTAAGAACCGTTATTGACGTCTTAGAATATTATGAAGCTCATCCAGAGAAACAATTTACACTCATGTTTCTAGATGCGGAGAAAGCATTCGATAACTTACATTGGCACTTTTTAATACAAAAAATCTATAACATGAATCTGGGCACTAAATTCGAGAATATTATCACAACAATTTACAATACCCAACAAGCCAATATACTAATTAATGGTGAACAAACAGGCCCACTAAGCATTGAAAAGGGCGTTAGACAGGGTTGCCCTCTCTCACCCCTCTTATTTATATTTGCTTTAGAATCATTGTTAACGCGGATAAGACAAAACTCTGAAATCCAAGGAGTTAGGGTCAAAGCAGAGGAATATAAATTACAGGCGTTTGCAGACGATATGGTTTTCTTCCTAGAGGATCCCATGGAAAAAGGACATAATCTAATAAAAGAACTAGAACAATATGGCTCAGTAGCAGGATTAAAGATTAACAGAAATAAGACGAAATTACTGACTAAAAATCTAACAGAGAACCAGAGGAAAGAATTAGAAAAAACCATGGGGATACAGGCAACAAAAAAGGTCAAATATTTAGGCATATGGTTAACACCACATAGTAAATCACTCAAAGAGAATAATTATGATAAACTGTTACAGCAAATTAAGAAAGATCTAGAATCTTGGAATAAGTTGCAGCTTTCTCTACTGGGCAGGATTGCCACAATCAAAATGAACATCTTACCAAAACTCCTTTACTTATTCCAGACAATCCCAATAAAATTACCAAAAAATTTTTTGGATGATATAAATAAGGTAACTCTTAAATTTATTTGGCAAGGGAAAAAAGCTAGAATCAGTATTAAGGCCTTACAAGATGCAAAAAGTAGAGGTGGGCTAGCGCTTCCAAACTGGGAATTATATTATTGGGCTGCCAACTTATTATGGTTAAAAGACTGAGTCAATTTACGGAACAAAAGAACTCTAGTCTTGGAAGGGCACGACCTTCAGAGAGGATGGCACGCATTTCTATGGGATGTGGGGAAAACTAAACAGGCGTACTTTCATAGACATCTTATTAGAGATTCACTATTAACTAATTGGAAAAAAATATGTAAAAAACATTATTTAAAAATTCCGATTTGGCTTTCAACAATGGAGGCAATGGTTCATCCCAACAATTTGGATATAACAAAAACGACTAAATATAAAGATTTATTAGACCCTTTAGGAAAATTAAGAACTCGACAGGACTTACAGGAACAGGGATTTAAAATTGATCAGTGGTTATATATACAAATCCATAGTAGATACAAACAAGATATCAAAGAGTTTGGAATCTATAGCAAATTACAACACTTAGATAAAATCTTATTAGGATCAAATAAAAAGAATATCTCTAAATTTTATAAATATTTATTGGAGGTAGAATTAGAGCAAGAGATAGTGAAAGGGAACATGATAATGTGGAGTAGGAATATTGGAAGAAGCATTACATTAACAGAATGGGAAAAGATCTGGAATAGAATCATTAAGATTACGAAATCCGCGGCGTACAAAGAAAATATGTATAAAATGTCATATAGATGGCACTTATCCCCTTCGAGGTTAGCGAAAATGAACCCAAACTCTAGTCCAAAATGTTGGAAATGTAAAAACATAGAGGGAATCTACTTTCATATGTGGTGGACCTGTAAAGAAGCCCAGAAATACTGGCAAAAAATTAGAAAATGGCTGGAGGAAATAACCAAAGAACAAATCGAATACAAACCAGAGTTCTTCCTACTAGGGATCTCTGATAAACATTTTCCTAAAAAGACGAAATATATAATAATTCATATTCTAACTGCGGCCAGATTAGCATTTGCCCAGTGCTGGAAATCATCCTGTTTACCTACAGATCAATTGGTCATTCAGAAAATATGTGACTGCGCAGAAATGGACAATTTAACCATAGCTCTTAAAAATAAAGAGTCTTCAGCATTTGATAATAATTGGAATGCGTGGTATAATTGGTTATATCAGAGATAAACTGTTCAATGAATAATGGGTAATTTAAGCATAAATAGTGATAAGATGTGTATATTTAAAGTAAGGTAGGAGAATTGGATCTTGCAGACTGTCAAAAAGGATATCTGTCTGGTTTTAACGTATTTTCTTTTTTCTTCCGTCTCTTTTTCTTCTTCTTTCTTTTATACTTCTTTTTCTCCTTTTTCGGTCGCAAGACCAAGCGTTTTTTTTTTTCCCTCTCTCTTTCCCTTCTTTCTTTTTTCTTTTTCTCTCTCTGTTGCATATGTAATGTTGTTATGTTATTTTTTAATTGTAAATTCAATAAAATTTATTTAAAAAAAAAAAGAAAAAAAAGAAAATCTTCATCCTGATTGGTTGGGAGTCTTGGTCTATGTTTATTGGTCTTGGAGCTTGCTGTGTTCTGCTTGATTGTTGTTTCTAATATCTTCTGTCTGTTTTGTAGTTTTTTTGTCTTGATTGGCTGGCAACACTGTGTTTCCTGTATTGGAGGCTTTTAGTGCAGCTTTGTGCTTGTGTGAGCAAAGCATGATTGGAGCTGCCGTCTCCCTAAATATACTGTTGGGGAGGTTGGCTGTGTTGTCATTTCTTGACTGGTTGATGGAGTTGATGTTTGCAGACTGGCTGGCTTTTTCTTAACAACATGTGTGACTGAGGTATTGGCTGTGTGTCTATCATCCTCCTGTGTTGTAACAACCTGGGTAATGGGCTGTGTGATGACCTTCTGAGTTCTATTGTTTTGACATCCTGGGTCTTGTGCTGTAATCTCCTGGGTTGCAATGACCTGGGTCATGGGCTGTGTGATGACCTTCTGAGTTCTATTGTTGTGACATCCTGGGTCTTGTGCTATAATCTCCTGAGTAGTTGGCTGTGTTGTAACATCCTGAGGTTTTGTGGTGTAACCTCCTGTGTTCCATGATGTGATATCCTGAGCAGGTGGCTGTGATATGACGTTCTGGGTTTTGGTTTGGCTCTGAATTTGAGGCCTGGCTGTATGTTTATGGCATGTGTCAATTTGCTTGGTTTGGGGGTTGGGCTGTGTGGTTGGGCTGGTGAACCAGCTGGGAAGTTGGTTGTTGGGTTCTGTTTCCATGGTGAATTGTATTTTGGGGTGTAGGCTGTTGAGATGTGTGAGGAAGTTGTCCAGTTTTTCTTTCCTGTATGACCAAATTATAAAAGTGTCATCTACATATCTAAGCCAGAGTTTGGGTTTGTGTTCGGATTTGTATAGAGTATTGATTCTGAAGTGTTCCCTGTGTAAGTTAGCGATGACGGGTGAGGGGGTGATCCTATAGGTGCTCCTTCTATCTGTTTGTATCTTTGTCCATTGTGGATGAAGTATGTGTTGGTTAGGCAGTGGTTGGTCAGATCCAGGATGTGCTTAGGGGTTTTTAATTTGTTTTGGATGGCTCTCAAGGCTTCTTTAATAGGTACTTGGGTGAAGAGAGATATGACATTGAAGCTCATGAGTAGGTCGCCAGGTTGTAGGTTTTGTTTCTTTATTGTTTCTATGAAGTGGAAAGAGTTTTGTATGTGTGAGGTGATAGATTCTGTGTAGGGCTGGAGTTGTTTGGCAAGAAATTTGGCAAGATTCTGTAGAGGTGAGCCTATGGAGCTGACTATGGGTCTGAGTGGTGTTCCTTCTTTGTGTATCTTGGGGAGGTCATAGAGTTTAGGACATCTGGATGATTTTTCTCTGGGGATGATTCTTTGCTGGATACACAAAGAAGGAACACCACACAGACCTATAGTCAGCTCCACACATCTCAACAGCTTACACCCCAAAATCCAATTCACCATGGAAACAGAAGCCAACAACCAACTTCCCTTCCTGGACATCCTAATTTACAAAAAACCCAATGGCTCCCTAGGACACACCATCCACCAGAAGAAAACACACACCAATCACTACTTAAACACACAATCCCATCACCACCCTTCACAGATCAACTCTATAGTCAAGACCCTCATCTCCAGAACCAAATGCCTAGCAGACAAAGACCACCTGAGAACAGAATTACACACCCTCACTAACATATTAATTTCCAACAGATTCCAAAGAAACATCAACCTAATCCTAAAGGAGATACCCCCCAGAAACCAAGACACAGAACAGGACACCCTCCTCCCCTACATCAAAGGCACCACAGATAAAATCAGCAAAATTCTCCACCAAACACAATATCAGGACAACCTTCGGCACTGACCAAAAAATAGCCAACATTCTAAGAAACCCCAAAGACAAGATCCAGCTTGAAAACCAAGGAGTAAATGAAATACCATGCAACAATTGTCCAGCCACATACATTGGACAAACCAACAGGAGAATAAATGCACGCATCGCAGAACACAAGAATGCAGTAAGAAAGAAGAAAATTCTTCCTCCCTTTTCCAGCACCCTAAAGCCACAGGACATGAGATTAATTTTAAGGGAACCAAATTAATCTTCAATACTGAACACTTCAACAAGAGAATAATCAGGGAAGCCATTGAAACAGAGAAACACCCCCATAACATGAATAAACAGGATGATACCTCCTGCCTACCAGACATTTGGAAACTAGCCCTTATCAACAAACGAGTCCCAGCCACAAAAACCAACACCGGACCCAAAACAACACATGATGCCACCACCAATCTCCCTTACCAGACTCAAACCCAAACCCATTCCATAGACGAAAGGCAACCACCATCCAGAAACCAGACCACAGCTGCATAACCAGCTGCCAAACACCCCAATCTCCAAACCAAGCAAATGGACATACACCATGAACACACATCCAGGCCTCAAACTCGGAGCCAAACCAAAACCCAGAATGTCATATCACAGCCACCTGCTCAGTATATCACATCACAGAACTCAGGAGGTTACACCACAAAACCTCAGGATCTTACAACACAGCCAACGACTCAGGAGATTACAGCACAAGACCCAGGATGTCAAAACAATAGAACTCAGAAGGTCATCACACAGCCCATTACCCAGGTTGTTACAACACAGGAGGATGATAGACACACAGCCAATACCTCAGTCACACATGTTGTTAAGAAAAAGCCAGCCAGTCTGCAAACATCAACTCCATCAACCAGTCAAGAAATGACAACACAGCCAACCTCCCCAACAGTATATTTAGGGAGACGGCAGCTCTGATCACGCTTTGCTCTCACAAGCACAAAGCCGAAAGCACCAGCCTGAAGATGGCAAGTAGGACCTCATCAAAACGTTGCCAAGATACTCTCAATCTTACACAGGAAAAGACCTGAACACGCCAAGACCTGCATACCTGTACCCGTGAAAATCTAGGAAAATGTTTGTGTGTGTGTGTGTGTGCAGAAAAATGGAATAACTAATCTCACAAACAACTGCAAAAAATGTATGTAGAATTTGTTTTTAAAGGTGAAAACTCGATAAAATTTATTTTAAAAAAATGGAAAAGACCATTTTTAGCTATAATACTTACCTTCTGCTGCAGCCCCGGTGAGTAAAACAGCTGATGTGTGGCAAACCATTCTGCTGTGTGAATCAGCTGTGCTCAAAAACAAGGTAATAAAGCACAGGAAAGGGCAGGGACAGATGGGCGGGGCCAAATGATCATTCGATCTATGGTCCAAACCAGTATAATCCCACCCCTTTGGAATTTGAGCTTCAAATTAATGTTTGTCCTTGAAGCAATTGATTATCCAGGCAATATATGTAACTCATTAATTTATACTCCATTAAATGATTTTGGAGGGTACAATGGAGAGAGGTCTCAGATGCATGTCCTTAGAAGAAGGACTCATACCTGCACATCATTTAGCTGTGATGGTGAACCTATGGCATGCGTGCCAGAGGTGGAATGCAGAGCCCTCTCTGTGGGCACGTGAGCCATCACCCCAGCTCAATTCTGCCATGTATGCATGTGCACCTCCCATCTCCCACTCTTCAGGTGTCTGCTGTGCATGCATGTGGGCATGGGGCACATGCAAGGGGATGCGCATGCATGTGCACGGATGCATGCACATTGCATTTGGGGGATGCACGCATGCACTGTCATATAGCATTGGCCATGGGCTCAGCTCATGTTGTTTAGCCTTTCACCTTCAGCCATTGTGTCATGCCCCTGGTGGAGTCTGACTCTGAGGAAGAGGAGGAACAGCCAACAGGGAGTGGGAGTGTGGCTCCAGAGGTGGTGGAGGAGGCTGGGGAAGGGCTGAGGCCGGCTGAGCAGTCAGAGGAGGATCCAGGCCCATCCCCTATCCATCCTAGGTCATTCAGGGAGGAGAGGATCAGGGAAAAGCGAGGTCTACTCAAAAGGAAATTACCATGAACCTCCTCGTGGCTTGCAGGTGGGAGATATGTATATAAGTTTGCAACTGTGCAGTTAGAATTGCTGAAGTCAATTAGTGTTCCTCTTGAAAGAGGCTTATCTTTGCTGGTGTTCTTCCCATGGACTTTTCTCTGCTATTTTCCTGAAGTTTATAATTAGTTATCTCGGCTTGCTTCAGAACTCTCATCAATGCGGTTTGTTTTGGTTTTCTGTTTGCCTCCTTATTTACTTTTGTGACTTTAAACTGTGCCTAATGAAACAGTGAAGTTAAGTTGAAGGCTTTACTGGACTTTAATATATATTTTGTGTTTTGGATTATTTTGAGAGACTATGGGTCATCACACATTGTTGATATGGTACTCATATAGCGTCATCTCATGGTTTCTTGTTGGATTACCTATGTAAGAGACAGCAAATATCACCAAATCATGAAGAAGTCAGTAACTCCAGATACTGTTCTGGAGTATCTAAACTTCATTGAGAAAGATGGCCTCATCCACATCAGACATAATAATAAGTATAATGGCCCATAGCCTAGTTCAAGAACATTGAACTGTTTCCCCACATTTTAAGCTTTAAAATCTCAAGAATAAGTTTGCAGACTAAAAAACAATCAAACTTCCCTGAATTGTTCCTTTCTTGATTCTCAAATTAGGATTATTCTCCTGAGTCTAATGAAACTATTTTCTCCAACTGCCCAGTTTTGCGGCAATGTTCATTCCCAATTCCCCTTCTCATTTTTAAAACCATGATTATTTATTCTCCTTTGGGATTTCCACCGCCACAATTAGTTGCCAATCAATGTGACAACCAATGGGATAGACAGCACCTGATAATCTGATTTGTAACAGCCTCCTTCAGTGATGAGGGCAGAGGTTGGGGTAAAGCTGGGAAAATACTATAGCAGTCTAAAAGTTGGAAGATAAAACTTCCACTTTGGTGGCAAATTGGCCTTCCTCACTGTAATTGTGGTCTTCTGTGATCTCTGAGATTTAACTCTGTGCTGAAGAAAGAGATGTAGGAAGGATCTCTTGCAGGATATGTCAAATGTTGCTGTTGCTGCATGTACAACTTTTTCTGCTTCAGCTTCTGTCTCAAATTCCCTGTGCCAGTATGCTAATGAAATGTCCATTTGAGGTGATAACAGAAGAAAAGGAATGGTTCCATTACTACAAACCAGGAGACTACTGGATTACTGGAATAATGTCTGGAGTCTTAGCTCGGTTGTACCAATTTTCATTCTCTAAACCTCCAACCCACCAACTGAAAAGGTAACTGTCAGCACGTCCAGGATTCTGGTGATTGATTTTACCTACTCCGATATCTTTTCTGGGAATGATTTCACTTCTCCTATTCCTCACTTTGAGAGAAAAGTAAGCCATTATTGCTCATCCCAATTTCCCTTAGAGCAGGGGTCTTCAAACTTGACAGCTTTAAGACTTGTGGACTTCAACTCCCAGAATTCCTCCTCCAGTCATGTTAGCTCAGGAAATTCTGGAAGCTGAAGTCCCCAAGTCTTAAACTTGCCAAGTTTGAAGACCCTTTCTTTAGAGGAAAGGCTCATGGGGAACTTGATGATTTTGTAAAACCTGAGTTTGCAAAGTATCTTTTAAGTTCTTCCACAAGTGTCAGCCTCAACACTGACCAACACTGGGCATTGCCAACTCTGTCCCATGATGAACCTTGCCTGGATGGGTTCTGCCTGCTTTCAAATTGATTACCTTGGGACTGTGGAGTCAGCAATTTATTTATTCATACTCATTTGATTTATTTATTAACAATAGTTAAATAGTAATAAAGTGATTGAATAAATACTTTAGAACAGAGTGAGATCTCTTGTATTTTCTCCCCACTGTTTCTTCCCCTTCCTTACATTTACTCTATAATTCCTACCACCCTCTCGACTCTTTCTTTCTACTCTTTAACACTTTTGTGGCTTCCCTATTCCTTTTGGTTTAAATAAAATACATTTTAAAAACCAACCTCAAGGAAGGGAGAGACTTTATGTGATAAGTTAATGTTTAGTCACTGAGGAAACACATTAACTGGAATTAACTGTAGAATATAGGAGAATAACTCTAAAGCCATGAATATTCTGCAGCAAACCTCTAGATCTAAAAAAAGGTCTAATCCAGCATTTGAATCCAGCTGTTAGTCATCTCCAGGGTGGTATAACAAGAAGAAATCAGATAACCACGATGTACACAATATACACTTGGTAGCATCACTTATTGACATTCTGAAGGAGTGAGAAGATACAGATTTCCCCCAAGCATTGGGCTAGGAATAGGGGTTGCGAGCTGTGAGCATATGTAGCCTGGTGCCTGGGGGTAAGGGTATGATTTTAATTACATTTTATGGATTGTTGTGAATTGATATGAGTGATATTTTAGCTTTGCAAATAGGTAAGTCAATAAATGCTTTGGTTTTGCAAAAGTTTATTCTAAGCAGTTTGAAGCAGTTACAATGATAAGAAACCTTCACAATATCTTCTTGAGTAAAAAGTTACTATTATTATTATAACTCTTTTCCTTACCTGGCTACTGAACTATAAGAATAATTTTCCTTATTTTCCCCTCCCAAGTCATAATTTGGAGAAATTTATAGGTAGAATCAGTTCTGATGATTTTGATAGGATTCTTTTGATCCTGACATAATAAGCTTGCTATATCTTTCTGATATTTCTTTTGGCAAGAAGCTCCTAGTGGTGTGAATTTCTCATAAAAATTTCAAAAATGTCTTATCACCTTCAAAGTCCAAATAAATGGAATTAAATTTAAATTTAATTAAATAATGACTATCTGATTATCTTTTTGGTGTTGCACTATATAGATATACAGCTACAGTAAATATGACATGCTTTCATGAAAGTCCAAACTGAAGGTTTATCTATCTATTTGTTTGCTTGTTTGTTTGTTTATTTATTGGAATTTGTCAAACAAAAACAAGAATAAGAGAATAAAAAATACAATGACAGGGACATTTAGTGCACTTATGCATGCCCTCCTCTACTGACCACTTAAGTATGACATAAGGTCCACAGAAGTCAATTTGTGACTGAAACTGAAAATTTGTAGCTGAGGCAACCAAATCAGGTAGGGAATTCCAGAGTTTGACAACCCTATTACAGGAATCATATTTCTTTACAGTCAAGTTTAGAACAATTTACATTGAGTTTAAAGCAGTTGTTCGTGCACCTATTATTGTGATTAAAACAAAAAAGTCATTTACAGGTAAAACATGACTACATATCATTTTTGGATGCAATACTTAGGTCCCATTGCAAGCGACACAGTTCTAAGTTATCCAAACTGAGAATTTCGAGCCTATGGAATTCTATTGTATACAGAAGAGTGCAAGACTTTTCTCATGAAGTACTTCTAAACCTGCTCAATTGTACTGATGTCAAATATATGGTGGTGGTTCCAAACAGTTGAACAATACCCTAAAACTAGACTAGCATAAGTTTTATAAGCTCTAATTAGCAATACAATGCTTCCCCCCAAAAAAACTCATAAAATTAAATTTACAACTCTTAATGCTTTTTTAGTAATGCTGTTACAGTGAACTTTGGAGCATAAATTGTCAGAGATATGTACACCTAGGTCCTTGACAAAATGAGGGTCATTTGCTAGATCAATGCCACCTAGCTTATATTTGACATTCAGATTTTGTTTACTAATACGTAAGACAGAGCATTTATTAATTGAAATTTGAAGTTGCCAAATAGATGACCATTCAGACAAACACTCGTGATCACTTTGCAAAACAATGGAATTATCTGTAGAATAGAATAATTGTATGTCATTGGTAAAAAGAACACAATTGTTTTTAAGTTGATCATATAAATCATTGATATAAAGCAAAACAAGATGATGAAATTTCTTATGTTGCAGTGAGAACAACTTCTACTACATTCTGCCCTTCTTGTTGGCTGTTCATGAAGTCAACCAGAATTCAAGGCTCTTACCCAACATCACCCTGGGCTACAATATCTATCAGAACTTTTTCAGTGCAAGAATGACATATGAGGCTGTGCTGGATGTACTATCTACGGGACAGGAGAACATCCCAAACTACAGATGTGGAAGACAAAAGAACCTGCTAGCGATACTTGAAGAGATGGATTCTGAACTCTTTGATCAAATTTCCAATGTCTTGAGCATCTATAAAATTCCACAGGTATAAAGCCAAATAAAATTAATTCTGTGTTGTAAATTGTTCACATTTGCTTAGAAGGCAGCACTTGTATATATTTCTCCAAATAAATTGAAAGTCAGAGAATAAATATTAGAAGAGCTAAAAGAATTTTTAATTCACAAAGTGTGTGTGTGTGTACATATGTATATCAGGTAAAGGTAAAGGTTCCCCTCATACATATGTGCTAGTCATTTCCAGCTCTAAGGGGCATTGGTCATCTTCAAAGATTGGTCATCTTTGAATTGCTAGGTTAGCAGAAGCTGGGACAAGTAGCTCACTCCATTATGAGGTGCTAGGGATTTGAATGGCCAAACTTCCAACCTTTCTGATCGATAAGCACAGCATCTTCGCCACTGAGCCACCACATCCCCATATATGTGTGTGTGTACACACACACAGACATGCACACACACATGCATACAATGTATGTATTATACACATATGCAGACACACATATGTATGTATATGCTACATACACACACACACATATTTGTGTGTATTCATTGTATATGCATATGTGTTTGTGTGTCTGTATATATGCATATGCCTTGCATATGTGTGTGTGTGTGTATATTCGTAACTTAAGGATCCATTTAATTGAATCACATTAAATAAACATGATCTCTTCCTGATTGGCCCAATGCATTTGTTAATTGAATCCACAGGTTGCTAAATGCAAATAAGGGATCTCAGGGTGGGAAAGGCCATGCAGAGCCTAGAGTTGGAAGAGGCCACCCAAAGTCTCCCCTGATACCTCATGCTCACCTATAATCCCTTGGGGCCCCCATAGAGCCTTCCTCCCCACATCCTGCTCTGGGTCTCCATAGGCACGGGGTCTGCTTTGTTAGCCTCCTGGATTCACTTCCTTCCTACAACCTATTGCCCAGGGGTTGCTTATATCTTTGGAGATCTCCAGAGCTCCAGAAGAGACTGGCCCATGGGAAGAGAAGCTGAAGTGTTTTATACAAATGGTGGTGAAGCTATAAGAATGTGAAATCTAAGGAAAACATTTTCTTAGGGGAGACATGATAGCAATGTTTCAATATCTCACGGACTGCCACAAAGAAGAGGAAGGCAAGCTATTTTCCAAAGCACCTGAGGGCAGGACAAAAAGCAATGGGGGGAAATTAATCAAGGAGAGAAGCAACTTAGAACTAAGGAGAAATTTCCTGACAGTTAGAACAATTAATCAGAGGAACAACTTGCCTCCACAAGATATGAATGAAGACAATGAAATAATATATTAAACAATTGCTGGGGGTGGGGTGGGGAGATATAACAACTATGTTTCAAGCCCAATGTATGAAACCATCAAATAAGCAGTAATAATCTATGATAAATTAATATATTTGTCAGTTTAAAAAGATATTCCATAAGTGTATAGCAGTATTCCAGTATTTGAAAGGCTGCCACAAAGAGGAGGAGGTCAATCTATTTTCCAAAGCACCAGAAGGCAGGACAAGAAACAATGGATGGAAACTAATCAAGGAGGGAAACAACATGCAATTAAGGAGAAGCTTCCTGACAGTGAGGACAATTAACCACTGGAACAGCTTTGCCTTCAGACATTTTGGGTGCTTCATAACTGGGGTTTTTAAAGAAGAGTCTGGACAATCACTTGTCTGAAATGGTATTGGGTCTCCTGCTCTAGCAGGGGGTTGGATTAGGGCAGGGCTGTTACTCGATTTCATTGAGTGCCGCATCAGGGTGTTTTTGACCTCAGGGGGAGGCATGGCCATGGTGGGCATGGCCTGCATGATGTCACTTGTGTCAGGGGGCACCTGTGGTGGCCCAAATGCTCTGCCAACAAAAACAGAGCTCCGTTTTCAAATGGGACATCCTCCTGCCAATATGGTGCTCAGGAGAGCCATTCATGGCCCTCTCTAGCTGCATTTTCACTGGCAGAGGCACTGTGGGCTAGTCTTTTGCTATTTCCATGGTGGCCCCATGGGCCAGATTGAAGCATCCCACAGGCCAGATCCAGCCCCCAGGCCTTAAGTTTGACATCCCTGGACTAGGGTCTCCTGCTGGACTGAAAGACTTTCCAGCTCTATTCTGAGTGACTAACTGACTGAGTGAATGGGTGACCCACAGAGTTATAATGTGATCAGATAATTACCCACAGATAATTCAGAGCTCCCTGGTGTCAGGGTTCTGACAAATGCTCTATTTAATTCATGAGCCTCAAGCCAAGTTTCAAAAGAAATCCAATTATTTATTAGGAGCAACATGTTGGCACTTTTCCCAAGTGCAGTTGGCTCTGCCCTACATAATTTACTATTCACTATGACCCTGTTTCCCTCCTCCTCCCAGGGTGTGTCATAAATCACATTTTCCAACTAAGCACTTTCGCCAAGCTGTGGAAAACATGCCTCTCTGGTTGGGCTTAGTAACTTGAGACACAATCTGGAGAAAGATATATGTGGAATGTGCTTCTGATCATACCAACAAATTGCTCCATCAGACCTCCCCCCACCTCTTTCTTGCTCTTCCTCAAGCACAAGCCAGGAATGACACCTGGCTACAAGTAACACCTGGTTTCAAAGGGAGCATACAGACAACAGGACAGAACATTAAGGGAACTAACAAAATTCATGTAGTTATCATTTGAAGCATCTCCCAGGCCCTTAGATTTATCATCTGACTTTCATCATTAAAACTGGCACAAACTACCAGTACCTTCTCTTTTATCTTAGATCAACTACAGTGTCATCAACCAGATGGCTGAGCAAAAGAATCGTTTCCCTTTTTCATATTGGATGACCTCAAACCAAGAACCTCCTTACTCAGCAATTGCCCAGCTGCTCCTGCAGTTCCAATGGACGTGGATTGGCCTCCTTTCTCAGGACAATGAAAGAGGAGAAAAATTCAAAAGACGCTTGGAAGTTCTCGCTCTAAAAAATGGGATTTGCATTGTCCTCTCAGGAACTGTCCCAGAAGCAAATATGCAGACAAGTGCTGGAGAAACTCTCATGCAAGAAAAAAGGAAAGTGTTCTCTTCTCTTATCAAGAGTCAAATAAAAATTATAGTATGCCAACTGGATTTTCAGGCCTCTGGAATATTAGCAGCAATAATACAAATAATTGATATGACTGATACATCCATGATTGGAAGGGTGTGGATTGCAACAACTTTGACAGCTTTCAGTGTATATATTTTTGACCATTGGATTGATCTCCAAAATAAACATGCTTTGTTTTCCTTCCTCATCCAGACAAAAAGAAAGACTCAGTATTACGACTTTAAATCTCATGCATCTATGGTCTTATTATATGGAAAGGAAGCATTCCAATGTTCCTATTCAAATCCTCTGTTATCAAAGAAAGTTTGGAAAAAATGCAGAGAAAAAGAGAATTGGGAATTCCCGCCCCATGATGTGATTGCAAGAATCCTGTCTCAGGATTCCTCCAATATTTTCCAAATAATTCAAATTGTGTCCTGGGTCCTTAGTGCTGCCTCTTCCTCACAATGGAATAAGAGGAGAATGCAAGCTGGATACCATCAACTAACCCAGATTGTACAGCCATGGCAGGTAACTCTTCTCCTTTGTGGTTCCATTGATTCTCACTTTCCAATTCCTCAATATTAAATTAGATGTTGAAAGGGGTGAGATATTCTAAAGAGCAGTTGTCCAGTTAGTGGTATTTGAGAGTGAGTGTCAACCCTGAAGCTGACCTGACCAAGTCCATTTTGATGCTTTACTGTTGCCACACTGGAGCTGAGGGATAGGGAGGGGGAACAGAGATAACTGTGTTTTGTAGCCAAATCAAAATACTTTCTCCTGGGAACGAAGGACATTCCCGCTGATGATTGGAGGGAGGAAGAGTGAAGTCACCAGGCAAACGGATGACACCTTTGCAGACCATGTGACTGATTGTTTGGAAAGAGGAGGAAAACTTTTACTTTTAATTAACTGATAACCATGGGAACATTTAGACTCAGGTTTCACCAGCCTATGCCTATATGATATGTCCAATAAAATTGATATTTAAGGAACCTGCTTGCCTCAGAGTCCTGTTTACTGTGGGAGTATTACTTGGAACCTTGACATTAAACTGACACTAAACATTCATAGGACCTTTCCCCATAGTGAAAATGATCAACCCTGTTACAGTACAACTTAGACTCACTCGCTTGTTAGGGGAGGTGTGTTCAGTTTTTCACAGCAGCTTGTTAAAGCCGCCAGAAGGCTCCCAGATCAGTCCGCTAGATCGCAGCTCCAAAACCAATAGTGGTGGAAGGAGAAACACATTATGAGGTAAAGAAAAACCTTGATTCTAGATTACATAGAGGTTGCTTACAGTATATAGTGCAATGGAAGGGATACCCACTATCCAAGACTACCTGGGTCAAGAGCTGGAATGTGAAGGGAGACAGGTAGAGCTGGATGTGAAGGCAGACAGTGCCCCCCAAATCCTAAGGGTGTGGAAGGGGAGGTTAGTGTGAACTTTTTGTAACTTCTCTATATTTTGTTTCCTTTCAGGAGGTCCTCTTTGTTTAAGTGGGGGTTGCCTGACAACCACAAAGCTGACCTGACCGAAGCCATTTTGATGCTTCAGTGTTGACACACTAGAACTGAGGGATAGGGAGGATAGAATAGAGAAAGCTGGAGTTTCCTTTCTCCTGGGAACCAAGGACATTCCCTCCAACGGCTGGAGGGAGGATGAGTGAAGTCTTTAATTAACTGAAAACTATGGGAGCATTTAGAATAAGATTTCACCAGCCTATGCCTATATGATATGCCCAATAAAACTGATATTTGAGAAACCTGCTTGCTTCAGAGTCCTGTTTGCAACAGGCGTATTACTCGGAACCCTGACAGTGAGTTAGAGAGAGATGATAGAGAAAAATCTTCCAAAGTTAAACAACCTGTGATAGTTTGTGATGATTTTATGACAGATATAGCTCTATGGTGACAAAACATAATTTTCAAAATTAAATAAGCATCAGAATAGCCCAGCAATCCTACATCCTTCATTGTGAAAACAAAGAGATATAGTCTCCAAGCTAAAAAGTTAAGCTGGATTGTTTGTTCTGGATTAAAATGGGACTTTGCTGGATAAAAATTTGTAGCATAGCAACAAGATATAAATCAAAGAATCTTCTGGGGGCAACAAAAGGTTCATCGACTCATCTCCTGAACTAATAGATATGCTTCCACAGCTACTCTTTGAAAGAGATAACATTGCTTTGCAATTTTTTTTTACATTCCTAGCCCAAAGTTAAACTCTGCTAACTCCACCTTGGTCAGGACTGATAGCTGCTTCTCTCCTTCATTAGTTTCCAACCATTGTTTCTTGTCTTGCCTATCAATGCTTTGGGAAATGTTTTGACCCCCCTCAAATATTAGAAAAGTGATATCATGTCTCCCCAGTCCTTCTTTTCCTTAAATTAGACATACCATATTCCTGTAACTGTTCGTGGTATGTTTTATCCTCCAGCCCTCTAATCATTTCTTGTTGCTCATCTCTGCAATCTTTCAAGAGTTTCAATATCTTTTTTACATTGTGTTGATGCACAGAACTGGGTGCAGTATTCTAAATGTGGTCTTACTAAGGCTTTGTAAAGCGATATTAGAACCTCACGTGATCTTGATTCTATCCCTCTGTTAATGCAGCCTAGGATTGCATTTGCATTTTGTCTGCTGCCACACATTGTTGGTTCATATTTAAATAATTGTCCACTAGGTCTCCAAGATCCTTCTCACAGTTACTGACATTAAGCCAAGTTTCACATAGTCTGTAACCTATACTATTGGTTTTTCTTGCCTCGGTGGAAAACTTCACTTTCATCTATGTTGAATTTCATTTTCTTAAAATAGTCAAGATCTTTTTTGGATCTTGTGCTTGTCTTCTGATGTGTTGCCTATTACTGACAGCTTGGTGTTGCCTGCAAATTTAATGAGTTCCCCTTAACTTCCCTTGCCTAGATCTTTTTTGAAGACATTAAAGAATGCAGGGCCTAAAATGGAAGCTTGGGATACCCCATTGCTTATTTCCCTCCATGTGGATGGGGTTCCCCAGAGGACTACATGTTGAATATAATTTGTCAGCCAGTTGCAAAGTACCTAATGGTGGTGCTATCTATTCCATATTTTCAAGAATGTGAGATCAATATTTAACAAAGAGCTGTAAACTTCTGGAGAATGACTGAAAGAAGCTTCCCATGAAATCTCTTTCAGACTGTAGTGATGATTTCAAGAGGTTGAATTATTCAGAGTTCCTTCAATCCAGAATAAGAGGAAGAAAAACATTGAATAAAGGCTCAAATTCTAATAGTTTTTTCTATGTTTCGGCAGCTTCATAGGTTCCTGAGGAACTTCCAACATCACAATATTTCCAGAGACGGAATTTCTTTTGATGAAAATGGAGTTCCTGTTAGTGACTTTGATATCATGCACTGGACATCAGTTCGGAACAAATCAGATGTGGGGGTGAAAATTGGGAGTGTAGAAAGTCAATCCTCATCGGAAGTCAAGATCTCTGTCAATCAAAGTGCCATCCAATGGCCAACTTTATTTAACAAAGTAGTTGAGGCTGCTTGGATTTTGCTCTTCTGTTTATCTTCATATGTGTAAATTTTCTGCTCAGAAATAATTCTTATTGAGACCAATTGAGATAACTTCCAACTAAGAGAATTTAAAGCATCATTAATATATTAGATATCATTTTACTTTAGAGGTCTTACAATAATCTATCACACACTGGAACATGCTGCATTGTATTGTGGAATTTGGAATCTACATTATTGAACTGGAATATGTTGCCATAATTTATAGTGCATCAAATTATGTTGTTTTCAGTAACAGAAAATCCAGAATATCTATGGATATTCTCAGTCATCCAGGTCATGGTTGTGCCAAAGTTTTTTTTTCAAAAGGCACCTGACTTTGTTTTCCCTTCTCATCCAAGAAACTTCTTCAGTTCTGACTAAATGGTGGAGGATGGAAGGATTTGAAACTGCTGAAAAGACTATGTTGCAAACAGGATATAGATTCACCAATTCCAGGAAGGTTCCACACCTATTTGCACTATTAACGTGACCCTGAGGGCACACATAAATTCCAAGAGGCCTCAAAAACTTTCAGAAAAACTGCTAATGACCAGATGACTTGCAAGGAATATAAATCCTTCCATACTCTACCATTCAGTCAAAACTGAAGAAGCTTCTGGAATGAGAAGTGAAACATCTTCAAGGGAAAACAAAGATTAGTTGTCTTTTGAAAAAGCACTTTGGGGAGAAAATCAAGAATAAGAAGGGTTAAGCCCACTGAATTGCATAAGAGGAAGATATCATTAAGAATATGGTGAGGGAAATGAGGGCAGCTAAAAACTGTCATTTACATATGATGATAAAATGACCAGTTGTAGGAGAGATAGATAGGGACTCTAGAGAAAATGAGATTTTGGCCTCTTGAGAAAGCTAAGATGGAGAAAGAATATGTACAAGTTATGGCATTCTCATACATGCCCTAAGGAGAACACATTTTGCAATGGAACTTCTTTCCTTTGGAAAGAAGAATAAGGCAACAAGTCTGTTTGGGGATCTAAAATGGAGATTGATAGAGGAAAGAGAATGACCCTTCATTTGCCCCTTGCAAGTAGAGTAATTAAAGTTCATGCCAGTACTTCTTGACTGATTTTGCTTAATGTGCTCCTGACTTTTGGAAGCCAGTTGATTTCAGTAAACCCTTCTAATTCATACTAATTTTTCAGTTTATGTTTAAAGGTAAAGGTTCCTTTGCATATATGTGCTAATCGTTTCCAGTTCTAAGAGGTGGTGCTCATCTCCATTTCAAAGCTGAAGAGCCAACACTGTCCAAAGACATCTCCATGGTCTTGTGGCCAGCATGACTAAACACTGAGGGCACGTGGAACACTGTTAGTTTCCAACCAAAGTGGTCCCTATTTTTCTACTTGCATTTTTAGATGCTTTTAAACTGCCAAGTTGGCAGAAGCTGGGACAAGGAACAAGAGCTCATTCCATTACGCAGTGCTAGTGATTCAAACCGCCAAATTGCCAACCTTTCTGATAGACAAGCTCAGCATCTTAGCCACTGAGCCACCACGTCCCTTTATATATTGCCTTGAATTCATATATTGCACTGATTAATCTTTTGGTTTATTTCTAGACGGTGCCTTATTCAAGATGTAGAGAAAGTTGCTCCGCAGGTTATTCCAAGCTTGTGAGAAAGGGAGCCCCAATTTGCTGCTATGACTGTTCTCTGTGTATGGAAGGAACATTCTCTGGGCAAGAAGGTACAGTAGGTGGCTTCAAAAACAACAAAACATCAACAGACAATCAAAATTCTCTATTGCTTTTTGGGGGTATTTGATCAAGAAGCAAGAAAAAACATTACACATCTTGAAGGCATCCACAAACATTTCAAAGATTGAGCACTATCACAAAATTTTGTACGATGATGCAAGCATTAAAATAATCTATTGAGGTGCTACTTTCTTACTTGGTTTGGGAAAGAGGACAAGTTTTGAGAGCTGATAATCACATTCATCTTCAGCTTTTAAAAAGGCTGTTGATTATTTTAACTAATGTTGTGTCATATGAATATCCCTGGGCAGAAATATTATATTATTCCTTAAAATGAAGTAATTGATTTCTGATGAGGTTTTCATGCTCCTAGAGCAGCAGAAACAAATACATGCTAACCATTTTTTTTAGATGCAGCCCATTGTGAAAAGTGTTCAGATGACCAGTATTCTAATAAGAAGAGGGATCAGTGCGTCCCCAAAAGCATAAGCTTCTTATCCTATGAAGAAGTGTTGGGACTCATCCTGGCTTTCTTTGCCATTGCTTTGTCCCTAACCACTGCCTTTATTCTGGGAATCTTCATTAAATACCGAGACACTCCCATGGTCAAAGCAAACAACCGGGAACTCACCTATGTCCTCCTGGTTTCACTCCTGTTTTCTTTCTTGACCTCCTTTCTATTCATTGGTCGCCCCAGGAAAATGGTCTGTCTCCTTCGACAAACCATTTTCAGTATTGTTTTCTCTGTTGCCGTATCTTCTTTGCTGGCCAAGACTGTAATGGTGGTGGTAGCTTTCCTGGCTACAAAGCCAGGAAGCAGGATGAGGAAATGGCTGGGGAAGAGTCTGGCCCACTCGATTGTTTTATCCTCCTCTGGTATTCAAGTAGGCATCTGTATGATATGGCTTGGAATCTTTCCCCCATTCCCAGATTCTGACTTTCATTCCCAGCCAGAACACATCCTGCTGCAGTGCAACGAAGGTTCAGTTGCCATGTTCTACACTGCCCTTGGCTACATGGGTTTTCTGGCTGCCATCTGTTTCTTGGTGGCATTTCTGGCTCGAAATCTGCCAGGGACCTTCAATGAAGCCAAACTGATCACCTTCAGCATGTTGGTTTTTTGTAGTGTGTGGATCTCCTTTGTCCCCACCTACCTGAGCACCAAAGGGAAATACATGGTAGCCGTGCAGATCTTCTCCATCCTGGCTTCCAGCCTGGGTTTACTGGGCTGCATTTTTATCCCCAAATGCTATATTATTACACTGAGACCTGACATGAATACCAAGGAACATCTGATGATGAAAACTCATTAAGGCTCCTTATGTTGGTGTTTATTTTTGTTCAGTATACATGCAGTGTAAAATCCCATACCTTGAAGTAATGTTTTACATGTTTTCACTTATCTTTCTTCATTCCATGTGAATTTTGAATTATAATAATTGAGTAGTAAAGTTGCTAAAATAATTCAAGCTATTTCAATTAATCATATCCTTAATTGTCATGATCTGAATTCATGTTAAATAATAACTATCATCAATGACATTAATAAAATTTCTGAAACCAGGTGAGAAGAACTGTTACCAGAGATGTTCTGATATGGTTTTAGACTAAAGTAAGGACTATGGCTAATGTGTGTTTCTTTTTTTTTTTATGAACAAGTTTTATTAATTTTTGAAGACAAACAAAAATATAACACATAGAAGTATAAAACCTCCTTTCTAAGAATTACTTATAAATTTCAACAAGGCAAATAAAGCATTATTTTTTAAAACATAGTTCCACATTATCACACTTCCATTTACACATATATATCTTTTCCAAATTTCTCATTAATTCTCCCTTCACTTTCATTCAATCATATTTCCTTCTATCAAAGTTTCAGTAATTCTCGATCAGTCATAAGCACACAAAATACATAACCTAAAGCAAAACATTGGAGAAAAAAGAAAAAACCTCCTTAGTTATCATTTATACATATCTTTTCCCAATTTCTCTCCCTTTAATTTCATTTCTCCAAGATTTTATTAATTTAGAATCAAACGTAAATAATCCACACACTAAACATAAAACATAAAACTTCTTTTGAGAAGTGACTTGGCCCCAGGTTACATCTTTTTTGACAGACCTAAATCAAATTCATGCCCACCTTATATACCCTTCATATCTTATTAACCATTTTGTATTCTCTATATAACTTCTCCCATCTTTTCACTCTCTTAATTATATTTTATTTATTTCATCTTATTTCAAAATCATTATACTTATATCTTTTGTCCGTTCTTTACCAAACATCTATGTATCTCTTCCCTTTAACAAAAAATTTCCCCTGTAATCGCTTTTGAAGTATGACGCCTTCTCCTAAAATAAAGCTTAAAATAATACATAATTTCCATCCTGATTCTGCTTAGTACATTCTACATATTAAATCTTAAAATAAAAGAATAGTAAATTTATAGTATAATTAAATATATAATTTCTATTCTAATTCTAATTCTGATAAGTACATTGTTTTAGGATAGAAGAAATAAAATACTAAAGTTATAATAACATTAAAACAAACAAATTAAACTTTAACTAAGCATTAATCATTTAACACAGTCTCCTAATATTCAATCAAATATTAACATCCATCATTATTAAACATTAATATTTCATTAAATATTCCAATAAACTGTTTCAAATGCAAATACTACGATACTATCTTATGCACTCTTGCAGAATCTTCTTTAATTATAAACTATCTATCATCCTTCATCTCTGAAAAAAAAAACTTTTTAAAAAAAATCTTGTCCTAACCCGTGGCTTTTTTTTTCTTTTTCCCTCCCTTTCTTCTCCAATCTGGTCTTTTTGCCGCCCCCCTCTCCTCTCCCCCTTTTTAAGTTTCCCTCTCTGTTGTAATTCTCTTTTCAATTGCTTTCTAACATTGTACCTTCTTTTTACCCTATTTTTCTTTTTCTTGGTTGTTTTATTAAATCTTAAATTCTCCTCTTCCCTTTCTCCCTTCCCATTTTCTTTCTTAGTCAAACTTTTTAGTCCATTAAAAATGGCTTCTTCCTTTTCTTCTTCTTCTTCTTCTTCCTCCAGTGTTTGCTGGTACATAGAAACCACCATTTCTAAAAAATGGAAGGCAGCTCCTAAAGAATCCTTGCCACTTTGTTGTCTTTCTTTTAATTTTTTATATTCCATTTTCAGTTCATCAACCTCTAATGTGTGTTTCTGTTGCTGTACAGGTTGGTGTTATATTTCATTTTCTGGGATGATGTTCTGACTATTAAAAAACAGTTAATTTCAAATTTATATTTGATTGGTCTCTTCCAGCTGGATAATTTAAAACAACTCATAGATAGATAAATGAGTTAGATAGATGGGGTAGGTTGAGAAAGAGAAAAACAGGGAGACAGCTAACATTCCATATATTAAGAATAGATAAAATATCAACATGAACAGTGGAGCAACTTTAACCTTTTTCTCTAAATATATTAATGAGACTAATTGTTATTTTTGACAGTCTTCAATCAAAAGAAAAATGTGTACAACTCTGAATGATTTTGCAGTGGAAATCATGTAAACGCGTGATGTGACAATGAAGGTGTGTTTAGGAGTATTAAAATTGGTTCCTGGTTTTTAGCCATGTCAATATCCATATCCATTTCCATATACCTATAGTGTGTGCATGTATGTGTGTGTGTCTGTGTGTCCTGCCAACTTAGCAATTCAAAAGCATGTAAATGCAAGTAGATAAATAGGTGCCAGTTTAGTGGGAAAGTAACAATGTTCCATGCATCTACGGTGTATAGTCATGCTAGCACTTGACCATGGAAGCATTCTTCAGATAGAGCTGGCTCTTCATTTGTGAATCAAAAATGAGCACCGCCCCTTGGGTTGGTTATGACTGACAGGGGAAATTTTCACCTGTATCTACCTAAAGCTTTACCTATAAATATATAAAAAAATTTTTTGTGCATGTGTCTTTTCTTTGTCTTTTTGTCAGCCAGTCTTTCAGTGTACTGCAGATTAGGAAAGTTATGTGATATAAGTCAGTAATCTTAGGAATGTAAGTCACCTAACAGTTGGGTTGGAAAATATATAAACCAGGATAGACATTTTAATACTGTCTCTTTGAGGGAATGTTAAAATTGTAATTCGGTGTGGTTCCTCAAACGGCTATAAGATGGAGCCAGAAACCTGGGTCATTCTGTCCTGTTGTTGAGAGTGTTGCCTTTCCTGCATTTCCCTTTTCACTGTTGCTGATTGTCGTTATTCTTGGATTTGATGTAAGTCTGTTACTAAAC
>NW_020769562.1:0-55054 GCF_900518735.1 Pseudonaja textilis
TACCATAAGATGACCATTGCTGAGTTGCAGGTGAGTCCTGCCAGGAGAAGGGCAGGAGGAGGGGATAGCTGGTGGAATAGGGTTGAATCAGCCTTTAATTTAGGCTGAAACACAACTGAACGGAAAGGAAGCATATCTCAGAGATAGACCTGGAAATAAATAAATAAGAGTGTGTATGTGTATATGTATATATGTATGTATGTTTATGTGTATATATACATATACACATATACATACACACATATATATACACATACACACACACACACATGTGCGTGCATACACACGCACACACACACACATATGTTTTCGTAGATTTTCACAAATACAGGTATGCAGGTCTTGGCGCATCTTGTTCTCAATCTTACACAGGAAAAGACCCGAACATGCCAAGACCTGCATATATACAGTATATATATAAGACCTGCATATATGCAGTACATACATACATACATACATATATATATATATTTGGTTATTCGGATTTTCTCCCGCGTAAAATTGGAAGTATCTTGGTGACGTTTCGATGAAGTCTCATTCAGCTTCAGGCTTGTGTCTTCAGCTTTGTGCTTCTCGGAGTGAAGCCAAAAAACACAAGCCTGAAGATGATGAATGAGACTTCATCGAAACGTCGCCTAGATACTTCCAATTTTACGCGGGAGAAAACCCGAATAACCAAAGATCCACATACAAATACCTGCGAAAACCTCAGAAAACATATGTGTGTGTGTGTGTGTGTGTGTTTTTTCTATATATATTAATTTTTTTATTTTTAGTACAATAATTCCATCTTCAATTGAACAGTGCGTTGTCTGGATACTAACAACTTTGCTACAAACAATAATCAAAATTACAACATCCTTCATTGCATATTAACTTGACAGTATTTAACATAGTAATGTCCATCTATTAATTATACTAATTGATTATACAATATTGACGTATTAGTCATCATATTAACTTATCTCTTTTAACACGTCATCTTTATTTTGTTTCTCCATTTCTAACTTCCATTTTTATTATTTAACCGTTGATAGAATAAGTCCCATACCACATAATAGTTGGTTTGAACTTTCTCCTTAATGGGGAAAAAAAAAAGTGGATTTCTTAAGAGCTGTCCTGCTAAGATGGGAGAAATTGTGGTTTTAAGTCACGGAGCTTCACTATTATTTTTTTCTGAGGTCAGGGGACCAAGTTGGTGCTATGATACATTATCACTGGAGACTGAAGGTTTCATTCGGGTGGGATCCAAAAATCCCAGCAACCAGTTTGCTGCCCGGTTGCTGGGTGGACATGGCCCTGGTGGGCGTGGCCTACCGGAACTTCTAAAAGGGATGTTTTTTGCTCTCCCAACGGTCCAGAGGCCTCCCCCGGGCCTCTGGGATGGCGAAAATGGCCTCCCGCAGGCTCTGGAGGCCCTCTGGAAGCTGGAAATAGGCCCGTTTTGCAACTTCTAGTTTTTCTGGGACGGCCATTTTTTCACTCTCCCAAAGATCCAGAGGCCTCTTCTGGGCTTCTGGGAGGGCGAAAATGGCCTCCCTCAGGCTCTGGAGGCCCTCCAGAAGCCAGAAACAGGCCCGTTTCTGGACTTCCGGAAGGCCCATTTTCCCCCCTCCCAGAGCCTCTTCCCGGACCGTGCACTTACCTGCATCGCGTGGAGACTCCAGGGAGGGTAGGGGTGGACAGGGCCAACTGGTCAGTTCAAATACCGGTTTGGCGAACCAGATGAAAACCTAACATCCAGTTCACCTGAACCGGTCCAAACTGGCAGAATCCCACTGCTGGTTTCACTCCTATATTTTTGGAGGTGGTGGAAGAGTTGGTGCTAATGGGAGGAACATGAAGTATTAGTACCACTTTAGCATGTCTTAATAAGGCCACACTTGGAATATTGTATCCAGGTTTGGCTGCCATGATATAAAATAGATTCTAGAAAGAGCGCAGAAAAGACCAACAAAGGGGATTAGGGGGTCAGAGCTAAAACATATGAAGAACTGTAATAGAAATTGGATATGTCTAGTAGTTTAATTTTTAAAAAGGGCTAGGAGTGACATGATAGCAGTGCCTGCAGTGCCAATCAGCTGAGAAAGAAGAGAAAAGCACAGAGATGGTGTTGTGGTTCGCCGGCAGCCGTTGCAGACGGCTGAGGTCTCGGAGAGCAAGGACTTGGATGAGGGGCCTGCGTGTGATGCAGGGATGGGGCCAGGAGTATCAGAGAGTGGAGTGCTGCCTTCAGAGATTGTGGAGGCTGGCAGCAGTGATGAAGAGCACCCCGAGGAGCCTGTGCTCAGTTCATGTGTGCGCAGGGCTGCTTGAAGGAAAGAGCAGCTGTAGCAGCACGGGCAACTCGGGAGCAAGGCTGCAAAGTGGTGGCCCCTCCCTTAAGGGATAAAAGCCAGCCCTCAGAGGTGGGATTCTTTGCAGGAAGCAAAGAAGTTCTTGCACTTCAAGTCTTATGGAAGTTCAGACTATCCTGGTTTGTGTTTGGAGACTTTTAGTTTTGGGTTATTTCCTTGCAATTTAATCTAATGTTCTTGGCAGCCTTGCACAACCTTGGCAAGGCTTGTTCTTATCTGGAATAATTAGTTTTTAATAGCATTTTACTGTGAATGAATGGAATTCACAGAGATGCCTTTAAAAGGTTTTGCTTTTATCTCTGTTTGGTGTGTGTTTGATTTGAACGAGGCTAGGGTCAGATGGCCGCAAAAGGGGGAATCACCGTGACCCCAGGACACGCCAACCGTTCATAAATATGAGCCGTTGTTTGGCAAGCGTCCAAATTTTGAACACGTGACGGATGCTGCAACAGTCGCCAGTGTAAAAAAGGGTCATGAGTCACTTTTTTCAGTGCTGTTGTAACTTTGAAGGATCACTAAAACGAATGGTTGTAAGCCAGGCAATACCGCTATGTGAGAAATACATTGAAATCGCACACCTTTGGAATTGGATTCAACTGGGCTTCAACTGGATCCCAGATGAGGAAAAAAAAAACCTGAATTGTTGGTCCTGGGGAGAAAGAACCCCAAAGTGTAATCTTATGGAAACGATCGATTCATCCTCTCCCAGGAGAGTTTTACAGAGCGACACATGAACAAAACACTCCTGGTTCCTGCAGTGAGCAAAATGGAAGCTTTAAATAATGACCTTTTTTCCCCCCCACAATGATGCCTGCAGTTTTAAAAAGCAGAAACGATCCTTGTGCTCCTATAAGGTTGCTTAAATTTGCTTCCGATTTGCTGAATGGACGGCTCTTGCTCTGTGCCTGGTTAACCATGAAATTAAAAACTTTAATGTGTAAAAAGTGACATATTACAGATTAATAGAGTTGGAAGGGACCTTGCAGGTCATCTAGTCCAACCCCCCGCCCAAGCAGGAGACCCTACACCATTTCTAACCGAGGGCAGTCCATTCTCTTCTTGAAAGCTTCCAGTGATGAAGCTCCCACAACTTCCGAAGGCAACTTCTGTTCCATGGGTTGATTGTTCTCAGTGTCCAATGACAGAAAGACCAAAACATGGTCTTTCATTGGCATTCCCTCCACATCAGGGGTAGGCTTCAGTTGCTGGATGGGCGTGGCCATGGTGGGTGTGGCCTAGTCGGCCTCCTACACCATGGCGGGCGGTGCTTTTGCCCTCCCCAGGCTCCGGAGGTTTTCCTCGAGCCTCCAGGAGGTTGAAAACAGCCTCCCCGGGCTCAGGAGGCTGGGAGCCAAAACAGGCCCATTTCCAGCCTTCCCAAACTTTCAGGAGGCCCGTTTTTCACGCTCCGTGATGCCCTACAGTACTTACCTGCATCCAAAATGGGCCTGGGGGGGGAAGGGGAGGGAATGGTGAGGCCAGCTAGGAGTGGGATTTGGAGGTTCTACGAACCACACAGAATCTTAGCTGGGGCTCTCCTGAACCCCTGCGAACTCCAGCAGCCCACCCCTGACCCACACCTTATTCCTCTGCCCTGGATTTTCAGTTAACACCCTGTGCCCTCCACCCACCCACTTTTTGTCTTTCTGCAACCTCACAAACCGGGACTTTTCGTTATATAATCGCAGGCACCGTCTTTTGATTAGGATTCGGTTCATGTCGCCACGCTCTCTGAATGAAGAGTCCAGCAGCTTTGCTGATCTGAATCCCAATCAGCCGCTCAGCACCTTAAAAGCGCAATTTTGCTCTCCGAGGAAAGGAGTGGGTTTCGTTCCTTCCTGGAGTGTTGCGCCCACGTCCTTGCTGAGGTCGCACTTTTCGCAGTGGTGCAGACAAAGGGGCAAAGCAACCGCAAAGACAAACGTCACACGCTTCTGAGATTCTCTGCAAGCGGCGCTCTGTTTTGGGGTGAGGTTTGGGGGTGTCTCTTTTTCTGAAGGAGATTTGGGGCTGGATAGACTTTGTTGTGGTCTGCCGGCAGCCTGCGGAGACTGCAGCAGAGTCAGACAGCGGGGAGGAACGTGGGCCAGTCCGGGAGTCTGGGGAGGACTCGGAGGAGGGTCCTGTATCTGGTACAGAGATGGAACCAGGACCATCTGAGACTTATGTGCTTCAGAGTCTAGCAGCAGTGAGGCAGAGAAACAAGGGGAGCCTGTTCCCAATGCGCACATGTGCAGAGCTGCCAGAAGGCAAGATCAGTTAAGACAAAAGGGGCAACTCGGGAGTAAGGCTTGGAGGTGATTGGCCCTCCCATAAGTCATAAAGGAGGAGCAAAGGGACAGGAACCTTTGCAGGAAGCAACTTTGTTCGTACTGGTCAGTTTGAAACCTGAAGCTCTGTGTTGAATTTGTGGCCTTGTATAACTAATTGGAAATTTAGTCATTGGCAGCATTTCCAGGAAGATAAAGGTGTGTGCTTATCAAACTTATTCCGAAGGACTTTGGCAGACTTCCATGGGAGTATTTACAAACTGTTTGAGACTCATTACAGGCTGTGAATGATTACAATTCACAGCCGTTGGAATAAAGAAAAAAGGGTTTTAGGACTAATGTGCGTTTGTTAGTGTCTCAATTAGGCTTGGTCAGAACAGCCTTTTGCTGGAGATGACTTAATGCAGTGTTTCTCAAACTTGGCCATTTTAACACCTGTGGACTTCAACTCCCAGCATTCCCCACCCAAGCAAGGCACACAAGACACCACAGCTCAACCCTGAAATATTCTCTTCTGCTGATAAGGCTTGGCTGGGGAATTCTGCGAGTTGAAGTCCACAAGCCTTAAAGTTGCCAAGAACTTCATGGATCTTAAGCTAAGCACCTCTGAGGTCCCTTACTACTTACAGGTAGTTCTCAACTTATGACCACAATTCAGCCCAAAATTTCTATTGCTAAATGAGACATTAAGAAAGTTTTATTCCGTTTTCTTTCTACCCACAGTCATTAAGTGAATCAGTGCATTTGCTAAATTAGTAACATGGTTGGTAAGAGAATCTTGCCAGAAGTTTGCAAAAAGCGATCATACGATGCTAGGATACTTCAACCATTATAAATATGAAGTAGTTGCCAGGCATCCAAATTTTGATCATGTGACTATGGGGATGCTACAGCGGTTGTATGTGTGGAAACAAAAATTATAAGCCACTTTTTTCAGTGCTATAACTTTGAATGGTGACTAAATGGATGGTTGCAAGTTAAGGACTAACTGTACTGACATTTTTATTTATATGGTTCCCCATCACAGATTAATGACTACGGGCAGCCAATTTACATATTCAATGAACCTTGTTGGCTCAGTTTAAAACAACCTGAATACGTGGGGCCTTTGGTGCTTTCGGAGCTTGGTGGCAATTCTCCACCAAGCACTGATGATGTTTCCTAGTTGGGTCATGAAACGTCTGCAAGAAAGCCACCCAGTTCAGAGAGCACGAAGACCTCGCAGTTCAATCCGGAGCCTCAAATATTCTCTTCTGTTGATAAACACAGTGTCTTACGGCAGGGCTTCTTCCTTGAAATGCTTAGCAGATGGCATAACTGCTAAATACTTCTGTTCTTACCAGTTAATTTTATTGATTAAATTGTGTACCGCCCACAGCCCTGTCTGAGAGAAATGGCTGATTAAGAAGTGTGATAGACTAGATAGATAGATAGATAGATAGATAGATAGATAGATAGATAGATAGAGAAAGAAAGAAAGAAAGAAAGAAAGAAAGAAAGAAAGAAAGAAAGAAAGAAAGAAAGAAAGAAAGAAAGGATTAGTAGGGAGATAACTAGATAGGATTAGTAGGTAGATAGGTATGTGGACAGTTGAGAGGGAGGGAGGGAGGGAGGGTAGGTGGGTGAGAGAGACAGACAGACAGATAGAAACACAATGGATAGATGGATGGATGGATGGATAAATAGAAAGAATTTGTAGGGAAATAGATAGGATTAGTAGGTAGGTAGATACGTAGACAGATGAGAGAGGGGGAGGAGATAGATAGATAGATAGATAGATAGATATAGAAAGAATTATTAGGGAGATACATACCGTGTTTCTCCAACAATACGCCCCCCCCATAGGAAGACCCAGCATGTTTTCTAGGCATAAAATGAAATTAAGCCCCTCCCCCCAAATTTAGGCCTAGTTTAAAACATGCAAAATTGGGGGGAAGGCGGGGGAGAACTTGCCATTAGGAGTGCCCCATGGGCACCTATGCCTTACCATCAGCCGCTCCTAACACCATGGTGGAGCACGGAGGGCTCCCTTACCCGGGTCAGCAGGCAGGCGGCATCGGCATGGATGTCCGGCAGCGTTTCAGCTGCTTCTCAGGCCTCTGTAGCTTCCATGGTTCCCACCGGTGCTGGCGCCTCTCTCGCCAGCGCCGTCTCCAACAACAGCGTCTGAGTCGCTCCCGCTTTTCCCCCGTCCCCGTAACAACAGGAAAAGAAAACATTTTGAGGTACCTGGGAGCACCGCGTGCTTTATTTTGGTTTAATCCCGAGTGGCTGGGTGGGCATGAGAAGAGCCGAGCGAGGGTCTCTGCTGCTGCTACCCTTGGTGCTCTAGCCTCGGGCTCTGCACGTTTGCAAAAGTCCAGGTCCGCAACCCGTTCCTGCATTCCAAGCGCCCTGGCCGAGCTATAGCTGTCCCTCTCTCGCCAGCGCCGTCTCCAATAACAGTGGCAGCAGCGGCGGGAACCGTGGAAGTTACGGAGGCGGCTCCCCCACCCGAGAAGCGGCTGAAACGCTTCCATGGTTCCCACCGCTGCTGCCGCTGTTATTGAAGATGGCGCTGGCGAGAGAGGGACAGCTATAGCTCGGCCTGGGCGCTTCGAATGCAGGAATGGGTTGCGGGAATTGGACTTTTGCAAACTTGCAGAGCCCGAGGCTGGAGCACCAAGGGTAGCAGCAGCAGAGACGCTCGCTCGGCTCTTCTCACACCCACCCAGCCGCTCAGGATCTAACGAAAATGCAGCGCGTGGCGCTCCCAGGTACCTCAAAATCTTGTTTTTCCCCTGTTGTTACGGGGATGGGGGGGAAAGCGGGAGTGACTCAAACGCTGTTGTTGGAGAAGGCGCTGGTGCGCACACGGGAGGGGGGAGAAATTAATTCACACCCAAAAAGACGTCCTAGCCGTTTTTTCGGGGCTCAAAAAAAAATAAGGCCCGGCCTTATTTTGTGAGAAACACAGTAGGATTACCAGGTAGTTAGGTACGTAGACAGATGGGAGGGAGGGAGGGAGAGAGAGAGAGAGAAAGGGAAAGGAAAGGAAAGGAAGGAAGGAAGGAAGGAAGGAAGGAAGAAAGAAAGAAAGAAAGAAAGAAAGAAAGAAAGAAAGAAAGAAAGAAAGAAAGAAAGAAAGAAAGAAAGAGGAGCGAACCAAGCAGAACCTTCCCAAACGGTTGTCATATCTGGACCCAAGACTGTAAAGTAAAACTGCCTTTCCCGAGAACACAAACTAACCTTTCAGCTGCTACTTGAAAAAACGAGATCATAAAGCCTTTTGCATCGGTTTAATACATTTTTAATCCATCTGATTTTATGTTTTGAGCTAAATCAGATCGCCCAGCAGTAGATTAGGCCTCCGTTATCCTCTATCCATACACACACACACACACACACACCGTGCTTCTTTCAAAACTAGTTCATCCACACCCTTGCTGGGTTATATACTGCATGCATAACTAGGTCACTGGAAGACAGGTTGCATCCACGCAACCTTCTACTCTTGCTGGGTTAAGTTTTCCAGAGCGTGACATGGGGAGATCTGACTGCCTTGCTTAGTTGAAAAGTCGACATTTATTTTGTTGGGCCCAGAAAATTAGGTTAATTCGGTAACCAAGGCGCAGTGCCCACCCACCTATCCAGTTCTTTGTTTAGGGTTTTATTTTGCATCGCTCGGGCTGCCCCGTTGCCAGTAGACAGTTTCCCATAATTTCTCTTATCCCGATTGGTCTGGTTTTCATCACGCCTGTTTGCTTTCAGCGCCTGCCAGTTACAAGGAGGGAGCTGCTTTCTTCCTCACTCATGGGTTGCCAAGCAACCTGCCACCATGGTAACCGGGAGACAAGTAAAACCCTATGTATTAAGCAGCAGCGATGCTTCAGCCTGAGATGTGCAGTTTGGCTACTATGGGTGGGGCCTGATTGACTCTTTGGGGGGTGGGGGAGAAGGAAGGGGAAAGGAGGGAGGAGTCTTTTGCATGAAGATAGGGGGAAAAAAAGAGAAAATTAAAATTAAAGGAGAAAATGAAAGGAGCTCTATGCCAGAGCTTATCTTTGGAGCTGGGGCAATAGTCGAGCCGAGAGCATTGAACAAACTGACAGTCTGCAGAATTCATTTGCCACCACTCTGAAAGCAGTATCTTTCCTTTTCTTAATAATGAATCACAACACTGTCTAAGAGCAAGTGAAGCCTTTTCTGTTCTGTTCTCCAGAAGACTTAATTAGGAAAATGCCCATTAAATATAAAGCCAATGGCAGGGGAAGAAAAGAACGTCGTAAAATGTTGGAGCCAGAAAAATCTGCATTTAGTCATAGGTGGAAATTACAGGCTACGCTGTAAACCCAAGAGCAACAGGGTGCTGTCGGGTTTAATTAATTGGGAAATTGCTCTTCTACCAAACCCCGTCATCTTCAACGAAAAGATGCTGTCTGGGGATAACAGGAGTTGGAGTCCCATCTATTTTCGGAAGGTGCCATGTTGGGGAAGGATGGCCCATTTGTCACTGTATCTGGTTCCAATTGCAGTTAGCGTGGCGATGACACATAATTAACTCATCCCACATTTTTTAAAAAATACCAAAAAGCATCAGTTCTTCAGATGATTTACCAATTTAATATCTACAGACCCCTCACATCCTGGACATAAACTGTTTCAATTCCTACCCTCAAAACGACGCTATAGAGCACTGCACACCAGAACAACTAGACACAAGGACAGTTTTTCCCCGAATGCCATCACTCTGCTAAACAACTAACTCACACAACACTGTCAAATTTTGTATCACTGTATCACTATTCATCTTTTCATCCTGCCTATTACCTATCTCTTCCCACTTAGGAAGAATAACCGTGTTGCGTGTATCTTTATAATTTATGTTGTTTTATTTGTTTCCCTAGTATGTTTTGATTGCGTATTAGTAACCTATGTATGATTTGACTATTTATAGTAACCTATGACTATTACTAAGTGTTGTATCTTATGATTCTTGATGAATGTATTTAATTTTTTGTTATGTACACTGAGAGCATTTGCACCAAAGATAAATTCCTTGTGTGTCCAATCACACTTGGCCAATAAAGAATTCTATTCTATTCTATTCTATTCTATTCTATTCTATTCTATTCTATTCTATTCTATTCTATTCTATTCCATTCCATTCCATTCCATTCCATTCCAATTTATTTATTTATTTGATTTAATTTATTTATTTTGTCAAGCGATTATAACAGGTATAAGTATAATCATAGTTATGAATACATGAAATGAATACATATAAGAAAAATAACAATAAGAGAAACAATAGGACAGTGACAGTAGATCCCCCCCACCAGACCTCTTGGGAAAGGGCTGAGGTCAATAGTAGACAGTCTAAGGTTAAAGTTTTGGGGGTTTGGGGAAAAAAAAAACCACAGAGTCAGGTAGAGTATTCCAGAAATTGACCACTCTGTTGCTGAAGTCGTATTTCCTGCAATCAAGTTTGGTGCGGTTAACCTTGAGTTTGTATCTATTGTGTGCTCTTGTGTTGTTATGGTTGAAGCTGAAGTATTCATTGACAGGTAGGACATTTGCAATGTATGATACTATACTTAGATCAGACCGAAGGCGGGGTAGTTCTAGGTTTTCTAGGTCTAGAATTTCACATCTGATGGCATAAGGTATTCTGCAACGAGTAGAGGACTGTCCTATTCTATTCTATTCTATTCTATTCTATTCTATTCTATTCTATTCTACTCTACTCTACTCTACTCTATTCTATTCTAAGCTTGAGCTGTTTCTGAATAAACCCTTGTGCCTTTGTTGTTATTCAATGTCCAACTCCCTGAGACCCCATGGACCACAGCATGCCAGCGCCCCCCTCGGTCCTTCACTGTCTCCAGGAGTTTGCCCAAATTCATCTACATTGTGTGGATGACACCATCTAACCATCTCATCCTCTGCCGTCCCCCTTCTCCTTCTGCCTTCCATCTTTCCCAACATCCAGGTCTTTTCCAAGGAGTTCTCTCCTCTCATTGGGCGTCCAAAATGTTTGAGCTTCAGTTTCAGGATCTGTCCTTCCAAAGAGCAGTCAGGATTGATTTCCTTTAGGATCGACTGATTGGATCACCTCGGAGTCCAAGGGACGCCCAAGAGTCTTTTCCAGTGCCACCATTTGAAAACCCCAGTTAATCAGTGTTCCCTATGATCCAACTCTCCCAGCCATAAAACATTACGAGGAAAAAACCATAGTTTTTTTTTCTGTACGGAGCTTTGTTAGCAAGGTGTGTCTTTGGTTGGGAGAAATTCTAAATTGCAGATGGTTGCTAGCATTCTGCAATCAGTCTTCTCTTTTTGCCATACATGCAAAGGAAAGAGAGAGGGAGAGAGAGAGGGGGGAGAATTAGTGAATGGATGGATGAATGAATGTATGTAAACTGCCCAAGGAGCTGTTGATCCAGTTCTACAGAGGAATTATTGAGTCTATATACTTATATAATTATTGAGTGCACCTCTATAACTGTCTGGTTGGGTTCTGCAACCCAACAAGACAGACACAAGCTTCAGAGGATAATTAGGACTGCAGAAAAAACAATTACTGCTAACCTGCCTTCCATTGAGGACCTGCACACTGAATGAGTCAAAAAGAGGGCTGTGAAAATATCTACAGACCCCTCACATCCTGGACATAAACTGGTTCAACTCCTACCCTCAAAACGACACTATAGAGCACCACACACCAGAACAACTGGACACAAGCACAGTTTTCCCCAAACGCCATCACTCTGCTAAACAAATAATTCCTTCAACACTGTCCAACTATTTATTATTAGTATTATTAGCATTAGTAGAAGTATTATAATAATAAATTTTCATTCATAAAGATTTTTAAATAACAGTGCATTGGCAGAGCATTATTTACAAATAAAACACAACCAACATACATTGGTAATAAATCTCAACATACATACTAATATCAATAGTAATGGTATAGTAACACTACTAATAGTATAACCAAAAAGAGTTGATCTAGATTTTTTTTCTTAGGTTAGTTACATTTTTATGAATTACTACATTTATATTTATCTACATCTTTACTTTCAATACATATAATATTAACCTTCATAATCTTACTTTCTGTAATTTCTACTTCTTTTCTCTACCCAATCGTAAAATTTATTCCGTGTCTGAAAGTCAAACTTTACTAAGTCTGCTTTACTATTACTATTAATCCTCCCATCCTTCCTTTCACCCATCTCCTCCCACTTATGACTGTATGACAGTAATTTTGTTGCTTGTATCCTTAAGGTTTTTATTGACTGTTTCCTCGTATGATTTGATTGCTTATTGTACCCTATGACTATATTCTATTTACTATATATTCTATGACTATTATTAAGTGTTGTACCTTATGATTCTTGATGAATGTATCTTTTCTTTTATGTACACTGAGAGCATCTGCACCAAGACAAATTCCTTGTGTGTCCAATCACACTTGGCCAATAAAGAATTCTAATTCTAATGTATGTATGTATGTCCCAAGGGTGCTTTTCAGGAGACAACTGGGCGTCCTTGTTTTTCCTTTGGAAGACGATTCGCTTCTCATCCAAGAAGCTTCTTCAGCTCTGACAGGATAATGGGGAATAGAAGGATTCTGTTCTGTCAGAGCTGAAGGATCTTCTTGGATGAGAACAAGAAAATCCAGCCGCCTCCTGAAAAATGCTCATGATCTGGATGATGGAGAATCTCTACTGACGAATGAATGAATGAATGAATTTATTAAGCTGTGGATCTCTTCATGTCTTCTCCAGGTTCTTGCCCCTGCTGTTGAGTGGCTGGACTTCATCTCATACTTTCTCGCACCACTAGAACTAACGGATGCTGAGCCAGTGGTGGTCTATGGGAAGGAGTATTTGGAGCAGGTGTCACAGCTCATCAATAACACTGACAAAAGGTATCCAGGAGAGACTTTCCATCCATCTAGTTACGACCAAGACAACGCACATTCCACACTTCTTGTAATTCTGGATGGAGTCCATCTTTGGACATTGAAAAGGAAGTGTTCTTCGACGCATGGCACAAAGAATGGAGAGATTGGGTTCGCTAGTCCAGTGTTTCTTAGCTTTGGCAACTTTAAGATGTTAGAAGAAATATCCTTCTGGGTTCAGTTCCAAGTGGGGAAAAAGACATTGGAAACATGGAGGCTGTTTAGAAAGATGGCTTAATGGTGGACAGGACCACATGGCTTGGAGCTCCTGGGTGAAAAAAGGGAAGGAGATGTTGAGAGTCCCTGGGTTTTATACCCTCTGTTGGGCTTTGAATTTGAGCTTGTATTCTGATTGGTTGTCAGACCCCCATGGGGCCATGCAGGGGCAACTCTGTAGGCCTGTCCTGAATCCCAAGTTTGGTTGAGCTTTGCTGTATGACGATGTAATGAAAAGGCTTTGGGATTCCTACTATGGGTCTGCCTGAAGGAGGTAGACCTTTGTTATGTAAAATAGACTGGCCCAGGCCCTAATGGCCCATTAGCAAAGGTGGGGTGGGGGTTGAGTTTCTGCCTCTCTGAGTTTCTACTTCTCTTTTAGGGGAAATATTCTGCCTTTTTAGTATATCCTAAAAATATTTCATTTTCCTAGGAAAACGGGTTTTAACTTCCAACAATGATGGATGAACTTCAACTCATGGCTGGTTGGGGAATTCTGGGAGTCAACGTCCACCCATCTTAAAGTTGCCAAGGTTGAAAAACAGTGGGCTAGATGTTGCTAAATGGCAGCTCAACCTTGGCAATTTCAAGATGGGTGGACTTCAGCACGTGGCTGAGTGGCGATTTCTGGGAGTTGAAGTCTACCCGTCTTAAAGTAGCCAGCGTTGACAAACGCTAGCCTGGATAGCAACTCTCCATTGAGCCAGTTAGCATCACCATTGATGGGAGACGCTGAGCATTTTTTTTTTAAATAAAGTATTTTTATTTTTAAAAACAAACATTACACGTACAAAACATAAAAACATAAAACCATCTTCCCTTTTATATACACATGGACGCCGAGCATCTTGAGAGCCACCGCATTCCTATAATACTGAGAGCTTTTCCATTTAAGAAATGCATGGACCGCTCCTTCACCAAAGACCAACACCAGTCAACTCTACTGTTCTGCAGAGGAGTAACAAGGAGAGAGCTGGGCAGTTTTGATCAGCTCTTTCTGAGCTTAGATGCTTTTGGTAGGGCATCCTGAGACAGAGTTCTGACTGGCTGGGCTAGGCCTGATCTGTCATGCCCCTGTTGGAGTCTGACTCCCAGGGAGAGATGGAAGAGCTGACAGGGAGTGGGAGTGTGGCTCCAGTGATCGTGGAAGAAACTGGGGAAGGGCACAGTCTGGATGGGCATTCAGAGGAAGACCCAGGCCCATCCCCTTTTCATCCTAGGGCATGCAGGGAGGAGTGGATAAGGGAGAAACGTGAGTGGCATGGTCTGTGGGGGAGGAAGGGGCTCTGATCCCCTTCATGGGCTGCAGCTGGGAGGACTAGTCAAAAGGACAAACTGTGCATGGCAAAAGTGCTGGAGATAAAGCGTGCGTTCTTGTCGGAGCTTATGTGTGTTTTGGCTTCCTCGCAACGGTGGTTGCTGCGTTATCTGGTAGAAGTCTGCAATTAATCATCCTTGCCTGCCCTAGTAATTCCTTCAGTGTGGCATGTTGGGTTTTTATTTCGAATTAACTTTACTTTGGGTACGGACTGCATTTACTCCGTCCGTAAACTGTTTTCTTTAAGAGTTTGATATCCTGCCAAGGATAATTGGACATTGGGGAAGTTGGAGGCATTAAAGGGATTTTCTTCTATTTTTGTGATGTTATTATTTTTGTGTCACACCCCGGGTCATCACAGATCTAGCATGATGACTCCTGTGTTCTCATGTTGTTGAAAAGGTGTGATGAGGCACACAATCCAGTTTTTTGAGGCTTGGCATTTATTCTCACTCTGTCTATGGAGATTCTCAGTCATCCAGGTCATGGTTTGTCCCAAAAGTGGTTTTTCAAGAGGCAACTGGACTTTCTTTGTTTTTGCTTTTAAAAACGTTTCGATTCTCATCCAAGAAGCTTCTTCAGTTTTGAGTGTAATGCAGGATGAAAGGGTTTATATTCCTTGCAGTCAGTGTGCGATCATTCAACCGGTGTAACAACCAGTTCGGTGGTAGCACACTTTGCATGTGTGCATGTACACCATTTTTTAAAAACCCCATTTTCAATTCTAATACTGCAACCCCGGTGAGTAAAACAGTGGAGGCATGGCAAAACCGCTCTGCCACACAGCTTGCTCAAAAACAAGGAAATGACAGGGAATAATGATAATAAATAAAAAATAGAATATCATAGCATTTAGTAGAAAGTTACTCTATGGGCCAGGGGTCGCCAACCTTTTGCACCTCAGGGACCACCAAACTCATACTTTTAAATCCCGTGGACCAGGGACCCTGGGAAAATCCCCCAAAAAGTCTGCAGTAAATTCCCCATCCCATTTTCCTACCTATTGATCATTCTTTATTTGGGATCGCAGGATACTGTCTCCAGCTCCGTTCTCAGGGGGAGAGAGAAAGAGAGAGAGAGAGAGAGAGAGAGAGAGACTTTTGGCTTCATGCAAGGAAAGCAGCAGAAGCAGCAGAAATCTTTCTTTCTCTCCCCCAAATTCTGCCAAAAATAAGTCTTTGTGAAAGCTGGCGCAGCCTCTTGGAGCAGGATGCCTTGCAGGGTCCCAAAGACTCATTTCTGGAGGAGTTTGGGGGAGAGAAAGAAAGACTTTTGCTGCTTTCCTTGCGTGCAGCCAAAAGCAGAAGAAGAAAGAAGTGGAAAGAAGCAGCCCGGTGGCCAGGCCAGGCGCATGGGGCGAGTTCTCCCCCTCTGCCCTTCCCCCCCCAGTACCTTGTGTTGTTTGCAATGCAAGCGACACAAGCCTTCTGTTCCTGTGGGCCATGTGGGTGGCGCAGCCTTATGTTCCCACACAGCCTGGGTTAATTGCTTTGGGGGTGACATATCTCTGCAGACCACCAAAATTTTCTCGCAGACCACCACTGGTCCCCAGCCCACTGGTTGACAGCCACTCCTATAGACATTTGTTCTCTTGTAAAATAGATATTATCCTGCTGTAAACGTATTTCCTTCTGCATTTACTCATTGTTAAACATATGCCTGCAATAAGTTGCACCCTCCTGTATCAAGTATATGGTCCTGTTAGCTAAATCCTTCATGAATCCTTCCATAAATGATCTCTAGCTCCAACTGTCAAGGCAATTCACACACACACTCACACACACACACCTTTGAAACTATGGTGTTAACAAAAGGCCAAAGTGATCAATTAGGGATACAATGGGGAAAAGATAACACTGCCAGAAAAGAATCCGCCTGTTGCAGGCAAATGTAAATCTTAGTTAGATTACATGACTAGAGATTTACAAGGTAATTAGAGAACTAAGAACAAAGACTTTTTGTGTATATAAGAAGGACAGGGCATCTTTCTGTATTTTGTAGAATTTTCCTCCCATGTCTCTTGTGATGTGCTAGGAACTTCTTCCCAGATCTTTTAACTTTGATCGAAGAATAAAAGCCTCCTTTCTTTGATTTGCAAGCCTCCGTTTAAGTCTTTGTTTTTGGTTCATTTTTGGCTTAAGCGTACTGCCAGACCTTAAAGAAATAAAACACAGGGAAGAGCATGGGTGGACCCAAATGGTCACCAGAACTACTGGTTCACCCGAACCGGTCCGAACCGGTAGAATCCTGCTTGCAATCCTCTGGGCATTAGCTCTCTGAGATTCAGTGAGGCCACTTGGAGGTTTATTTGTGCCCTCAGGGTCACCTGAATAGTGCAAATGGGGGAGGAACCTTCTTGGAACTGCTGAAAGGAATTTTTTTCCTTCTTGAAAACATTTCACTTCTTATTTATGTATTTTATTTATTTATTTGATTTGTCAATCGCTTACAGGATAACAGGTATATATATAAACATAGTTATGAATACATGAAATGGATACGTATAAGAAAAATAAAAAGAAACAATAAGACAGGGACGGTAGGCACGTTGGTGCGCTTATGCACGCCCCCTAGAGACCTCTTAGGAAAGGGGTGAGGTCAATAGTAGGCAGTCTAAGGTTAAAGTTTTTGGGGTTTGGGGAAGAAACCACAGAGTCAGGTAGAGTATTCCAGACATTGACCACTCTGTTGCTGAAGTCGTATTTCCTTCAGTCAAGTTTGATGCGGTTTACCTTGCGTTTGTATCTATTGTGTGCTCTTGTGTTGTTATGGTTGAAGCTGAAGTATTCATTGACAGGTAAGTCATTGCAATGTATGATTTTATATACCATACTTAGATCAGACCAAAGGCGGCGTAATTCAAGGTTTTCTAGGTCTAGAATTTCAAGTCTGGTGGCATAAGGTGTTCTGCAAAGAGTAGAGGAGTGGAGAACTCCTCTTGTGAAATATTTCTGGACTTTCTCAACTGTGTTAATACTACACTTCTTATCCAAGAAGTTTCTTCGGTCCTAACTGAATGCTGGGGTTTCAAAGTCCAGCTGCCTTTTGAAAAAAGAACATTTGAGACTTCCCACCACCAATAGGTCCTCAGTTTTGAAGTCAGCCTCAAGAAAGGAGGAAGCCGTTGAGTTTTCTCCTGTTCCTTCAGTTTTTAGTTTATGGGCAACTGAGCAGTGCTTTCCACTAGTTGGCCAGACTTTATTTAAAAAACTGGAGCCTTTGAGATCATTTGTCTGTGTGGGATGGAACATGAGGGGGTTTGAAGCAGACAGATGCCAGGTACCCTGATCAAAAATAGGCCTCGAGATTAGCCTGTCCTTGCACAATTTTACACCCTCTAAATAAGCAGTTGGAGAGGACAGAGGGATCCTTTATCTGATCATGTCCTTTCTTTTTAGTGTTTTGAACAATTACATGATTTGGAATCTGATTCAGAAAACAGCTTCTAGCCTCGACCAGCGGTTTGAAACGGCCCAGGAGAAGCTGTTGGAGACTTTGTATGGCACCAAAAAGGTAAGCGGATACTTTAGAGCAGCGATTCCCAACATCGGCAGCTTTAAGATGGGTGGACTTCAACTCCCAGAATTCCCCAGCCGGCCTTTGGGAACTCAGCGTTGGGAACTCAGCAGTGTTTCCCAACCTTAGCAACTTTAAGACTTGTGGACTTCAACTCCCAGAATTCCTGAGGCAGCCATTCTGGCTGGGGGATTCTGGGAGTTGAAGTCCATCTATCTTAAAGTTGCCACAGTTGGGAAACACTGCTTTAGAGCTGCGGTGGCGCAGTGGTTAGAGTGCAGTACTGCAGGCTGGTTCTGCTGACTGCCGGCTGACTGCAATTTGGCAGGCTCAAAGTTGACTCAGCCTTCCCTCCTTCCAAGGTTGGTAAAATGAGGACCCAAATTTTGGGGGGCAAGAGGCTGACTCTGTAAACCGCTTAGAGAGGGCTGTAAAGCACTGTGAAATGGTATTTAAGTCTTAAGTGCTATTGCTATTTAGGACAGGTGCCTCCAAACTTGGTAACTTTAAGACTTGTGGACTTCAACTCCCAGAATTCCCCAGACAACATGGAATTCTGGGAGTTGAAGTTCATAAGTCGTAAAGTTGGAGGCCCCTGCTTTAGGGGAATGAAAAAGGCAATCGAGGGTTCCCTTCTTCTGGGCAGGACCAGAAACAACTTCCAGTTTGCAGACCAGTGGAGATCTTAGTACCCAAACTCCATTAGCTTGGTGATCTGAAAACTAACCATTTCCAACCCGAGCTGGGATCTTCTCCATGTTGTGAGGAATCTTCCACGGACGTGTAGCTTCTTCAATGAACATGGCTCCTTAACTCCCTTTGTCCTCTTAAACTCCATTGCTCGTTACGTGTCTTTGGGCCTCACTCTCGTTCTTTCTTTCTCTCCTGGAGTCCTGCACACCTCGCTGGCAAACATGCATTTCTAACACGGACGACACCTTGGGTTTTGCCCTCGGGGCCCTGTTCGTAAAAGCCACGTTCGACCGACACAGCAAGGAGATTGTGAGTATCTTCAGCCAGGTTGGTGAGATCCCTGCTCCTGGGTTACTTCTAAAATATAAGTAGCCCCACCACAAAGGCACAGATTGAAAGCTTCCCCTTTGCTTATGTATTTGGAACACAGCAGGGAAGAGGGAGGCAGCCTGAAAAAGGATAAAAACAACACAGAATAAGGAAAGATCTTAGGCAATCTTTCGTTTGTTGCTGCAGAGTCAGTATTCCCATGTAATTTCAGGAATTGAACCCAGATGGGATCTTTAATGTCATTAGAAACAAATCCTTGTCTTAACATGGGATACGAAGGAGGCCATCCCAGCAAGTTCCAACGTGGTTTATTTGTTTGCGCCCAGCATGTTTATATTTGATATTTTATTGATTTTATTTCTTTGATCGTTGTGAACTGCAGAGTCATAGAGAGTAAAGTAGCATACAAGTTTAATTTATTATCATTATTAGTATTAGTATTTTGTTAACCTGGGGTTTTTGTAATCTTTTATTTTACTAAGTTAAATGAACACTATTTTTCTATCTGCCTGCCTGCCTGCCTACCTACCTACCTACCTATCCATCTATTATTTGTCTGTCTTCTGTCTGTCTATCTATCCATCTATCTACCTACCGACCTATCCACCTACTTATCTGCCTGCCTGCCTACCTATCCATCTATTATTTGTCTGTCTTCTGTCTGTCTATCTATCCATCTATCTACCGACCTATCTATCTACTTATCTGCCTGCCTATCTATCTATCTATCTATCTATCTATCTATCTATCTATCTATCTATCTATATCTCCCTCCCTCCCTATCTATCTATCTTAAGTGATCTATCTATGACTCAAGTGTAGTACTGTAAGCTTTAGCTCCCAAATTTTAATCACATGATCAAAAGTCACGAGTGTGAAAAAAACGATCATGTCACTTTTTCAGTGCCAGTGTAACTTTGGTCACAAAATGAAAGGTTATAAGCTGAGGACCACCTGTATTAACTCCTTCACATCCAGATTTCTTGAGATTTTTTTAAATATCTTTTTAAATTTGCTTTTCTGTGAAGGAACAATAACCAATGAATGAAAAATATAATTGGGTGGTGGAATACACTGCAGATACTGTTGAGATTTTTAAGATAAGGCTGCAGTAGGGAAGATGCCGCATCGAAGGTTTTAGCAATCCCGCATTGGGCTTTGGGATGGCATGGATCTGTGTTTCCCAACTTTGGCTATAATTGAAGAGGTGTGGACTTCAATTCCCAGAATTCTCCAGCCAGCCACGCTACCACACATCTTCAACTTGCCAGGGTTGAGAAACGCCGGACTAGATGGTCTCTAAGGTTATAATTCTTTGATTGCATATGACCCTCTTGTTCCTCTCCATCCTTACCCTCAGGCTGAGAACATGATTGCCGAAATCCGTGCAGCCTTTCAAGACTCCCTAAACAATCTCGACTGGATGGACAAGAAGACAAAGCAAGCTGCGAAGGAGAAGGTGACTCGGACAGTTGGAACAATTAATCAGTGGAACGACTTGCATCCAGAAGTTGTGGACCCTCCTATAGTGGAGGTTTTTAAGAGACTGAACAGCCTCTTGAGCAGGGGGTAGGACTAGAAGATCTCCAAGGTCCCTTCCAACTCTGTTATTGTCATTCCCCGTTTGGAATCTGATTCCGAGGGAGAGGTGGAACAGCTGATAGGGAGTGGGAGTGTGGATCCGGTGGCTGTGGAGGAAACTGGGGAAGGGCACAGGCCGGCTGGGCATTCAGAGGAAGACCCAGGCTCCTCCCCTCTTCCTCCTAGGGCATGCAGGGAGGAATGGATAAGGGAGCAACATGGTTTATGGAGGAGGAAAGGGCCCTGATCCCCTTCATGGGCTGCAGCTGGGAAGACTGTTTAAAAGGGCAAACTGCGCATGGCAAGTTTGCTGGAAGCAAAGCGTGCATTATCTTTGTTGAGGCTTATCTGGGTGTTGGTGTCCTCCCACCGTTATCTTTTGGAAGTCTGCAAGTTATTATCCTGGTCTGTTGTGTTAATTACTTCAGTGTGGTTTGTGTTGGTTTTTTTTTTATTTCTACTTTATCTTTATTTTGGGTTCGGACTGCATTTCTTCCCTTTGTAGACTGTTTTTGGAAGAGTTTGATCTCCCACCAAGGCTAATTGGATATTGTGGATCAAGTTGGAGGCATTAAAGGGAATTTATCAACTTTGGTGACTATGTTATTTTTGTGCCACGCCCCGGGTCATCACAGTTATTCTGAAAATCCTTTTCACTGGGGTTCCTTGCATTCTTGCAAACTGAGTTTCAGACAGTTTTTTTTTTTTTCAATACAGGCTGATGCCATCTATGACATGATTGGCTTCCCCGAGTTCATCCTTGACAACAAAGAGTTGGATGATGTCTATGATGGGGTAAGAACCTAGGACAGCAACATGAAAGGCATGGAAATTGCTCCGGGCCTGGTTGTCTCAGAGAAATAAGAGAAGCTGCTCCAGTTTTTATTGGCATGATACCGGGGGTTCAAACATTGGGTCAAATGTGGTTGGTTCAACATATTGTTTCCATATACTGTCTGTGAAGCCAGGCTTTGTGATTTGTTCACCGTTGCATAGCTTAATGGTGATTTTGCACCATACAGACTAAAATGGTTTGGAGATAATTTTGGTGTTGTAAGAAACCAGCTACTGCAGGGATGTCTGATCTTGGCCATTTTAAGACTTGTGAACTTCATCTCCTAGAATTCCTTTTTTGGGGTAACAAGTTTTTATTTTATAACATACAAAAATTCCGATTTCAATTGAACAGTGAACACACTGTGGGTACAAATCATTTTAGGAAATAATAATCACAGTATTTACAACAATATTCATTGCATTAATATCAAATTATATTCATGTTAATAACCATAATAATCATACTATTTCTTTAACCAAGTTAATGTATCTTCCTTATATCACTAATCCTTTCATATATTTCTCTGTTTCTCGCTCCTGTTTTTGTCAGCTAACCATTGATAAAATATGTCCCAAGTCAAAAAAATATTCAGTTTCTTCCTTTTCCTTAATTGTAAGTGTTCACCTTATCCATTTCTGCACCATTCTAATATTTTTCTAATCACATCTTCATCTGTTGGGATCTCTTCACTTTTCCATTGTTGTGCAAATATTATTCTCGCTGCAGTCAACACATGTAAAATCAGATTATACATTCTCTTATTTATACCTGTCTGGTAGAATGTCCAGCAAAAATGCCTCTGGTTTCAAATCTATATGTTTTTTTATCTTTTTTTTCAAGCCATTGTATGTGTTTTTGACTAATATTTTGTTGCTTTTCGACAAGTCCACCACATATGATAGTATGAACCAGGTATCTGGTGGCATTTCCAACATTTTGCAGATTAATCCTTAAACATCTTTGCTAACCTTGGGGGCAGAAAATGCCATCTATAAAACATTTTATAAAGATTTTCTTTGTATGCAGTAGACATTGTTAATTTATATGGGCTAAAAGCTGATTCGATTGAATTAGATCAATGGCAGAAATTATGGGATAGAAATCTCCCAGCATTCCCCAGTTAGCATGACTGGCTAGGGAATTCTGGGAGTTGAAGTCCCACGTTTTAAAGTGATCAAGATTGGACATCTTTGTTTTAGCAAGCTGCGCAGACCAAGATGTCTTCTGACCAATTTCTTATGGCCTAGGATGATATGTGAATAATTTGGGCTTTATTCTTCAGACTATATTTACTGGAAATGCTAGATTTTCTGCATTGGAGGTTTCCCCATTGTAAAACTGAAATGTGTTTCTTCCTTCCTTCCTTCCTTCCCTCCTCCTCCTCCTCCTCCTCCTCTTCTTCTTCTTCCCAGTATGAAGTCTCGGAAGACTCTTTCTTTCAGAACATGTTGAATTTCTACAACTTCTCTGCCAGGTTTATGGCAGACCAACTGAGGAAGCCTCCCAACCGAGACCAGTAAGGATTCCCTTTTTCCCAGTCATGGCATAAGATAGGGTTAGGAAGTGAGGATGATGTCCTCAGTTTGACACAACAATGCAAGAGGAAGAGGTAGACAGACGACCTCTAGATCAACATCCAACTCAGAAAGTCAATGCTTTAGTAAGAACACGATTCAGAAAAACAAAATTCTAGAATTTGTATTAAGATTCACAAGACTAGGCACCAGAGGTGGTGGTATTCAGCAGGTTCTGATCAGTTCTGGAGAACTGGTAGCGGAAATTTTGAGTAGTTCGGAGAACCGGCAAATCCCACCACTGACTGGAGATTTTACAGTATCCTTTCCCTGCCATGCCCACAGAACCGGTAGTAAAAAAAATTGAATCCCACCACTGCTAGGCACCAAAGCATGAATCAAGTCTGCCAGAGGTTAGTTAGTGAGTTAGTTATCTAGTTTGTTAGATAGTTCAATAAATAAAAAAGAAATTGGGTTATGGCTAGTCTAGAGAAAAGAAGGACTAGGGGTGACATGATAGCAGTCTTCCAATATTTGAGGGGCTGCCACAAAGAAGAGGAAGGGGTCAACCTATTCTCCAAAGCACTTGAGGGCAGGCCAAGAAGCAACGGATGGAACTAATCAAAGAGAAAGCAACCTAGAACTAAGGAGAAACTTCCTAACGGAAGAATTAACCAGTGGAACAGCTTGCCTCCAGAAGTTGTGGGTGATTCATCACTAGGTTTTAAGAAGAGACTGGACAGTCACTTGTCAAATGGTGTACAGCAGGGGTCCCCAAACATGGCAACTTTAAGACTTGTGGATTTCAATTCCCAGAATTCCTCAGCCAGCTATGAGGAATTCTGGGAGTTGAAGTCTACAAGTCTTAAAGTTGCCAAGTTTGGAGATCTCTGGTATAGGGTCTGGACTAGACGATCCCCAAGGCCCCTTCCAGCTCTATTCTGATTGATTGATGGATGGATTCAATCAATCGTTCAATTTATATTCTGTCCAGCTCACAACTCAGATTACTAAGATTGTTTGTTGTTTGTTTGTTTAATATATATGCTGTCCATCTCATTATCCATTACTAACTAGGTTAGTCCCAACCTAGATATAGAGCAAAGTGTCACTGAATTTATTTCAGCATTGATGACACCAGGACAGAGGCTTTTGCTCCAGAAGTTCCCATGAAAACTGGTTGGATGAGTTTGGGCCAATCACCAGGAAATTATGATTTCTAATCCTGCTTTAGGCATGAAAGCCAGTTGGATAACTTTAGGCCATTCATGAGGAGATTATGAATTCTAGTCCCGCTTTAAGCATGAAAGTCGGCTGGGTGACTTTGGGCCAATCATGAGGAGATTATGAATTCTAATCCCGCCTTAGGCATGAAAGTCGGCTAGGTGACTTTGGGCCAATCATGAGGAGATTATGAATTCTAGTCCCGCCTTAAGCATGAAAGTCGGCTGAGTGATTTCGGGCCAATCATGAGGAGATTATGAATTCTAGTCCCGCTTTAAGCATGAAAGTTGGCTGGGTGACTTTGGGCCAATCATGAGATTATGAATTCTAGTCCCGCCTTATGCATGAAAGTCGGCTAGGTGACTTTGGGCCAATCATGAGGAAATTTTGAATTCTAATCCCGTCTTAAGCATGAAAGTCGGCTGGGTGACTTTGGGCCAATCACCAGGAAATTATTTCTAATCCCGCTTTAGGCATGAAACCCAGTTGGATAACTTTAGACCAATCATGAGGAAATTATGAATTCTAGTCCCGCTTGAAGCATGAAAGCCGTCTGGGTGACTTTGGGCCAATCAAGCTATCCAACAAGTGGTTGTTATGGGGAAGGGAGGAGAGGGAAGGAGAAATAGGTATGTTCATAGCCTTAAGTTATTTATAAAGTCATAAAGGTGGGGTGAAAAATCTAATAAATAAACAAATAAAAACAACGCATGTAGAAAGTTAGCAGACTCCCATCGGGAGCTGAAGTCTAACTCCTTTTTTTAAAGATGCAAATGATGAAGGGGTTCGGTGTGTCCCCTCTCCCCAAGGATGAGATGGGGCTTTTAAAGTAGAAGTGGCTAGAAAGATGGTGACATCAAGGTATCCTCCAGAAAGGACCACTTCACAGTTTTGTGCCAGGCATAGCCAGTGGTGGGATTCAAATCTTGTTAAACTACTGGTTCTGTGGGCGTGGCTTGGTGGGCATGGCTTGGTGGGCGTGGCTTGGTGGGCGTGGCTTGGTGGGCGTGGTAGGGGAAGGATACTGCAAAATCCCCATTCCCTCCCCACCCCACTAACCTGCTTTCCAGCTCCGTTCTCCTGGGCAGGGCAACCGAAGAAGACCCAGCCGATCAGCTGGGACTCAGTGGGAGGCAGAGAATTGATGGGGGCGGGGCCAGTCAGGGGTGGGATTTGCCGGTTCTCCGAACTGCTCAAAATTTATGCTACCGGTTCTCCAGAACTGGTCAGAACCTGCTGAAACTCGATTGCAAAAAGTACGACTTCAGCAACAGAACGGTCAATGCCTGGAATGCCCTAACTGACCCTGTTGTTACATCCTCTAACCCCTACTCCTTTAACCTCAAACTAACCACTATTGACCTCACCCCATTCCTAAGAGGTCCTTAAGGGGCGTGCGTAAGTGCACCATCGTGCCTACCATCCCTGTCCTATTGTCCCCATTTATCCGGACCTATTTCCTGTATTCTTACTCATGTTTATGCTTATAACTATTATCTTGTAAGCAACTGACAAATCAAATTTTTTTAAAAAAACACCTCTGGGCATAGCTCTGCCTAAACAGGGCCGGCTCTGCCCCCAAATTATTGACGTTTTGTTGTTTTGTTTTGTTTTTTCAGGTGGAGCATGACTCCCCAGACCGTCAACGCTTATTACCTGCCTACCAAGAATGGCATTGTCTTCCCTGCGGGCATCCTCCAGGCGCCATTCTACGCCCACAACCATCCCAAGTGCGTCAGGGTGCAGTAGTGATTGGGAGGGGGGAAGACGAGGCTTGGGGCACGGTAGCGTAACGGGCATGCTCAAGGAAACTGATCATGGAGAGATTCCACCTAGAAACAAGGAGGAATTTCCCGACAGTGAGAGCAATCAACCCGTGGAACAGAAGTCGCCTTTCGGAAGTTGTGGAAGCTTCATCTTAGGAGGCTTCCAAGGGGAGATTGAACGGCCCTTTGTCAGGGATGGAGTAGGGTCTCCTGATTGGGTGGGGGTTTGGGCCCCTCACCCCTGCAGCCCATTTTAGCTGGTAGAGGCCCCCCTTTGATATTTCCAGGTTGGCCCCAGTAGGCCAGATTTGGCCCCGGTAGGCCACATCTGGCCCACAGGACTTGAGTTTGACACCCCTGACCTAGATCTACCATATAGATTTGAAAGGTGATAACCAGCACCTGGAATGGCATCCAGAAGGAAAAAAATGACAGCCAGGGCATTCGCACAAGAAAAACGTTGCATGGGCAAACCTAGAGGGACCAATTAGAATAGAATTCTTTTATTGGCCAAGTGTGCTTGGACACACAAGGAATTTGTCTTGGTGCAAATACTCTCAGTATACATGAAAGAAACAGTTTATGTCCAGAATGTGAGGGATGTGTAAATATTTTCACAGCCCTCTTTTTGACTCGTGCAGTAAACAGGTCCTCGATGGAAGGGAGGTTGGTAGCAATCGTTTTGTTTACCGTGTGTGTTCTGCATTGTGCGTTCAGTTGCAGCTTCCAAGGTGTATTCAAGGGCCGCCCCACATAGAGTGCATTGCATTCATCTAGATGGGAAGTGTGATGACCTGGGGCGTGGCACAAAGGCAACACAGTCAGATAATCAATAGGAGTTCCTTTATTAGCTCCAACTTTGCCCCACAATGTCCCGGTTACCTTCTGGGCTGGAGAAAAACTCTCCCAGGAACAGCCTTTGGCTGCGGAGAATCAAGTCCAAAACGCGGCCAACAAAAATTGGAACTATAAGTCCAATCAAGGCAAGATGAGGGAATTAGTTTGGCAGGGCAGGAGAAGGAATTTCAGACGTGAAGGAACGGCCATAATTCAACATGGTCGGGAAGATACTAGGAACGCAGATCACCAAAGTCAACACAAGATAAACTCACGTTTATTCCCAACAGAGGCTGTACTCAGCATGCATCTCTTTTAAACTCTCTTCCCAGGTGTGACTAGTGAAGGGAATCAGGGCCCTTTCCTCCCCCATAAGCCACGCAACCCACGTTGCTCTCTTCTCCATTCCTCCCTGCATAACCTAGGATGAAGAGGGGATGGGCCTGGGTCTTCCTCTGAACTCCCTCTCCCTTGTTCTACCTCTCCCCTGCTCTGCCCAGCCGGACTTTGCCCTTCCCCAGTTTCCTCCATAGCCACCGGAGCCACACTCCCACTCCCCGTCAGTTGTTCATCTTCCTCCTCAAATTCAGACTCCAACAGGGGCATGACAGGAAGCAACCAAAGGCACCAGGGACCTTGAGCCAAATATTTGTTGCAAAATATAACAGAGGGAACCTCTTTCGTTTTTTTGCTTCTGGGTCTCAGTGTGCCTTATTTAAAAGACTTGCCCTTTCAATTGTCTGGGACAGTCAAAGCCTGACCTACTGCTTCATCTGTTTTTATTTCCTTTTGTCCCTCAAGGGCCCTCAACTTCGGAGGCATCGGCGTCGTGATGGGGCATGAGCTCACCCATGCTTTCGATGATCAAGGTAACGATGAGTTATTCCCCTTGTGCATGGACGTTTGGAGCTCACATTTTACCGTGCAGGGTTTTTTCTCCTGTAAGTGTGCGGCAGCGGACAAAATAGCCAATGCAATCCTAAGCTGTATTAACAGAGGAATTCAATCCAGATCAACTGAGGTACTTATACCACTCTTAGTAAGATCCCACCAAGAGTCCTGCAACCAGTTTTGGTCACCAGACTATAAAAAAGATGTTGAGGCTCTAGAAGAAGTACAGAGAAGAGCAACTAGGATGATAAGGGGACTGGAGGCTAAAACATACAATGAACGGTTGCAGGAACTGGGCTTGGCTAGTGAAGAGAAGGACCAGGGGAGACAGGATAGCGGTCTTCCAATATTTGAGGGGCTGCCACAGAGAGGAGGAAGGGGTCAAGCTATTTTCTAAGGCACCCGAAGGCCAGACAAGGAACAATGGATGGAAACTGATCAAGAAGAGATTCAACCTGGAAATAAGGAGAAACTTTCTGACAGTGAGAACTAATCAACCCAATGGAACAGAAGTTGCCTTCGGAAGTTGTGGGAATGCCATCACTTGAGACTATCAAGAAGAGATTGGACTGCCATTTGTCAGAAATGGTGTAGGGTCTCCTGCTTGGGTGGGGGGGTTGAACTAGATGATCTACAAGGTCCCTTCCAACTCTGTTAATCTAAAGTAGGCAATCTTTAATGACACCTTCCCTCATGGGCCTTTAAGTCCATCACAAATCCACGGGCAGCTAATGAGCACCTCTCTTGATCTTGTGACTTTTAAGCTCCTTCTTTTTCTTGGGATGTCCTACCCATTCCACGAGTCTTCAAAACGCCTCCCTGGCAGTCCTTGACGTACCACCACAACGGAGCCCAAGCAAGATGGTTGTTAAGCGAGTTTGGCCCCCATTTTGCAGCCTTTCGTGCCACTGTTGTTAAGTGAATCCCTGCAGTGGTTAAGTTAGTAACCCGGTTGTTAAGTGAATCTGGCTTCTCCCTTGACTTGGCTTATCAGAAGGTCACCAAAGGGGATCCCACGATCCCGGGACACTGCAGCCGTCTGAAATAGTGGCAAAGAATATTCATGAACTGCAGTACAGCATGGTAACAAGGTCAGCCAATGAATAGGCATAGCAACTAAGCCAGCCAATGGGGACAGTTTATAGAACAGCGGTCGCCAACCAGTGAGCTGGTGGTCCGCGAGAAAATTTTGGTGGTCCGCAGAAAAATGTCACCCCCAAAGCACCCCGCAAAGCAATTAATCCAGGCTGATGGGAACACAAGGCTTTGCCGCCCACAGGGCCCGCGGGAACACAAGGCTTGCGTCACTTGCATTGCAAACAACATGAGGCAGTGAGGGGAGGGGGGAAAGGGCAGAGGGGGGAACTTGCCCAATCACCCCATGCGCCTTGCCTGGCCACCGGGGTGCTTCTTTCTGCTTCTTTCTTCTTCTGCTTTTGGCTGCACGCAAGGAAAGCAGCAAAAGTCTTTCTTTCTCTCCCCCAAACTCCGCCAGAAATGAGTCTTTGGGACCCTGCAAGGCATCCTGCTCTGAGAGGCTGCGCCGGTGTGACAAGTCTCACAAAGACTCATTTCTGGTGGAGTTTGCAGGAGAGAAAGAAAGACTTCTGCTGCTTCTGCTGCTTTCCTTGCATGAAGCCAAATGTCTCTCTCTCGCGCGCGCGCTCTCTCTTTCTCTTTCTCTCTCTGCCAGACGTTAAATGAAGCATCAGCCATCTGTGTTTATTTTTCTGACGTGGAATTAATGCTGCAAAAACTCTGAACGCATAGGAGTCAGTTGCCAAGTGTGTGAATTTGGATCACGTGACTGTGGGGATGCTGCAACGGTTGCAAATGTGAGAAATGATTGTAAGTGGGGGAAACAGTCATAAGTCGCTTTTTTCAGTGCCATCGTAATTTCGAGTGCTCACTAAACAAACTGTTGGAAGTTGAGGACTCTCCGTATCTTCTGTGACTTACGGCCGTTTTTCACACTTACAGCCTTTTCACAGCATCCACATGGCCAGGTAGTCAAAATTCAGACTCTTCACTCTGTCAACTCGTAAAATATTTCTATGGTCTTTTTAGAATTGCCAACGGAAAGGGAGGGGGGAGCAGTGAGGCAGCTTGGAAACCGAAAGTGCATTCCATAAATAGTTTTTCACAGATAGTTAACTAGATGACTGAAGTTTCTACCGCACAAACTTCTAACTGGAGAGCATGATGGATGACTCTTGGCTATGGATGTGTCCCGTTGGAGAATATGAATTACAATACACCCAGGGGGTGGGGGAAAACCAGGGTCAAGGGTGACAAGGAATGGTGTGCCTCAGAGTCGGCTACACCCAGGCAGTGCCGGACATGTTAACTCCCAGTAAATCCTTTTGAGGTTTTGGAAGTTTGGCTCGAGACTCATGATTTAAATGGGGAGGTAACTGCCAGAGTCCTGATAGCCTCATAGTTTTAACAGTTTGTCGTGTCCCAGGGTCATGTGATCCCCTTTTGCAACCTTCTGACAGGCCAAGTCAATGAGGAACCAGGTTCCCTTAACAACCGTGTTAGCAATTTAGCAGCAGTAACGATTCACTCAACAACAGTGGCAACAAAAGGTCGTACAATGGAGCAAGGCCCAGCGAACAACTGTCTCGCTTAGCCTCAGAAATGGTGGGCTCAGTTGTGGCCGTAAGTTGAGGACTAGCTGTGCTAGATGGATACTCTGGCCCAACAAAACCATTTCATTCCTTCCAGGCCGAGAGTACGACAGAGAAGGCAACCTGCGTCCTTGGTGGCAAAACTCATCCCTCGAAGCCTTCAAGAACCGGACGGAATGCATGGAGGAACAATATAGCAAATATCTCATCAACGGAGAACACGTCAACGGCAAACAGACATTGGGGGAGAACATTGCTGACAACGGGGGCTTGAAAGCTGCTTACAACGTGAGTAAGCCCCGGGGAAACAAAATTGTCCACCCCACTTAGAACAGGGGTCTCCAACCTTTGCTGGCTGAGGAATTCTGGGCGTTGAACTCCACAAGTCTTAAAAGTTGCCAAGGTTGGAGACCCCTGCACTAGAACACATACTGTATCATGGGGAGCAATCTGGTGAACCTCAAAACTTCTTCATCTGAGGTCCCAATTCCTGGAGGGAAGGGGCAGGATTCACACCCTTCCTGAATCTCAGAAGACAGATGTCCTCTGTGGGGTAGTGGTTTAAGAACTGACCAGCTGCTGCAATGATGCAGTGATGGGAATGAGTCAGCAAGGGTTTTGGGTTTTTTTAGCTGTTATCCCTTTAAGAGCCTGTATAATAAGAAGAGGCCCTGTTAGGGCCTCTCTCTCTCTCTCTCTCGCTGTGTATTTTTCCTTGCTGTAATTGCTGATTTTTTGACCTCTGCCTATAGTACATGTTTGTACAGTATATATTCTTTTGTATAGAAAACCACCATTTTTTGACAAATCTCTATTTGCGGTTATTGCTCCTGGGTTGTCTCATGTAGTAAAGTTGTGCGCACTCTGACATGTCCCCCTTGTTGGTTTTGCAGGCTTATAAAGCTTGGCTGAAGAAGAACGGGGAGGAGAAACACCTCCCCTCCGTTGGTCTTACGAGTCACCAGCTCTTCTTTTTAGGATTTGCCCAGGTAAACACTTTGGGATGTTCTTGCTCTACCTACTGACTGTTCCCCTTTTCCTGACCAGCAGTCTTAAACCTGGTGCCTCCCTTGTTAACCCTTCAAGCAGGCCTAAAGACCAGAGGTAGGACTTGGAGGAGGATGATAAAGGTTCCCCTCGCACATACGTGCTAATTATTTACGGCTCTAGCGGGCAGTGCTCATCTCCATTACAAAGCCGAAGAGCCAGCGCTGTCCGAAGACGTCTCCGTGGTCATGTGGCCGGCATGACTAAATGCCCGAAGGTGTACGGAACGCTGTTACCTTCCCACCAAAGTGGTCCCTATTTTTCTACTTGCATTTTTTACATGCTTTCAAACTGCTAGGTTGGCAGAAGCTGGGACCAGTCACAAGAGGTCACTCCATTACACGGTGCTAGGGATTCAAACTGCTGAACTGCCGACTCTTCTGATTGACAAGTTCGGTGTCTTAGCCACTGAGCCACCGCGTCCCTTTTATGATGATGTTATCCACCGTTAGATTACTAACCATCAGATTGCCAACAACACAAGTGAGCAATCAGACAAGGAGACCCAAACTCGTTGATAGCCTCACATTGCAACGAACAAAGACACAGAATAGAATTCTTTATTTAGAATAGAATTCTTTTATTGGCCAAGTGTGATTGGACACACAAGGAATTTGTCTTTAGCGCTTATGCTCTCAATGTAAATAAAAAGAAGAAGAAACAATACATTCATCAAGAATCATAAGATACAACACTTGGTGATAATCATAGATTACTAAATAAGCAACCAAACCATACTAGGAAACAAATAAAACAACATAAATCGTAAAAGATACAAGTAACAAGGTTATAGTCATAAGTGGGAGGACATAGGTAATAGATAGAAAGATGAGAGGAATAATAGTGATACAGTCTTAATAAATAGTTCGATCATGTTGTGGGAATTAGTTATTTAGCAGAGTGATGGCATTCGGGAACAAACTGTCCTTGTGTCTAGTTGTTCTGTCTGAACATACGTTCAATTTCGCAGCTACTAAGATTGTTGGCAGTGCAGGTACAAAAATAGCCAGGGAAATGATTGAAGCCTGGGAACCGAGCCCCTTGTCAGTCAACTGGAGTGCAGATTTACCATTAGCTTATAGGGTACTTAGGAGCCAATTGCTGCCATTAACACACCAAATAGAGGTCGCCACATAAATACAATGCATAAAATAGCCCAAAGCACCCATTCCAGCTTATCAGATACTTGTAACTTCCTTCAAGCAGTCACTAAATGAACAGTCACTAAGTCAAGGACTACCTAGTAGGAGTAACAAGAATCAGTGTCTTGTGGCCCAAATCTGGCTCCCCTATAGCAAACAAATCAGAATAACAGACTTGGAAGGGACCTTAGAGGTCTTCTAGTCCGCCCCCCTGCTCAGGCAGGAAACCATATACTATTTCAGACAAATGGCTCTTCTTTAAAAACTCCGCTGTCGGAGCTTTTACAACTTCTGCAGGCGAGTTGTTCCACTGATTAATTGTTCTAACGCTCAGGAAATTTCTTCTTCTTAGTTTGCTAAATCTCTCTGAAGATGCAACACGGATTTCTTAAGATGACGGGCTCCCAGCAAAAGATTGACAGTTTGTTGGGCAGCCCTAAACAAAGGCAGGACCAGAGCTGATATACCTTTGGTCCAATACTTGCCAAGACAAGGCAAAGAAGGCAGACAAGGTGTAAATTACAGCCTGACAGCAGAATGTTTTTGACGCGAGGTGACCTTCTTCTTATTTATCCCTTCTTACTAGGTCAGCGCGACAGCTGTATTAAATCTGAGATATAGTCAGCGAATAGAAACAGTTGGGATTATTGGGCTGTCTGATTTCTATCCCTGTTACCGCTTAAGGTCACTTTGGCTTGCTGTGAATGTTTTCTTGCAGGGACCCTTTGTGCAATTCACACATACGGGTTTGGTAGTTGAATTTAGCCGATATGTATGTGGGGTGGGGTATCTTTTCTATCACCGCCAGTGGGTTTGAATGCTTAATGCAGCTCAATATCAAATAAGGAAAGCCAGTTTGGTCTAGTTGGGAAGGTACCAGGCTAGAAACCAGGAGACTATGAGTTCCAGTCCCTCCTTTTAGGCATGAAAGCCGGCTGGGTGACTTCAGGCCATGACTAGGAAATTGGGAGCTCAAGTTCCTCTTTAGCCATAAAAATCAACTGGGTAACTTCGGGCCAATCGCTAGGAAATTGGGAGTTCTAGTCCCCCCTTTGGCACAAAGGCTGGCTGGGTGACTTCGGGCCAATGACTAGGAAATTGGGAGTTTTAGTTCTGCTTTATCCATGAAAATCAACTGGGTGACTTCGGGCCAATCACTAGGTAATTGGGAGTTCTAGTTCCACCTTAGCCATAAAAATCAACTGGGTGACTTTGGGCCAATGACTAGGAAATTGAGAGTTCTAGTGCCCCCTTAGGCACGAAAGCTAGCTGGGTGACTTTGGGCCAATCACTAGGAAATTGGGAGTTCTAGTTCCGCTTAAGCCATAAAAATCAACTAGGTGACTTCAGGCCAATCACTAGGTAATTTGGAGTTCTAGTTCCACCTTAGCCATGAAAATCAACTGAGTGACTTTGGGTCGGTCACACTTTCTCAGCCCAATTCATCTCACAGGGTTGTTGTTGAGGGGATAATAGGAGGAGGAAAGTGTATTAGATACGTTTGCCACTTTGAGTTAGTTGTAAAAATGATAAAGGTAAGATAATAAATAAATAAATACATAAATAAATAAATGGTTCTTTCAGTGGCACTGGTCATTACAGGTAGACCTCAGTTTAAGACCGATCACTTACTGACTGTCCAAAGTTACAACACATTCTGAAAATGCTTATTTACGACCTTGTTTCAAAGTCCTGACAGTTGCCCCCATGGTCTTATGACTGACTGCCTCTTTTGAGAGCTTGGTGACCCATCTGCACTTACAGCTTTTTTTAAAAATCTGTAATCAGAGTTAAAAAAAAAAGGTGTGGGGGGAACACCAGTGGTCCCTTATGAGAAAATAAACATAATCACAGCTTTCTGGAAGTCCCCCTAAACAGAAACAGCACTGCTTCCCAATAAATGTTTAATGGTCCACGATCAACAAATGTCCTGCCCCTCCACGGCAAACCAGCGAGTAAGGAAAGTAGATTCACAGGGCGTCTCATTAATCGGCCTTATTGCCAGCAAAAAGGGGAAGGTGGCAGTTTTACTTGAAAACAGAGCACAAAAACAACACTAGATTTAATTTATTAGTGAGTAATTGAGGAGGGTTTTTTTTTGGTAAACTGTCTTTCCCATAGATTGCTTAATTGCAGGACTGAGCCCCACTTAAGGAATAAGGTTCAAATGTCACTCCTTCCTTATTTTCCTCCTTTTGCCCGCCAACTTCGACAGTTGCGACCACGCAGTACGACCACAATTGCACCCAACATTTCTGTTGCTAAGGGAGACACGGGTGATGTGAGTTTTGCCCCATTGTACATCCTTTCTTGTCCTACTTGTTCAGTGAAATCACTGCAGATGTTAAGCTAGGAACCGGTTTGTGAAGTGAACATGGCTTCCCTGTTAACGTTGCTTGTCAGAAAGTTTGCGAAATGGGGATCCCGTGACCCTGGGACACTGCAACCGTCATAAATACAAGTCAGTTGCCGACTGTCTTGAATTTTGATCACGTGGCCATGGAGGATGCCGCAACAGTCGTAAGTGTGAAAAAAGTGGTCATAAGTCACTTTTCCAGGGCTGTTGTAACTTTAAATGGCCGTTAAATGAACTGTCATGCCCCTGGTGGAGACTGACTCGGAGGGAGAGGAGGAACAGCTGACAGGAAGTGTGGCTCCATAGGTTGTGGAGGAGGCCGGGGAAGGGCAGGGGCCGGCTGGGCAGTCAGAGGAAGACCCAGGCCCATCCCCTCTCCATCCTAGGGCAGGCAGGGAGGAGAGGATAAGGGAGAGACGTGAGTGGCATGGTCTATGGGGAAGGAAAGGGCCTTATCCTCTTCATGGGCTGCAGCTGTGAGAACTGAATAAGAGGACAGACATGCGCATGGGCCAGTGCTGGAAACAAAGCGTGGAAATATCTCTAGTCTGTTGCTCCTCTCTGAGTTTGGCGTCCTTCCCAGTGTGTGTTCCGATATCTGTCATCTTTGAGTCCTTATCTTGCCTGGTTCCCTTAATTGCTTCAGTGTGGTTTGTGTTGTTTTTACTCCTTATAATTTATAGGCATTTTTGGTTTAAACGGCATTTCTTCGTAACTGCTTGTGGGGGAATTTTTTTGTCTCCATTCAAGGATATTTGGAGCTTTGAAGCAAAGTGAAGGAATAAAAGGGGCTTCACCTGTTTTTGTGACTGTTTTTATTTTGTATCCCACCCTGTTGTAAGTCGAGGACTACCCGTCTATCCAGTGGTGGGATTCAAATTGTTTGCCTAACACCGACGCGCAGCTTTCCCCACATCAGCTGAGGCCTGCAGCGCCGATCAGCTGAGAGGATAAAGAAGACGGGTGGGTGGGAGGGCCAATTCTGCACTTTTCTCTTCCTTTTTCCTCTCAGCTGATTTGGAGGATTTTTCCCCTCCTCTCAGCTGATCGTCAGAGGCTTTTTTTTACTACCGATTCAGTCAAACCGGTCTGAACCGGTCGCATACCACTTCTGTGTATATCTCTACTCCCAAATCAACTTAGATGAACTTTGGCTACCTCTGACCAAAATCAGCCCTGTTTGTGCTACGTTACAGGCATGCCGCTCAACTCATTTGACCTCCTCCGCATAATTAGCGCTCTGCTAACCTTCTTCTCTCTGATGCAGGTGTGGTGTTCTGTGAGGACCCCGGAGAGCTCGCACGAGGGCCTGATGACGGATCCCCACAGCCCCGACAAGTTCCGGGTCATCGGCACTCTCAGCAACTCGCGGGACTTTTTAGAGCACTTTGAATGCCCGATAGGCTCTTTCATGAACCCTGGGAAGTACTGTGAAGTATGGTAGGGAAGGAAGGAAGGAAGGAAGGAAGGAAGGAAGGAAGGAAGGAAGGAAGGAAGGAAGGAAAAGAGGGAAGATAGGTGGAAGGAAGGAAAGGAAGGAAGGAAGGAAAGTAGGTGGAACGGAGGGAGGCAGAAAAGAAGGGAAAGAAGGAAGACAGATGAAAGAGAGGGAGGAAGGAAGATAGGTGGAAGCGAGGGAGGTGGAAGGGAGGGAGGAAGGAAGATAAGTGGAAGGAAGGAAGGAAGAGAGGTGGGCGGGAGGGAGGGAAGGAGAAAGAAAGGAAGGGAATAAGTTCCATCTCTCACAGTTCCTGTACATACATCTGTCCAGCTGTCCCCCTGCACAGTCCTGATGACTTTGAAGCACTTGGCAACCCTGCCTGGACATCTTCAGTTGGTACAAACTCTTCTCTTTGAGCACCAGGACAAAGAGAAGCAGAACTTCTTGCCTTCCTTCCAAGACTACTTTTCTTCGGTCAGGAAGGAGCAATCCACGGAGAATCTCCTACTCGACCTCTTCGGCTTTTCTTCTCCTCTCCAGCTAACTCAGGGGGCCTTGCCTCTCCTTTGCAGTGCCCTGATGCCATTTTTCTTCTGCTTCTCTAGATCAGCTTTGCAGCTTTGCTGTTGGGGGGGGCGGGGGGGAAGGGAGGGGGGTAGGGGAAAATGGGTCTAGGAACCACACCGAGGAGGATGCCTTTGCTCGTTGAATCTCCAGGCTGGAAGGCGTCTCTCTCTCTCTGGATTCAGTGGAGTGTGGGGGTTCCAACTACAGCTTCCTAGGTTGATGGAAATTACGGATTCCACGTGGAACCCCTTGATACCTGACCCTCTTAACATAGATTCCCAGAGAATCCTACCAGAATCAGAGCAAAATCCACCCAGTAGTCTATCACCCACGTCATGGTTGTCCCAATGGTGCTTTCCCCACCCCTCAAAAAGGTTGTGAAGAAGCTTCTTGGATGAGAAGCGAAATATTTTCCAAGGAGAGAAAAAAAACCCCAAGAAAGCCCATTTGTCTTTTGGAAAAAGTACCTTAGGGACAATCCACTCAGTTTGAAAGATTTGTTCCCAACACGCCAAAAAGAAGCTTCTGAAAAGGTTACAGGGAGAACGGGGAAGTGTAATCCTACGGGATCAGAGCAGTTTAGCAGATTTCATCCCAACAGGCCAACAAGACACTGTGTTTCCCCGAAAATAAGACCTGGTCTTATATTTTTTTTTCACCAACAAAAAAAGGTACCAGGTCTTAGTTTCGGGAGGGTGTCTTCCACTTGTGGAGGAGGCGCCAAAAGCCCTGTCCAGCAAGAGCCCGATGCCGGCCCACTTCTTCTGTGGCTGCTTGTGCGTTGCCCCCAGCCTCCATTTTGCTGTCAGAGGCCCTTCTGGAAAGCTCTCTGCAGCTGATAACAGAGTCCGGATTGCGGTCGCAGAAGTGGGCTTGCAAGGCAAGGCAGGGTGTGCGAGGCCTGGTAAGTAGAGCAGCTCCAACCCCCATTCCCATCCTAGCTTAATTTTTACCGGTGCGCCTCGCCTCACCCCTTGCACCCTTAACTAGGGCTTATTTTGGGGGTAAGGCTTATATTGGGCACGTGTGAAAATCAAGCTAGGACTTACTTTCGGGGTAGGTCATATTTTGGGGGGGAAACACGGTACCTTTGAGAAGCTTCTTCCACTGAAAACAGGAAGAAAAGGCGTAGTTGTTTGCAACAGGGATTGCAATTACTCACGATTAGAGGTGTAATCCGGGATACCCTACTTCTGAAGGCATCCCTTAGCTAATTGCCAGGATACAGATCTGTCTTTCATGCTTGTCTTTTTCATGAAGCCACCTCAATTAGTTGCTGTCATGATCTCCTGCGTGGCTTATGGGTTAAGAGTAGTTTTTTTCAAACGGGATTCTCTGAAAGTTGGAATGAGTGCCTTGGAATCAAAGGAGGAGAGAGAGAAAAGGATCTGTCTACAAATGATTTGGAGAAAAAGAAACTCCCTGCAAGAAACTAACCATTTTCTTTTTGGAGGAAAATGTGAAAAGGGTTTCCCTCCACCCCTTAGTCACTAAACCAAAGTGCAGTGTTTCATAGCTTCAGCAAATTTGAACAGTGCGAACTTCAATTCCCAGAATTCCTCTGCTGGGGGGGGAGGGGACGGCAAGAACCTTTGGGACAGTTGGCCTGCCAGGGAATTCTGGGAATTGAAGTCCTCACAGCTCAAAGTTGCTGAGATGGAGAAACACCCAGGTTAGGGAAAGAATAGGGCTTGTCAGCTGACATGGGCACTGCGTGAATTTTCCTATTCTGTTTTATTTTACTTTATTTTAGTTTAAATTGAATAGATTCCACCGTTTGAAAAAAAAAAAAAAGTTTGAAAAACTCCCGGGTCAAAGTCTAGCTAAGACTGGGAACATCCCACAAAAGCATTTGTACCCATTACCGGGGTGCAAAATCAAAGAAAGACTGACTATTTTTTTCTACCAATCAAGCATCCAAAGAAGAAAACAAGGGTTGGGCACAGACTATTCTCTGTCTTGCTTCTTTCTGGAGCAAAGTCCTTCGTGTTATGTCAAAAAAGGGAGAGAGAGAGAGAGAGAGAGAGATTGTACACCTGCCGAAGCACAATCCCACCCAATCACTGTGGAAAGACAAACTGCCTTTTTTCCCCCGCTAGCGTCGCATCTCCCCAAGCTTCGTATCCCTTTTTCACAATACGGGGGTGGCCCCCTCGATCGGTTGCTAGGAATCCCGCGCAGATGTAGGTCACCCTATTCAAAGCACACACAGAGAAAAAAAACAAACAAACCCTGTCATCCCAAGGAAGGTTTTGGAGTCTGGCAGGAGACGGGAGAAGCGAGAAACGAATTCGAACTCGCTTCCGACGCAGTGTCATCCAACCCTTTCCCAAGCTCGTGATCGAATCAAAATTAGCTTGGCTGAGAAATTCCAAAGTCGCTCCCATCTTAATTGAGCTTGGTGGAGATTAGTGCCTTGGATTAGTGCGATGTGTGTATGTGTGTGTGTGTGTGTGTGTGTGTGTGTCATTCGGGGTGGGGGGGAGGGAGGGGAGGGCTGCTGTTGATGTCTTTACTATTAAAAGCACTTTCCGCTTGACTGTTTCAAAGTGGACTTCAAAACTGTGTGACAAAATAATAAAAAACAAAACTAGACAAATCCATTTGAGACTGCAGCACTGTTTCTTATTTTCAGCCTATTAGACGGGGGTGGGATTCGACCGGTTCAGGCCGGTTTGGGCGAAGCGGATGTTAAATTTACATCTGGTTTGCCAAACCAGTAGGTGAACTGACCGGCTGGCCCCGCCCAACCCTCCCCTCCCAGGTGTCTCCACACGGCCCATTTTGGACTCAGGTCAGTGCAGGGCAGAGGCTCTGGGAGGGGGAAAAAAACAGGCCGAACCAGAAGTTCTGGAGGTCTGCAAACGGGCCTGCTTCCAGAGCCCGGGGGAGGCTGTTTTCGCCCTCCCAGAGGCCTGAGGGAAGCCTCCGGAGTCTGGGGAAGGCGGAAAATGGCCCTCTCGGATGTTCCGGTAGGCCAGGCCTACCATGGCCACGCCCACCCAGTAACCGGGCAGAGAACTGGTTGCTGGGCAACAAATTGGAGTGACTCTAGTTTGGCAGTTTAGTTACAGGAAATCCGATTGTAGATTTGTTCTGAATTGTGGCTATTTAGCCCTGCTGATATTCCCGTTCCCTATCTGAGCAATGGTTTTAGGCTCCAGGGCGAGGCTGATATTACAGGATTCTTTCCATTAAAATATATATTTTTTTAAAAAGAACAAAACCTCAGAGTAGGAAGCGATATATTAGAACCTAACTACAGGTACTTCTCAACTTAGGGCCACACCTGAGCCCAGAATTGATGTTGCTAAGTGAGAAATTTGTTAAGTTGTCCCATTTTATGACTTTTCTTGTCACGCTGTTGCGAATCATGGCAGTTGTTAAATTTGTAACACGGTTGTGAAGTGAATCTGGCTTGACAGGTTCTGAATTTGCTTTTGAAAAAAATCACAAAAGATGAAATTGCAACCATTATAAATATGAACCAGTTGAGCGGTGCGGTGGCCTAGAGGTGGAGCTCTCGCCTTGCAATCAGGAGGCTGTGAGTTCAATCCTCGGTAGAGGCAAGTATTTCTCTCTCTGGGTACACTGGGAATATATCTGCTGAACAAAACTCTGCATTGGTGACAGGAAGGGCATCTGGCCATTAAAACACTCAGCTCCATTCAGTTACCAAGACTCCACCCTGCAAATGATTATGGGGTCATTAAAAGAGGATGATGATGATAATAAATATGAACCAGTCGTCAAGCATCCAAATGTAAATCACCTGAACATGGGGATGCTCCAATGGTCATAAGTGTGTAAAATGGTCCTAAGTCGCTTTTTTCGATGCCATTGTAACTTCAAACGGTCACTAAATGAACTATTGTAAGTCAAGGACTACCTGTACTGGGATTGGAAGGCACCTCGGAGGTCTTCTAGTCCAAACCCTGCTCAAGCAGGAGACCCCATGCCCGTGATGGCGAACCTATGGCACTGCACATGCATGCCCTCCCCGCTGATTTTCAGCCTATTTGAGGACTTTTCCAGCCTCCCAGAGGCTCGAGGGAAGCCTCTGCAGCCTTTGGAGGCCAAAAAACAGGCCCGTTTCATCACAACTGGTATTTCCGGAAATACCAAAGGGGCCCATTTTTCGGCCTCCAAAGGCTGCAGAGGGTTCCCTTGAGCCTCTGGGAGGCCGAAAAAGGCCTCAAACAGGCCGAAAGTCAGCTGGGAGGGCATGCATGTGCAGTGCAGGTAAGGGGGGCATCGCGCACGCATGTGCAGTGCAGGTAAGGGGGGCATCGCGCATGCATGTGTAGGGGCGCGCGCATTGCCTTCTGGGTGTTGGCACATGAGTGTGCATGCAATTTTCAGCACAGGAGCCCAAAAAGGTTAGCCACCACTGCTCTATGGCTATTTCAGTCAACTGGCTGTTCAATCTCTTTTTAAAAACCTCCTGTTATGGAGCACCCACAATCTCTGGAGTCAAAGCATTCCACTGGTATTAAGTATTTATATTATTATATGAAGAAAAACAGTTCTACTTTAAGATTCTTCTGACATGTAAGTTTTCTTCGAGCAGAGAAATTTGCCCCCCCACTCTGTCATTCAGTCCGGAAAAGAAGTTAAATCATTGCAATAATGAAAAGCAGAGATTTCTTCAAGTGGTCCTGTGCAAATCATAATCTCAGCGCTCAAAGAAAAGTCAACTTAGCTTAGTGATAAAGGCCATGTTTGGTGTGCAAAAAAATTAAATCCTGCCCGTTCCACTTACAGTCTATTGACTGAGACAATCTCACTTCAGTCATGTTGAGGATGTTTTCATAAAGATGACCATACCCTCCTGAGGTCCTTACAAAATGTGTGTCATGCCCCTGTCGGAACCTGACTCGGAGGGGGAAGCTGAAGAGCTGACAGGGAGTGGGTTTGTGGCTCCGTTGGCTGTGGAAGAAATGGGAAGGGCAAAGTCCCACTGGGCAGAGCAGGGGAGAGGTACAGCAAGGGAGACGGAGGAAAACCCAGGCCCACCCCCTCTTCCTCCTAGGGCACACAAGGAGGAATGGAGAAGGGAGCAATGTGAGTTGCATGACTTAGAGGGGAGGAAAGGGCCCTGATTCCCTTCATTAGCTGCAGCTGGGAACACAGTGTATATGATCAATATAACATGATCAATATAGTTTTATACAGTGTATAAAACTAGATCAAACGTGATCTAGTATCGTCGAGGTTATCTGTGTTCCTGGCATCTTCCCAACTGTGTGAGTTTTGCTGTGTTTTCACGCCTGAAATTCCTTCTTCTGCCCTGTCAAGTTAATTACTTCAGCTTGCTTGATTTGGATTTTTAGTTACAGTTTGTATGTACCTTGTTTTGGACTGAATTTCCTCCATTAAAAGACTATTCCTGGGAGAATTTTTCTCCAGCTGAAGGTAACCTGGACATTGGGGACAAAGTTGGAGATAATAAAGGGGCTCTTATTGCTTATTTGACTGTGTTGTCTTTGTGCCACGCCCCGGGTCATCACAATGTGTTCCAGTCCAAACCCTACATGGTTAGTTTCAGTTAAGCCCAGATGGATTACCGTATGGAACAGATCTCTGCTAAATTGCAAACATGAACATGGCTCGGTAAGCTATCAAACTTTGATCCTGGATTAGTCTCCTGAGAGGAACACCGGCAAGTAGAATGAACAAGTACCTTTAGTAAAATGGTAATGTTTAACAGAATAACAGAGTTGGAAGGGACCTTGGAGGTCTTCTAGTCCAACCCCCTGCTCAGACAGGAAACCCTATACCATTTCAGACAAATGGTTGTCCAGTCTCTTCTTAAAAACTTTCCAATGACAGAGCATACACAATTTTTGGAGGCAAACCATTCCACCGATTACTTTTTCTAAGTGTCAGGAAATTTCCAGTGTTGGGAGTTCCCACAACTTGTGGAGGCAAGTAGTTCCACTGGTCAATTGTTCTCCCTGTCAAGAAATTCCTAACCACCCGAATTTTGATCACATGACCACAGAGATGCTGCAACGGTCATGTGAAAAATGGTCATAAGTCACTTTTTTTTAGTACTGCTGTAATTTTAAATGGTCACTAAAATAACTGTATACCTTAAATCAGAAAATGGGTGGGTTGCCGTAATTCAGGAACCAAGTACACCATGCTAGTGAATGCTGTATAGCTTTATTTATTTACAGATTAGCAGAATTGGAAGGGACCTTATAGGTCATCTAGTCCAACCCCAGCCCCGCCCAAGCAGGAGACCTTACAAGCAGGAGTCAAAGAGGGCTGTGAAAATATCTACAGACCCCTCACATTCCGGACATAAACTGTTTCAACTCCTTCCCTCAAAATGACGCTATGGAGCACTGCACACCAGAATAACTAAACACAAGAACAGTCTTTTCCCGAAAGCCATCACTCTGCTAAACAAATAATTCCCTCAACACTGTCCAACTATTTACTAAGTTTGCATTACTATTACTATTAATCTTCTCATCACTCCTTATCACCCATCCCCTCCCACTTGTGATTGTAGGACTGTAACTTTGTCGCTTGTATCCTTACGATGTATAGCTAGCTGACTGTTTCCTAGTGTGATTTGGTTGCTTATTGTACCCTATGACTATCATTAAGTGTTGTACCTGATGATTCTTGGCAAATGTATCTTTTCTTTTATGTACACTGAGAGCATTTGCACCAAGACAAATTCCTTGTGTGTCTAACCACACTTGGCCAATAAAAAAATTCTAATTCTAATTCTTACACCATTTTTGACTGATGGCAGTCCAGTCTCTTCTTGAAAGCTTCCAGTGATGGAGCACCTGCCACTTCTGAGGGTAACTTCTGTTCTATGGGTTGATTGTTCTCACTGTCAGAAAATTTCTGCTTATTTCTAGCTGAAATCTCTTCTGGATCAGTTTCCATCCATTATTCCTTGTCTGGCTTTCAAGTGCCTTGGAAAATAGCTTGACCGCCCCCTTCCTCTCTATGGCAGCCCCTCAAATATGTTGGGCTGTTTTCCTGCCTGTCATTCAGGAGCCCAAGACATCCTTTACTGGAAGGTTTAAAGCAAAAGGAGCTTTTTAAAAAAATTACAGAACAGCTCATTTTAGCAAACCTAACGCAGGGGTCCCCAAAGTGGCAACTTTAAGACGTGTGGACTTCAACTCCCAGAATTCTGGCTGGAGAATTCTGGGAGTTGAAGTCCACACGTCTTAAAGTTGCCACGTTTGGAGACCTCTGACCTAACGCCATTCCCATTTGAGCGACAGCCTACGCGGCGCTCTCAATATCCGGAGTTAAAAAGAACGGGGCCCCGGGGCCTGATGGGATTCGTAGTTCTCTTACGTTTATGCCCCCCCCCACTGCAGTGAATCGCGAGACTGAGCCGTAGATCCTCGCAAAAAAAATGAACTTAGAAAAAGTCATCGCAAAGAACGATGAAAGGCATGCCGGGAGTTGTGGTTTTCAAAGCGAGAAGGCATAGAGACGCGAAAGCCGGCTTAACGGGCTCTAGGAACTTCGTTTCCCATGCGCCTTCGCGTCACGTTAAAGCGGTCGACCATGCTCCGGTCCTGCTGTTTGGTTCGAAAGTGAAACGGGAACCAAGCTTCGGATCGTGAATCACCCCCGCCACCCCCCCCCTTTTTTTTTTTTGGCCGGGAGACGTTGAGCCTTGCAGTAACCTGGTAAGTAAAGCTTCCCGCCTCTGGAAATGTTTAAAACAAAGGTACCTCTGAGCATGTGCACAGGGTGTTGATGGCTCATCGGAGGGGTCAGGCAGACACGGGGGGAAAAGACTTGTTTCCCCCAACTTTTAATTGCTCCTTGAACTTTAAATAAACTTCCTTCGCTGGCGTTATTGTGTTTATTTTTCTTTCCCGGGATTGTTGTTCTGAGCTGCCTTCTGTTCTTTTCTCAGTAGGAAGGTCAAATGTAAAAGTAAATGTATATTGCAGGACACGTCATAGTAAATGTATATTGCAGGAAATTTACCAGTAAATTTATATTGCAGAAAATGTTATAGTAAAGTATATTGCAGAAAATTAGGAATTTTTTTCTTTTTCTTTAATTTTTTTATTAAGGTTTTACAGTTTTAAAAACAAATCATATTTACAAGTTTTGCAGTAAGTTGTGGCATCAGTTTTTTCATATTCATTTACACACACACACACACACATATACATCAATTACATTTACATTTTGCATTGTTTTTTGTTCCTGTTATCTAACCAAACATACCATTTCTCCCAGACCATGTAGTATTTTTTTTCTTCCTTTCCTACAATTCCATTGTAAGTTTATTCATTTCCTCACAATCCTATTTTTTTTATTAAGATATTATCTGTGGGACTACTCTCTGATTTACAGTTTTGAGCATACTTCATTCTAGCTGCTATCAATATGTGTATTATTATATATTTTCTTTTCTTGTAATCACCTCTAATTAGCTCCTAATAGGAACATTTCAGTCTTAAGTTCTGTTTTTTAGGACTTTTCCTAACAGTTGTTACCCAGCTGTGGTATTTGGCCAGAGACCCATTTCAGGGTACGCATTTGTGGGGTTCAAATCCAGTAAAGCATCCATATACTCAAGATGGCTTTTATTCAGCTTATTTTATATCCCAAATAATGAAACTTCTTCGAACAATTGTTTTTAGTGCATCTTCTTGTGCGCTCATGCCATGCCCTCTCGAATAAAAGCATTATATCTGTGTGCTTGGTAAATTTAAGATGGGTGGCCTTCAACTCCCAGAATTCCCCAGCCAGCAATAAGGGAACCTGGGTGGCGGGGGAATTCTAGGAGTTGAAGTCCAAATTTAAACTTTCCAAGTTTAAGAAACACTGCTTACATCACTGCAGAGGACTGTGGTAATCTACAAATATTTTGCAAAAGACAGCCAAAAAAAGCCTTGAAAGGCAAAAGGAAACAAAACTCAGAATTCAGAGGTTGTTTCCCCCCCCCCCCCTCCAAAGCTGGACGTCAACTGGGAGGAATTACAAGCCAAGTGCTGGGAAGAAAGTGAGAAATGAAAGTTTGTAGAATATGGGAAGTCCCTTGAAAACTATTATCCAGAAGTAGAATAATATTCAAGAAATAAGAAGAAATTAAGACGAGATTGGACAGGCCCTTGTCTGAAATGATATATATAGTCTCCTACTTGAGCAGGGGGTTGGACTAGAAGACCTCCAAGGCCCCTTCCAGCTCTATTCTGAATGGAAAAATACCTTTCGAATGCATTGTACAAACAGATATAATATTTTAGTCCCTCAGTCTCCAGTTTAGCTTGGAAACTAGATGGAGAATGAAGGTTTCTTTTAATATTTTTATAACAATATATATTCTATAAGGTTCAGCAAACATGAGTGATCCAAAAAAAAATGGCCTTGAGACTTTCTGCTCCTCAAGAGAACATTTTACTCATGAAACAAACACAGAGCGGTAATCTACAAGTAGTCCTCGACTTATGACCACAATTGAGCCCAAAATTTCTGTTGTTGAGTCGGTTAAGGGAGTTTTTGCCTTATTTGATGCTTTTTTTCTGTCATGGTTGTTAAATGAATTGCTGCAGTTTTTTAAAATTAGTAACCTGGGTTGTTCGGTGAATCTGGCTTCCCCGTTGACTTTGCTTGTCCGGAGTTGGCAAAAACTGATTTCCAACCGTCATAAATAGGAATCCATTGCCAAGCATTCAAACTTTGAATCACATGATCATGGGGGATGCTGCAGCGGTCATAAGTGTGAAAAAAAACCTCTCATGTCACTTTTTTCGGTGCCATCGAACAGTCGCTAAACAAGCTGCCGATTTGTTTCCGGGTGCAATTCAAGGTGCTGGCTGTCACCTTTAAAGCCCTTCATGGCTTGGGACCGGGTTATCTGAGTGTTGTGGTTGGCCGGCAGCAGGTGCAGACAGCTGAGGAGAGCAAGGATTCAGATGAGGGGCCCGGACCATTGGGGAGTGGACTGCTGCCTTCACAGATTGTGGGGGGTGGCAGCAGTGATGAGGTTCCCAAGGAGCCTGTGCCAAGTGCGCATGTGCGCAGGATTGCTCGTAGGAAAGAGCAGCTACAACAGCATGGGCGACTCGGGAGTAAGGCTGCAAGGTAATGGCCTCTCTCTCAAGAAGATAAAAGCCAGCTGTGAAACTAACCTTCTTTGCAGAAGGCAAAGACGTTTTGAAACTCCAGCCTCGCGGACATTCCAGTATCCTGAGTTTGTATTTGAACATTTGTGTCTTGCAAATTATTTCTTGTCTGTTAACTTTTGGCAAGCCTCGCAACAGTTTGGCGAAGCTTGTACTTATCAAAGCTAATTATTTTGGGAAAGCATTACAAGGTTTTTGTTCCTTTTGGATTGCATTTGATTTGTGGGAAAAGGGTGTGGGTCAGAACACTGAGGGACCTTCTCTTGCCGGTCACATCTACCTGACCCATTAGAGCAAGGGTCAGGGAATGATGTGGGTCCCGCACCTGAGGGAGATACACCTGGTGGGACCCAGAAGAAGGGCCTTCTCCTTGGTGGCTCCTTCTCTCTGGAACATCATTCCCCTGGAGATTAGAGTGGCCCCCTCTCTAATACTCTTCCAAAAGGCACTGAAGACCTGGTTTTGCCAGCGGGCCTGGGAAACCTAGAGTGGGATGGAGCCCATCAAATGGCTAGTGTGATCTGCTGTCGTCGGGGCGGGGGGTGGGGGGTGGGAGTTGGGTTTTTTTTTTCCCCCAAATTTTGTTCTATTGTACTTTACTAATTTTCTTTTAGTTAGTTTTTATTGTTTTTTATTTTTTGTTTTAAATATGGTTTTACATTGTGTTAGCTGCTTCGAGTCTCCATGGGTGAATAGGCAGTAATATAAATTAAATAAATAAATTGTTTCTCCAACAATATGGCCTCCCCCAATAGGAAGTCCCAGCATGTTTTATAGGCATGAAATGAAATTAAGCCCCTTCCCCCAAATTAAGGCCTATATTAAAACATGCTAAATGTGGGGGGGTGGAATGGTGGGGGGGCCTTGCCTTTAGGAAGTACTCTTGTTGCACACCCGGATATGGTGCTGCCTGCGTTGACCCCGATACGAAGTGCCCCACCAATGCCAAGGTCAACCTCCAAGCCATCGCTGCCCGCCCGCCCGAAGATGCAAGGAGGGGGGGAATTAAGTCACCCCCGAAAAGACGGCCTAGCCATTTTTTCGGGGCTCAAAAAAAAAAAAAGACCCGGCCTTATTATATGAGAAACACGGTAAATAAATAAACGGAATGGTGGTAAGTCAAGAGCAATCCTACCTGTAGTAGGGTTTATCTAGTTAATATTCCGAGTTGTTTTTAGAGCTTGATAATATCGGATTTGCTGTTTCAACAGGCTAGCCTTCTTACACTTTCTTTAAAGGTCTTTAATTGGGAAGAGGAGGGGACACACCAGATAAAACAGACTCCAGGCGAAACTTTGAGCTCTATGGGAGGATCAGCCTGGGCCTACCTTACTCTTTGCTAACACCCGGTATGCTAAAGTTTTGGTTCTCCATCTTCCTTTCTTGTTTTGTTTTGGCAGAGGGGCCATCTTTCAGAATACAGGTAATCCTCGGCTTACGGCCAAAACAGAGCCCAAAAATTTCCGTTGCTAAGTGAAACATTGGTTAAGTGAATTTTGCCCCCATTTTATGAGACGTTAATGTAGACCGCTACACTTATTATTATTAAGCTAGTCACATGGATGTTAAGTGAATTTGCCTTTTTCCACTGAAGGTCGCAAAAGGGGATCACAGGACCCCGGGACTCTGCAACTGTCATAAATATAAGTCAGTTGCCAAGCGTCTGAATTTTGTTCAAGTGACCTGCAGTGGTCGTAAGTGTGAAAAATGGTCGTGAGCCCCTTTTTTCAGTGACGTAACTTGGAACGGTCTCTAAATGAATTGTTATAAGTCAAGGACTACCTGCAAGCACAACTTGTGTGGTGATTCTTCCTTGCCTGACGTTGGTCGTCAAGCATCCTGGTGGATTGTGAGGTTTCCTGGCATTCCTGACATATGAAGAACGGTTGCAGGAACTGGGTATGTCTAGTCTAGTGAAGTGGAGGACTGGGGGAGACAGGATAGCAGTCTTCCAATATCTCAGGGGCTGCCCCAAGGAAGAGGGAGTCAAGCTATTCTCCAAAGCAATGGAGGGCAGGACAAGAAGCCATGGGTGGAAACCAAACAAGGAGAGAAGCAACCTAGAACTAAGGCGAAATTTCCTTTCAGTGAGAACAATTAAGCCAGTGAAACAACTTGCCTCCAGAAGTTGTGAATGCTCCAACACTGGAAGTTTTTTAAAAGATGTTGGATAACCGCTTGTCTGAAGTGGTGTAGTAGGGTTTCCTGCCTAGGCAGGGGGTTGGACTAGAAGACCTCCAAGATACCTTCCAACTATTCTATTCCTATTCTATTCTATTCTATTTTCTATTCTATTCTATTCTATTTTCTATTCTATTCTCTTCTATTTTCTATTCTATTGTATTCTATTATCTTCTCTTCTATTTTCTATTCTATTCTATTCTATTTTCTATTCTATTGTATTCTATTCTACTCTACTCTACTCTACTCTACTCTACTCTACTCTACTCTACTCTACTCTATTCTGTCTGATAGCTGAATTCTTGTTTTTTTGTTTTTCTTCCAGCCTCAGCTTCGATGGATACTTTTCCCTTTACGATAGGAGAAGCCATCTGTTTGGGGTCGAGCTTGGCCTTCTCGAGCCTCTTTTATTACCTGCACAGGAAGAAGGCCAAAGTGGTGTCCAAAATCCAGGTGTGACATTTATGTATTGTTTTAGTTAAAGCCGTGTTTCTCAAACTCAGCAGTCTTAAGAGCTGTGGGCTTCAGCGCCCAGAAGTCCCCAGCCAGTATGTTGAAAGTTGAAGCCCAGCTGTCTAAGGGGTTGCCAAGTTTGGAAAATATTGTTCTAAATGATTTTATAATGTGTTTATTGATTTATTTAAAGAATTGTCCTTTAAGCATTGCGACTTCAGGCAGATGCCATAAGCAAAGCCCTCAAAACAATATAAAAGTCCCACTTAAGATCCATCCGGGTATTGTATAATTGTCTTTCCCTTGCTCTTGAGAAAGCAAGAATGGTATTTATAAGATGTTTATATTTCACAGCCTTTTAATTGTTGCTCTGATAAAAAGTATAACATTTTGTAACGTCAGCGTTATCTTGCATCCATAAGTTGGATTCTGGTATGCTAAGCTATTATGGTTGTTCAGCCATAGTTATGAAATCCCACCGGTGTTAAACGTTTTTAAGCCAAAAATCAGTTTTATTACTGAGCACAATGGAAGAATACAGCTGCACACGCTCTTCTTGCTATGTCTTTGGATGGGAGAGGAAATTTATTTATTAGATTTTTATCCCAGCTTTATTACCTTGTAAGTAACTCAAGGTGGCAAACATAAATAATAAATAACATTCCTTCCTTGCCTGTTCTCCCCACAAGAACAACTTTTTGAGGTGAGTTGGGCTGAGGGAGACTGACTAGGCCCCATGTCACCCAGCCAGCTTTCATATCTAAGGCAGGACTAAAACTCATAGCCTCCTGGTGATTGGCCCAAACTTATCCATTTGGTTTTCGTGCCTAAGGCAGGACTAGAACTCATTCTCTCCTGGTGATTGGCCCAATACCACTAGCCAACTTTCATGCCTAAGTGGGGACTAGAAGTCACAGTCTCCTGGTGATTGGCTGAAAGTCCACCTAGCCAGTTTTCCTACGTAATGAGGGACCAGAACTCACAGTCTCCTAGCCCAACATCACCTAGCCAGTTTTGCTAGTCTCTTGGTGATTGGCCTCAAGTTACCCAGATTCCTTTCATGCCTCAGAAAGATCTAGAATTCACCGTCTCCTGGGTTTCTAAGCCAGCACCCTAACCACTTCACCAGAGTAGCTCTCGGTCCTCATTACTTGAACTCTTAATTCAGAACAGACAAAATGAAACAGCTTCATGCAATGAGCAATTCTAGTCATTTGCCCATGACTGTGCCAGTTGCTAAACAAATGGGTGTTTCATCTGATGTACAATAGCAGTGCTTACGTTCACATAAGACGGTGATTTGTGAGTTTCCTTGGTAAATATGTGAATAAGCAAGTGTTTGAGATTCCAAGTCACCTTGATTCTATACAGGTTCTGGTACTGCCTCTTTTATTTATATTTCCCTCTCATATTCTTGCAGGGGGCTCCAAAGCTCCAGGTCGGTTCAGATCTTCCCAGCATTCTGTCTGCCGCAGGTAGCAACTGCCTCCCCTATGTTGTCATTGAAGGTAAGAATTCAGCAAACAGGATCACCAAGATTTGAACAGGGAAAATTCATCATGCCAATTTCTCAGTCCCTTCCTTTTCCTTTTCCATTTATCATTCTGGCACCAGTTATCCTTGCTAAATGCCCACCAAGGAATCAACAAGAATCTGCAATGGGAAAATACCATTCATTGTTAAAATAGCTCATTGTTCTGTTGAGATTCAGAGCTGCCTTCTTCGATTCGGAGCTGCCTTCTTCGAGACAGGCAAACTTGCAACTGAAAAGAAAGCCATCAGCTTACTATATACCTCCCCTGAAGTAGAATGCTTTCCCCCCTTCCTCTCTCGTCTCTGTTTCATTTTTGGTTTCAGAGCTATTAGAATTTAAAATGTAGGTAGCTTGGGCATGGTAGAAGATGAAAAGTAAAGGCGTTTGGAGAGAACTTGTCAAGATCTTCAAAAGGAAGCCATGACTTTTGTAGAACTTGGTGGCGAGCGCTTGACTTCTTCCTTAACTACAAGTAATTGTCAACCCTGAAGCTGACTGGGCTGAAGCCATCTTGGAGTTTGAGTGTTGCTACGCTGGAGCGAAGGATAGGAAGGGGGGGATTAGAAATAGCCGGGCTTGTGTAGTCAAAGTAAAATACTTTCTCATAATTTTCTTCTGGGAACCAAGGACTGTCAGTGTTCTAGCAACCCTCCACTCCAATAACTCTGAGGCAGGCATCTTCTCAAAAAGCTCTTTTTATTTGGACAGTAAACTGGCACAACTGGGGAATCCTGAATCTGAAAGCTCCGGTCTTCCTTGCAATAAGTAAAAACTACAAATCCATCCCCTGCACCCATCATCACATCACATGCCCATCACAGTCACCATCCGTCCCAACTGAAGACTTCCCCTCACTTATGCGCAAAATAACACGACCTTGAATTAGAAAAAAAATATGTCCAACTACATACACTCCAAGAAATTCCCCCCTCTCACTTTCCCAGGCTCAAAATGTGGCAGTGTGGGAGCATCTGGTCTCAAGATGGCTTCCAAAGCTGACAGACATTTTCAGACCTGGCCGAGAGGAGGAGGAGGAGTGACGTCTGTTGAGGTAATTCCCCGTTAGGAGAATGAGCGCATACAGGGGGACGTATTTGAGAGTAGTGTTTGAATAATACACACACAGCACACAGATACACTGTACAGTAAATGTAGGTTTTTACTTCCAGAAAGGTTTAAGTAAAATAGGCAGTCCAAAAGTCATTCACAATCAAATCAGTCAGTTTTTCAATCCAGGGATAATTCAAATATCAAAGTCCAGTGTGAAAAAACAGTTCAGTATCAGACTTACATTAAATCGAGAAATAGCAGTCAATTAGGAAAAATGGAGCAACGGCAATACTTTCCAACAGAAGGAAACAGAGACGGAGACACACTCTCTTCTGAGATTAAGACTAAAACTAAAACAACCCAGGTTTCTGGCTCCATCTTATAGCCGTTTGAGTAACCACACCCAATTGCAGTTTTTAGCATGCTCTTAAAGAGACAGAATTAAAATGTTTATCCTGGTTTATATATTTCTAACCCAAATACCTGTTAGGTGACTCATATTCCTAACAATGTCACCAGACCAGCAGACACTGCAGTGATTGACTGCCATGTGACTGATTGTTTGGGGTTGAGGGGAAAGCTTTTACTTTTATGTAGGTGAAAACCAAGGGGCCCTTCAGAGTCGGTTTTCACCAGCTCTGTGCCAATATGATATTCCCAATAAAGCTGTTCCTTGAGGAATTCACCTGCCTCAGAGTTTTGCTTGCAGTGGATTTATTACTTGGGACCCTGACAGTAATCCTCAACTTATGACCACAATTGGCACCTGGGTTTCTGTTGCTAAGCAAGTGGTTGTTAAGTGAGTTGTGCCTGATTTTTACCGCCCTTTTGCCATGGCTGTTAAGTGAATTGCTGCAATTCTGTGAGTCATAACGATCCTTAAACAAATCTGGCTTTCCGCGTTGACTTCGCTTGTCGGAAGCCAGCTGTGAAAATCTGGGAAGGTCATGTGACCCCTGGATGCTGCAATCGTTGTTAATACATACCGATTGCTAAGCACCCAAATTTTGATCACATGACTGTGTGGGGTCCTATAATGGTTGTAAATGCAAGGACTGGTTATAAGTGTCCTTACAACTTCGAACAGTCACTAAATGAATGTCTGTAAGTCAAGGATTTACATAGACTAGACTAGACTGGAATGGAATGGAATGGAATGGAATAGAATAGAATAGAATAGAATAGAATAGAATAGAATAGAATAGAATAGAATAGAATAGAATAGAATAGAAGAATTGGAAGGCACCTTGGAGGTCTTCTAGTCCAGGGGTCACCAACCTTCTGGACCTCAGGGACCACCAAACTCATAATTTTAAATCCCGCGTACCAGAGACTCTGGGAAAATCCCCCCAAAAGTCTAATCTCCATAGACGATGGAGGTGAAGGGTCATTTCCCAAACGTGTGGGCTTGGTTTCCAAACGTCTCATTACCACGCTAGGTAACATTTTCAGCAGAGTTTAGGGGGATGTCAGTGTTTTCCTGCTCCTAAGGGCTTCAGGTGCGGGTGTATAAAGTGAGGGTCTTGGGATGAGTCAGGTGTGAGTCATCAGTGAAAGTCTAGCGATGGGTCTTGTGACGAGATTACATCATGTCAGGGTCATTGGGAAGTGAACTAGTTGGGGTGGGGGTTGTGAGTTGGTTGGGGACCAGTGCTGTCTCTGGTTTGACTGTGGATTTGGATTCAGAGGGGTTCGTAGGCTGGTTGCGGGTCAATGTATCCATCGATGGGATTGCTTTTGGGGTGCCAGGCTTTGAGGAACTCGCCAGCATGGGTGGGCGAGAGCATGGCCAATGGCTTTTGTGTTGCTCCAATCAAACTGGTGCCATTTTGGTGTTGATAGAGATGAAGGATTTGGGATCGTGGCGCCTTGATGGTCATCCGGTCTTGGTGGATCCTGATGTCAACTTAAAAATACTTCTCTGGTCTTTTAGATTGCCACCAGAAAGGGAGTGGGAGAACGTAGTAGTGCATTCCTTAAATGCTTTCATAGATAACGGCTAGGCGGCCGAAGCTTCTGGCACGCAAGATTATTACTGGAGAGCATAATTGATGGCTCTTGGCTATGGATGTGTCCCATTGGAGAATATACATCCAGGGGGTGGTAGAAGACCAGAGTCAAGGGTGAAATGAATGGTGTGTCTCAGAGTTGGCTTCACCCAGGTAGCACCAGCATGTTCACTCCTAATAAATCTTTTTTAAACTCAGAGATGCAGCAAGATTTAAATCGGGGTGGATGTCAGAGCCCTGATACCTGGTTTCACCCTCCCTGGAAAGACCCAGGGGGCATTTTTAGCCTACTTAGGGGCCTTTCTGGACTTGCCCGTTGCAACCGTTTTGCATGCCTGTCATTTCAGGAGTGGTCCAACCAGTCGAAGCTGCCCTCACCAGCCCATACCACAAGGAGCTGCAGGGAGTCATTGAGAGACTGATCCTGAAGGAGCATCGCTTGATCTGGAACAGCCTGGCCCGAAGCTGGTGAGAACGGAGAAGACGGAGGAGGGCTGGGGAAGTAGGCAGTATCCTCAGTGGTTCACGTTTATTTGCTCAGAGTAGACAAGATGGCGGCTTCTTTCAATGCCCAGAAGACACAGGTGTAGCTTTTGCTGTCCATATTTCTGTGTTCTGGGATAATGCTGACCTGGTTAAGGTTTCTTAGATCATGTCATCCTAAAACTGAGTGCGGGTACCTGCAGGTCTAGGAGCTCAGGTAGCCATTGATCTGATTTCAAAGATCAACATAAGCTTCAATAGATGGTTGGATATAATAAAAGAGGGGTGAGGGAACTATGGCCCCTTTAGGATTTGGTGACTTCAACTCCCAGAATTCCTGAGCCAGCCAGGCTGGCTCAAGAACTCTGGGAGTTGAAGTCCATGAGGCCTAAAGGGGCCACAGCTCTCCACTTCTATATTAGAACGATCTAAAGGGAGAAAGTAAAGAACAAGGGACAGATCCATTTGATGTTCAGTCTGCAAAAGTGGATCAGTAAGTCTTCAAAACAAAAAAAAATTGCCTTCTGTCAAGGAATAAGAGAGCCAGTTCGGTGTAGTGGTTAGTGCATCAGGCTAGAAAGCTGAAGGCTGAGTTCTAGGCCTGCCTTAGGCATGAAAGCCAGCTGGGTGATTTGGGCCAAATACCAGGAGGTTGTGAGTTCTAGTCCTTCCTTAGGGGCATGCATGCCAGCTGGGTGATTTGGGGTAAAATACCAAGAGGCTGTG
>NW_020769562.1:58996-80989 GCF_900518735.1 Pseudonaja textilis
GGTGACCTTGGGCCAACCACCATGAGACACTGAGTTCTAGTCCCACCTCAGGCACAAAGCCAACTGCATGACTGGGCCAATCACCAAGAGTCTCTTGAGTTCTAGTCCTGCCTTAGTAAAGCTATCCGACTGACATTGGGCTAATCACAAGGAGAGTGTGAGTTCTAGTGCCACCTTAGACTCCTGGCAAGACAAAGCCAACTGGGTGATCTCCGGCTAGTCGTTTTCTCTTGAGAGACCTCTTCTGAAAAACCTTCCCGAGAAAATTGCGAGGACTTACCCAGCCAGGAATCAATACTGACCTGAAGTGAAAAAGTAGAAGAAGAGGCAGAGAAGGAGGAAGTGAAGACTCAGACGCTCCCAGCGTTATGCTTTTTTCCAGGGGTTTGTATAACCAAATTAAATTAATGCTGCATAAACTAGCAGCCATGGGGCCTGTTCCCCTCCACTCACCCACCCCACCCCGGTGATGGTGCATAAAAGGAACACAATAAAACAGATACAATCATCACACTGGTTTATATCAGGCCTGCCTAACTGGTTAAGGGCCAAAAGCCCAGATTTTTATTCATTAAAAATTATTGCATGCCACCAAGGAATACCTGGCCTGTGAACCAGCTATTTGGCAGCAAACAGACCGGCAACAGGTGGTGCGGTGGTAAAGCTAGTGTTATACAACTGGATGGGGGGGGGGGAGAAGGGGGCCTTGTTGGCAGATTTATTTTTTTCAAAAAGTGTCAGCAGAAAGCTGCTTTGGCAAGCCACAATGCAGTCTGTGTTGTGCAGGACTGTTCCTTATGCTTAAATCATTGAACAAATCATAGTTGGCTGGAGGCTCGAGCGATTTGCTGGACTGGAAGCGAATATCTATAAGATCCTTCTCTCATGGAAGCTTTTGAACACAGAATAGAATAGAATAGAATAGAATAGAATTCTTTCTTGGCCAAGTGTGATTGGACACGCAAGGAATTTGTCTTGGTGCAAATGCTCTCAGTATACATAAAAGAAAAGATACATTCATCAAGAGTCAAGAATCATCAGGTACAACACTTAATAATAGTCATAGGGTACAATAAGCAATCAAATCATACTAGGAAACAGTCAGTATAAATTGTAAGGATACAAGGGACAAAGTTACAGTCATACAGCCACAAGTGGGAGGGGATGGGCGATAAGGAGTGATGAGAAGATTAATAGTAATAGTAATGCAGACTTAGTAAATAGTTGGACGGTGTTGAGGAAATTATTTGTTTAGCAGAGTGATGGCATTCAGGAAAAAACTGTCCTTGTGTCTAGTTGTTCTGGTGTGCAGTGCCCTATAGTGTCGTTTTGAGGGTAGAAGTTGAACCAGTTTATGTCCGGGATGTGAGGGGTCTGTAAATGTTTTCACCGCCCTCTTTTTGACTCGTGCAGTATACAGATCCTTGATTGAAGGCAGGTTGGTAGCAATTGTTTTTTCTGCAGTCCTAATTATCCTCTGGAGTCCGTGTCTGTCTTGTTGGGTTGCAGAACCAAGCCAGACAGTTCTAGAGGTGCAGATGACGTACTCAGGTAAGGTAAGGTTAAATTTTTAAAACCTTTGAGTAAAGGTGTCCCTTGACTTAAAACCATAGTGGAACTCCAATATTATTTTTTTTGCTAAGCGAGAGATGTTAAATCGGTTACACCCCCATTTTTAGAAGCTTTCTTGCCGCTCCTGTTAAGCGAATCACTGCAGATACTAAGTAACATGGTTGTAAAATGAATCTGGTTTCCCCCGTTGACTTTACTTGCCAAAAGGTCACAAAATATGACAACATGACCCTGGGAGACTGCCACCATCCTCAAATATGTAAGAATTTGGGGCCATTCATCTGCAGAGATTTTTCTACCCAGCCATTGAGTTTTCTATCGGTAGAGAAACACCAACATAAAACTACTTAATTTTTATTTGATGTTTCATTCACTTTGGGGACCTAATTTAGCCCTTAAATGCAACCAAGAGGCAAGATTAAGCAGCATTATGCAGCAGGCTTTTTGATGGTGATGTTACCACCAAAAAAAAAAAAATTACACAAAAAAAGAACGCAGGCAAAATGGAAAGCAGTTTGAAGTGACTCAGCGTTCCAGTGGGTGGGAGCTGATGATGCCCCCGGTTAGCTATGAACCAAGCATCCAGCGCAGAGTTGACTCAGCATTTAACCCATCTCGCGTCTTCAGCAAAAGAACCAAACCCCCACCATCCCTCCCGTCTGTCTGCAGCTTTGCACAGCCGGTCCATTTCCACCGTGGAAAGTCGGTTTTTTCATTTCACGGTTCTTAACGCACATTTAAAAAAAAAAACCTCAAAACAAACCAAAAAACGTCTCCAATTCGTCAGTAGAAAGATGACCCCTATTTGTGTCATCGCAACAACACGGTGGCCAAACTGTAAAAAAATTAAAAACAAATAAAGACTTTTCCCCCCAAGCAAGGAAAGACGATTGCTTTTATCATCATCCTTAAGACTTGCATTCCCACAACACACGCTTCCCTGGATCGCAGAATTAACCCATTGACTGTGTGGCATGTGCATTGACATAGAAGATATGAAGTGGTTCAGTTTGCACTGCATTGCTAACACACACACACACACACACACCAACTCTTTGCTTCTGAATGCTCACCTTGGGGGTCAGGCGCAGGACATTCCAGCCAATTGAATTATTTCTTCTCCATTTTGAGGGGAAGCTTAGTTGAAAGAGGGTGGGGGGCGTGTCAGCAGCAGCTTTGATGGGGAAAGACACCTTGGGGAATTATCTTAAGAAAGTCCATTGATGTGGGAAGCACGTTCAGTGGCTACCTGGCTTTTTATGGGCTGGGCAGAATAGAACACCTGAACTGGACCTGCATAATTGTTGGAGGTTAAAAAAACAACAACCCACCCCTCTCCTAGAAAAAGGAAATATTTTAGGATATGTTAAAAAGGACAGAATATTTCCCCTAAAAGAGAAGTAGAGAGGCAGAAACTCAGGGCCCTCCCCCGACACCTTTGTTCATGGGGCCAGTATATTCTACACAACAAAGATCTACCTCCTTCAGGCAGAGCCAATTTAATTGCCCTCCATTGCACCACCCACCAAAGCTCAACCAAACTTAGCACGCAGACAGCCTGCAAAGCTAGCCTATGACCTCTTGACAGCAACCAATCAGAATACCCTTCCTGTGCCCCCCGGAAGTTTTAAAGCCGGGGAGGGTATAAAACCCAGGGACTCTCGGCATCTCTTCCCTTTTCGTTCAGGAGCTCCAAGGCATGTGATTCTGTCCACCATTAAACCGTCTTTCCAAAAGAGCCTCCATGTTTCCAGTGTCTTTTTCCCCACTTGGAACCGAACCCAGGAAAGATATTTCTTCCAACAATATCTTCAAGGCATACCTGACTGCCCCTAAACCCTTTAAAAGTGCATCAAGAGAATTCCTGCAGCTTCTTCTTTCTGGTGTAAATCGGTTTGGTAGGAAGGAGCTGATGCAGTTTTTCAGCACGGCAACAATTCTTTGCAAATTCACCAGCCCCTCGTAGGTTAAAGTTTGAATGGGCTCTTTAAATGCGGATTCTGTCTATATCGGGGGTTCCTGATACCCAGGAGGATGTGTTTGCACCAAACGCTGGGGGAAAACTGGACTGAGAGGTTTCTGGATCTGCAGGTTGTGGGAAGCCAGGCTACAATCTTAGTGAACTAAGGGGCTGCCACAAAGAAGAGGGGGGTCAACTTATTTACCGAGGCACCTGTAGGCAGAGCAAGAAGCAATGGATGGAAACGAATCAAGAAGAGAAGCAATATAGAAACAAGGAGACATTTGTTGAAGCTGTAGGTGTTCCAACAATGGGGATTTTAAAGAAGAGATTGGACAAACCTTTTGTCTGAAATGGTACAAGGTTTCCTGCCTAAGCAGGGGGTTGGACTAGAAGACCTCCAAGGTCCCTTCCAACTCTTGTTATATCTGAACCAGGATGTGATTATGAAATCACAGTTGATTTTGGGGAGGCTTAGATGTTATGTAAACTCAGTGGGTAGGTTTTCTTCTTCTTAAGCTTAGAGTTTAATTGCAAATAATGTTTTTCCAAAATCTCCCAACAGGTAACCATGTTAATCGGTAGCAACAAAGATTGCTACATTAGGATAAATTAAAATAATTTAAAGTTTAATATACTCCAAGCTCATTTTAAACTGGGTGAAATCCAAAAACAGCTTATACCACCGTAGTTTGTTTGTTTTGTCTTTCAGCTGCCAGGTTATGTTCACGTGCTCCTTAAACCGGGTTGACTGAATCCTGCAACTGCATTCCCACAACATGAGAAGTTCGATGAGGGCTTGCCTTGAACGGCTTGTTTTTGTTTTTGCTTTGTTTTGTTTTGTTTTATTTTGTTTGAGTTTAGTACGTTGCCCAACCTTTGGCTTACGGTTCAATATTTAGCAGCCGTGTGGATCGGAGACTGATGTTTCTTTTGGGGTGTTTGAAAACAGAGGGGACTAGCACCATCAGTAGCCCAACATGTTAATGTCAGTTACCTCCAACAGGGGGACCCTGTGAGATGCATTTGGTAGTAAAAAAAAGGAAGTGGGTCCACAGTGTATTTTCCTATATTAATCGGTACAGTGAGAAAAAAAATAGGAAAGGTCTCTGGCATATAAGAGTCTCAGGATTTGTTTAGCTCAGCAATTCAAGATAAGACTTGTGGCCATTCATGAAGGAAGGTGGATAATAGTTTATCTACTGGGCATATGAAGACCCAAATACAATCTGCTTCTTTGGGGCTTAGCACATGGTGGGAATCCAGCCGATATGGCTTGTAAACCATAGTTTAGGGCAGAAGATCATATGTTAAGAGCCAATTATGATTTATGATTGGAGAAATGGCCGTTGCTCCTTCTTTGTTTGCCAATATTTTTTGTTGTGAGTTCTGTGCACCAATCGGTTAAAAGGTAAAGGTTCCCCTCGCACATACGTGCTAGTCGCCTCCAGCTGTAGAGGGCGATGCTCATCGTCTCCGTGGTCCTTGACCGGCATGACTAAACGCCCGAAGGTGCAAAGCCGAAGAGCCAGCACTGTCCGAAGACGTCTCCGTGGTCATGTGGCCGGCATGACTAAACGCCTGAAGGTGCAAAGCCGAAGAGCCAGCGCTGTCCGAAGACGTCTCCGTGGTCATGTGACTGGCATGACTAAACGCCCAAAGGTGCAAAGCCAAAGAGCCAGCGCTGTCCGAAGACGTCTCCGTGGTCATGTGGCCGGCATGACTAAATGCCTGAAGGTGCAAAGCCGAAGAGCCAGCGCTGTCCGAAGATGTCTCTGTGGTCCTGTGGCCGGCATGACTAAACGCCTGAAGGTGCAAAGCCGAAGAGCCGGCGCTGCCCGAAGACATCTCTGTGGTCCTGTGGCCAGCATGACTAAATGCCCGAAGGTGCACAGAACGCTGTTCCCTTCCCACCAAAGAGGTCCCTATTTTTCTACTTGCAATTTTTACATGCTTTCGAAGCCGGGACCAGTAACGGGAGCTCACTCCATTACGCAGCGCTGGGGATTCGAACTGCCGAACTGCCGGCCTTTCTGATCAATAAGCTCAGCGTCTGAGCCACCACGTCCCTTACGGAGATGCTACAGAGGTCGTAATATGAAAAAGCATCCTAAGTCACTTTTTTTGGCGTGTCGGCGTAACTTCGAACAGTCGCTAAATGCGTGGTCTTAAGTCGAGGAGTTCCCTGTATCCCAGAAGAAGGCTGAGGAATGCCACTTGGTTGAACAACCAAAAATAAAAAATAAAACTGCATGGGAAGTGCTAGCAAGTGTCTTGCTAGACTCAGGGGAGAGAGTTTATTAGCTTTGCATTTTGCCAAAAGAATGGAAATTTATAAAGGAAGCCAAAAGATTGGTCTCTTTTCTGTGCCAGCTATCAAGCACACATTTTTCATAAACAGACAATTCAGGGCCTTCTTGTCACTGCAATAGTCTGAAAAAGGGATAATTATATATCCCGATACAGGTAGTCCTCGACTCACGACACAACCGAGCAGAAAATTTCTGTTGTTAAGGGTAACATTCATTAAGTGAATCTTGCCTCAATTTATGACATTTTTTTTTGGCTTCCGACATTAAGTGAATCACTGGATATGTTAGTAACCTGGTTGTTAAGTGAATCTGGCTCTCCCTTTGATTTTGCCTGTCAGAAGGTCGCAAAAGTCATAGGTCACTTTTTTTCAATGCCATTGTAACTTTGAAGGTTCACTAAATGTACTGTTTGTTGTGGTTCGCCGGCAGCAGGTGTGGACGGCTGAGGTCTCTGAGAGTGAGGACTCGGATGAGGGGCCTGCATGTGATGTAGGGATGGGGCCAGGACTATCGGAGAGTGGGGTGCTGCCTGCGGAGCTTGGGGAGTCTAGCAGCAGTGACACAGAGGACCCGGGGAGCCTGTGCCCAGTGCGCATATGCACAGGGCTGCTGGAAGGAAAGAGCAGCTGAAGCAGCCCGGGCGACTTGGGAATAAGGCTGGAAGGTGATGGCCCCTCTCATAAGGGATAAAAGCCAGCCTTTGGGGTTGGCTTCTTTGCAGGAAGCAAAGAAGTTCTTTATACTTAGAGTCCTTGTTGAAGCCCTGCTTACTCCGGTTTGTTTTTGGAAACTTCTGGCTTTGGATATTTATCTGCAATTAGTCTTTTGTCCTTGGCAGCCTTTCACAACCTTGAAAGGGCTTGCTCTTATCTTGGACAATTAGTTTTGAATGACTCTTGGCTGTGAATGCACAGAATTCACAGCGCTGCATTAAGCAGGTTTGCTTTTATACATACTTTTGTCTTTGATTTGAACAAGGCTTGGGTCACAACACTGTTGTAAGTCAAGGACTACCTGCATTGATGTGGAAGTATCATTACCAAAAGTTGCAGCATTAGCAAAGTCAATGTTGGAAGCCAGATTCACTTAATGACCACATGATTTGCTTAACAACTTAACCAACATGCTTAATAACCAAGGCCAAATGGTTGAGAAATTGAGCAGGACTCCCTTAACAACTGACTTGCTCTCCTGCTTGGGCAGGGGAGGCGGGGTTGGACTAGATGACCTACAAGGTCCCTTCCAACACAGTTATTCTGTTCTGTTCTGATCCCAATTGTAAGTTGAGGATTACCTGCACTGAGTTTTCAAGTAGTTGCCTACAGACAGTCCTCAACTTAATGGCAATTTGTTTAGTGACTATCTGAAGGTAACATGTCGCTAAACCAAGGGACTGACAACCAGTCCTTGCACTTACGACCATCCCATGAGACAAAGTTTAGCGCTAAACAGAACTCGTTAATGCAGAGGCTACATTTAGGCTGAAACACCAATGACTCATTGCATGTAGTCCTCAACATACAACGGGGATCCGAAACTTTTGCGGAGCAAGATGGTTTGCTCAATTTTCTAACCTTTTTGCCACGGTGATTAAGCAAATCACTTCATTCACTAAGCGAATCATGCGGTCATTAAGTGAATCCAGCTTCCAACGTGGATGATGTCAACTCATCAAACATTCCTATTCTTGTTTTAGTAGTTGCCATAAAAAAAAGAGGGGAGGGAGGAAGTAAATCTGGAAGAACAGTGCAGCAGTTTGGACGCAAAACTATATTCCAACTCTTTTTCTTTAAAAGATTGTAACTAAAATACCAGAGCTTTTGCCCATGAATATATTTAACTGGAGAACGTGATTGATGACACCCAGCCCTTGAAGGTGCTCAATTGGAGAATCTGATTTATGAGACACCCAGGGGGAAGGGGGGAAACAGGGTCACAGGTGATTGTAAATTACGTAGGCCAGAGTTGGCTTCATACAGGGCAATGCTGGTATGTCGCCTCTAATGAATCCTTTGAAGTTTTTTGAAGTTTGGCTCGAGGATCATGATTTAATTAGGGCGATTGCTGGAATCCTGGCAGTGGACTTTGCTCAGAAGCCAGGAGGGAAGATCGCAAACGGGGATCTCAATTGCACCCCAAGAGGCTGCAACCATCGTAAGAACCTGCCAGTTGCCAAGTGCTCAAATTTGGATCACATGACTGTGGGGGAATGCTCTGGAGTGGCAGCGGATGGTCTCTAAATGGTTGGTCGTAAGTCACGGACTACAGGGAGCCCAAAATCTCTGTTGCTAAGCGAGACATTTGTTAAGTGAGGTTTGTCCCATTTTAGGACCTTTCCTGCCAATAGTTGTTAAGCGAATCACTGGCAGTTGTTGAGGGAACCCCGGCTTCCCCATTGACTGTGAAGGTTGCAAAAAGGACCCCGGGACGCTGCAACCGTCATAACTCTGAATCAGTTGCCGAGTGTCTGAATTTTGACCGTGGCGGGATGCTGCAACAGTCATCAGTGTGAAAAACAGCTGTAAGGTAAGTCACTCTTTTCAGTGCTGTCGTAGCTATGAACGGTCACTAAACTAAACTGTCGTAAGGCGACGACTACTTGCACGTGTAATCAGCCCCTGTAAGCAATGCAAGCTCTTTGCAGCAACAGCCCTGATTATTCTCATCAACAAGTCCCTGGATCTCAACGAGGCAGAGCTGACTCAGATAGACTTGTCCATGCTATTGCGGTTCTGCTACTGATTCATCCCAGTGACTAATCTGCAGTACAGGTTCTGCAAAATTGAAATTGGCAATGCATATTGCTGAAGACTCTTCGTGGCTGCTGGGAAAGTTACCCCAAAGGCATATATGGTACCTCAGAAGTGAAGGAATGCGAGGGAGGCACCTTAAGGTTAGCATGCTTAAGTTGTTGTTCAAATAACGTGTAAGGTATGGAAATGTGGCCGCTCTTTGCAAAATGTACTGATTTCGGTTAATCTTATCCTTGGGGACTCTGTGCGTGAGCTCGTTTGTGCGCTCCACTGGAAGAACGATCCTTCTGGGTTCAGTTCCAAGTGGGGAGAAGGACACTGGGAACATGGAGGCTGTTTGGAAAGATGCTTAATGGTGGACAGGAACACATGCCTTGGAGCTCTTGGGGTGGAAAAAAAGAAATAGATGCTGAGAGCCCCTGGGTTTTATATCTTCTCCGGCTTTGAAGTTCCGGGGGCACAGGAAGGGTATTCTGTTTAATTTCTGTCAGAAGTCATAGCTAGCTTTGTATGTTGTCTGTGTGCTAAGTTTGGTTGAACCTTGGTGGGTGGTACAATGAAGGGCAATTAAATTGGCTCTGCCTGAAGGAGGTAGATCTTTGTTATGTAGTACAGACTGGCCCGGGCCTTAATGACCCATTGACAAAAGTTGGGTGGGGGCGCTGAATTTCTGCCTCTCTGCCTCTCTACTTCTCTTTTAGTGGAAATATTCTGTCCTTTTTAATATATCCTAAACTATTTCATTTTTCTAGGAGACGGGTGAGTTTTAACTCCCAACAGCTCCTTTCTCAGCCTATGATGTGAGCCCAGCAAATGAGTTACCAGCTATAGCATTTTTAATTAATGCAGACCCTTCCTGTGGCTTGTTAGTTCAGATTCAGCACACCGGGTGAACCCATTTCAATTCTGTGAAGTACATTTTCGTCTGCTCCCGTCCTGTTCTCTCTCGGATGCTGGCTCCCCCACTTCCGGTTGGATGGATTGAGCCAGTGGTTTATGTAAATAATCAAATGGAGGCAGGTGTGGCCACGGTTCTGGGTTGCAGAATGATGGACACCCACCAGTGTTTCTTAACTCGGGACACTATATAATACAGGAGACATCATAGCAGTGCTCCAATATTTGAGGAGCTCTTGCAAAGATGAGGGGGTCAAACTATTGTCCAAAACACCAAAAGGAAAAAATAATAATAGATGGAACCATGGTTTGTTTCCATGCAAAAGAAGCAACGGATGGAAACTAATCAAGGAGAGAAGCAACCTAGAATTAAGGAGAAATTTCCTAACAGTGAGAACAATAAACCACTTGCCTCTAGAAGTTGTGGGTGCCCCATCATTGGAAGCTTTTAAGAAGAGACTGGACAACTGTTTGTCTGAAATGGTATAGGATCTCCTGCCTGAGCAGGAGGTTGGACGAGAAAATCACCAAGGTCCCTTCCAAGTCTTATTATTCAATGTTGTGGACTTCAACTCCCAGAATTCCCCAGCCAGCATTGTATTATAACCTTAGAGACCATCTAATCCAATGTATCTCAACCTTAGCAAGTTGAAGACGTGTGGATTATTAACTCCCAGCATGGCTGCCTGGAGAATTCTGGGAGTTGAAGTCCACACATCTTAAAAGTTGCCCACACTAGATCAAGGGCCTTCAAACTTGGCAAGTTTCATGACTTGTGGACTTCAACTCCCAGAATTCCCGAGCTAACATGACTGGAGGAGGAATTCTGGGAGTTGAAGTCCACAAGTCTTAAAAGCTGTCCAGTTTGAAGACCCCTGCCCTAGATCCTTGCAGCCCCAGATCCTGACGCCTTTGGAATTAGGCAGCTCAATTTTGAGGGAATAAAACCCGACCATCCTGATGTAAAGGGAGAGTGGGTGCCTTGTGCTAGATTTCCCAAAGGCCAGATACCTGCTTGATGCTTCACACAACCAAGTTCCTCAATTCGTGGGCCTAGAAGTTTGGTTCCCCAAGCCAAATTGAGATGGGTTGCCTTTCCAGTTCGAGCCCCGTGTCCTCTTTGGCCTGCTGCTGCTTTGGCCTGGCTGGTGTGTGTGGGGGGAATCTGCTTTCTCCTCCACCTCCCTCCCCTCAGCTGCCAAAGAAGACTTGTCTTCAGCAACTGCCGAGCTCATTCTCCGGGTTTCTATGGCAACCACACACTCCCCATCGAGGCGCTGTGCTCCTTGATCAGTCACATTGCTTTGGCACCTCGGTTGCCTTGGAGACGCATCCCTGGGTGTGTTGCATAGCCACAGCTCATGTGGGGTTTGGTTTTGTTGGGGAGGGGCAGGGAAGGGAAGCGGCTTTGGGAAGGCCTGCAGGGCGAGGAGGGGAGGGAAGGGCTGAGGGGAAACAAAGGGATGGCTTCCCGCAGGACAAGCCAAAGTCTCACCACAACAAGGTTTCCTTCTCTTTTCATTAAAAGAGGACAAAGACTTGTAGGATCCTGTTAGGACTTCATTTCCTGGTCCCAGAGTGATTTTGGAAGACGGTCCATGATTGGACAATCACCCTTAAGAAACTGAATACAGAATAACAGAATTGGAGGGGACCAGGCAAGGCCTTCTAATCCAAACCCTCTTCTGTTTCAGTCAACCGACCGTCCAATCTCTTCTTAAAAACCTCCAACGATGGAACACACACAACTTTTGGAGGCCTGTTGTTCTACTGATTAATTGTTCTCATGGTCAGAAAATTTCTCCTCAGTTCCAAGTTGCTTCTCTCCTTTGTTAGTTTCCACCCATTGCTTCTTGTCCTGCCCTCAGGTGCTTTGGAGAATAGCTTGACCGCCCCCCCCCATCTTCTCTGTGGCAGCCCCTCAAATATTGGAAGACTGCTATCATGTCTCCCCTAGTCCTTCCCCTCATTAGATTAGACATACCCCAGTTCCTGCAACCATTCATCGTATGGTTTACAATATTTTTATTTTTATTGATTGATTTGATTCATCCGTCGCTTACAAGGTAATAGGTAAAAGAATAAACATGAGTATGAATACAGGAAATAGATATGAATAAATGGGGACAATAGGACAGGGACTGTAGGTGTGATTGTGTGCTTATGCACACCCCTTACAGACCTCTTAGGAATGGGGTGAGGCCAATGGTGGATAGTTTGTGGTTAAAGGAGGTTTGAGGATGTAACAACAGAGTCAGGTAGCGCATTCCAGGCATGGACCACTCTGTTACTGAAGCCATACTTTCTGCAATCAACTTTGGAGTGGCTTACATTGAGTTTGCATCTGTTGTGTGCTCTTGTATTGTTGCGGTTGAAGCTGTAGTAGTCATTGACTGGTAGGACTGTGGCAGATAATTTTATGTACTACGCTTAAGTCCAATCGTAGGTGGTATAATTCAAGGTTGTCCAAGCCCAAAATTTCAAGCCTGATGATATAGGGTATTCTGTTGCGAGTAGAGGAGTGTAGTGCTCTTCTCGTGAAATGATGAATGGTTGTGAGAATCATAAATGTGGTTTCCCAAAGCACACTTATGTCCATGCAGCATAGTTATTTGTATCCAGCCTTTATTGTTTTTACAAATAAGGTGTTGAACATATCCCATCCACCCGTCTTTCTCCTTCATATCTTACTCAGAACAGCAAACCCTGTGAGCCGAGTTGGGCTGAGAGAGAGGGACTGGCCAAAACTGGTTTTCATACTTAATTCATGATTCAATTCGCAAATCCAGAAGTCCACACTCTTAGAGTGGTCAAGATTGGACACCTCTGAGCTATTGTTTTGGCTGAGGAATTCTGGGAGTTGAAGAACCTCTTAAAGAGGTGTGGAGGTTTAAGAGGTCCTCTTAAACCTCCACACTTCTTAAAGTTGGAAGCTTGCTTGAGTAAATCTAAATCTCTTTGGGTGATGTTAAAGTGTTTCGTTGTTTAGCTCAGAAATTTCAGCTACACTGACAGTTTCTCTTCAGCTTTTGTCTCTATGTTTCAAGCCACCCCGAGATACCTTGAGGTAAGCTGGGAGGCTGGTAAATTTAATAAACAAACAAACACATTTGGAGTCTTTTCCATTCAGTTCCTCGATCCCTGAATGATGGCTTCTTCACTTTAGAGGTTGGGATCAAAGATCACAATGGGCTCCCAGTCTAAAGATGCCCCCTCAACGCACTCATCCCTCTTAATTTTGTCCCCTTTGGAGAACTAAAAGAAACATGGGTACAATTAGTCTCGACTTACAACCAGGGGTGGGATTCTACCAGTTCGCACCTATTCGCTAGAACCGGTTGTTAACATTCTAAGCAGTTTGGAGAACCGGTTGTTAAAAGAAATGACTGGCCTAATCCTGTAAGGAAGGCAGGAAGGAAACATTCTGGTGTTGCTTACAGAAACTGCCTCTCCGTTGACCCTTATTACATTCTTGGCAGGACTAGACTTCCTGTCTCAGGAACATTTCTGGAGTTTGTCTCCCCTCCTTTGCTAGTACTTTGCTTGTGTGGAGTGACCATTCAAAGTTACAATGGCACTGAAAAAGTGACTTATGACTATTTTTCACACTTACGACTGTTGCAGCATCCCCACAGTCATGAAAGGCCAGGCGAGGAGATGCGTGCCATGATGTGAGTGATAATTGAGTTGGCCACGCCCAGCCAATAACATGACCACCAAGCCCTGTCTACCACCTAAGCCATGCCCACAGAAACGGTTGTTAAAAATTTGAATCCCACCCCTGCTTACAGCCATTTGTTTAGTGACTGTTCAAAGTTACAATGGCACTGAAAAAAGTGACTTTTATGACCATTTTTCACTCCTAAGGCCATTGCAGCATCCCCATGGTCACATGATTCAAAGTTGGATGCTTGGCACCAGAAATGGGCATTGTGTGCATGCAGGGTCATGTGTACACGTGCAGGGGGCATGCCCCCCACCCCTGCGTGCATTACCTTATGAATGCTGGCACTTTTGGCACACGAGGACGGAAAGCAGGGGTGAGGTTCAAAATTTGTAACAACTGGTTCTGTGGGTGTGGCTTAGGTGGTAGGCGTGGCTTGGTGGTCATGTTATTGGCTGGGCGTGGCCAACTCAACATCACTCACATCGAGGCATGCATCTCCTCGCCTGGCCTCTCATGACTGTGGGGATGCTGCAACAGTCGTAAGTGTGAAAAAGGCTCACAAGTCGCTTTTTTCAGTGCCATTGAATGGTCACTCCACACAAGCAAAGAACCAACAAAGGAGGGGAAAAAACTCCAGAGAAGTTCCTGAGACAGGAAGTCTAGTCCTGCCAAGAATGTAATAGGAGTTAATAGAGAGGCAGTTTCTGTAAGCAACACCAGAATGTTTCCTTCCTGCCTTCCTTACAGGATTAGCCCAGTAATTTCTTCTAACAACCGGTTCTCTGAACTGCTTAGAATGTTAACCACCGGTTCTAGCAAATAGGTGCAAACTGGTAGAATCCCACCCCGACGGAGAGGTTCACCATCACTGCTGTAGTCATTGACAAACACTGGTGTAGAGGTTATGGCTCAGGCAAGAAACCAGGAAAAAGTGAGTTCTTGTCCCAGCATGGCACAAAGTCAGCTGGGTGACCTTGCACCAATTCCTCTCTGTCGGCTCCGGGAAGGAGGCAATGGAAACCCCAAAAAACAAAAAGACCCACCCCAGTTTCACCCCAAAAACTGCAGTCTCCAAGAGCCAACCCTGACTGGAAGGCATGGCGCGTGCACCCTTATAAAGTTCGATAGAGATATGCAATGCTACATCTAACGTTCAGAAATGAATTCCTTGATTCAAGCAATATTAGCGTCCTGCTGGTCACAAATGACTTTGGAAATCCTCCAGCTGATTTGCGGTGAGAGAGAAATTGGGTCCAGGGGGAAATTTTCTTCTCGTTGGCAGAAAATACCAAAACCAAATTCTCAGGCCTTCGAATGGAAAAGAGAACAGAGACCGAGAGGATGGTGGCGGGGAAGGAAAAAAAACCCAAACCATAGGAGGTTTTTCTCTGCCGGCACAACATCAGCCTCCGTGAAGCCACCATGTGGAGAAGCCCAAAAGAATGAAATTATGCCTTTTCCTATGGTAATGGCGTGCTTCCTCTGAGAAACAAAAAAGGGAACAGCTGGGGTAAGCCTCTGCGAGCTTAAACGTTTCCACAAAAATTACTAATCCGTCCAAACAGTTGCCGAAAGAAAGGGAAGGCAAACGCCCCTTCCCTCAAATTCTCCTTCTTCGACTATGTCATTATAGTAACCTTTTATCCTGGGGATCCTCACCATACAAGTTTAAAATATTTAAAAACAAAACAAAACACCTCTTCCTCAATCAGCTCACACAATCCAACATCAGCAACCACAGAGATTGGGAAGAGTTTATTGTGACCCACCCAGTGTGAGTAAATCTACCTGATTTCTTAATCTAATCCATTCCCTGGTTTGCAATTCCTAGAGTAACAGAATAACGGAGTTGAAAGGGACCTTGGAGGTTTTCTAGCCCAGTGGTTGCTAACCAGTGGGCTGGGGACGACTGGTGGTAAGCAAGAAAATTTTGGTGGTCCACAGAGAAATGTCGCCCCCCAAAGCAATTAATCCAGGCTGTGTGGGAAACAAGGCTGCGCTGCCAACATGGCCCATGGGAACACAAGGCTTGTGTCGCGTGCATTGCAAACAACATGAGATAGTGAGGGGAGGGAGGAAAGGGTGGAGGGGAGGAACTTGCCCCACTCACCCCATGTGCCTCGCCTGGCCACTGGGCTGCTACTTTCTGCTTCTTTCTTCTGCTTTTGGCTACACGCAAGGAAAGCAGCCAAAGTCTTTCTTTCTCTCCTCCAAACTCCACCAGAAATGAGTCTTTGGGACCCTGCAAGGCATCTTGCTCCAAGAGGCTGCGCTGGCAAAGACTCATTTCTGGCAGAGTTTGGGGGAGAGAAAGAAAGACTTCTGCTGCTTTCCTTGCATGAAGCCAAAAGTCTCTCTCTCTCTCTCTCTCTCCCCCTCCCTGAGAACGGCCCTGGAGAGGGTATCCTGCGATCTCAAATAAAGAATGATCGATTGGTAGGAAAACAGGGTGGGGGATTTTCCTGCAGGCTTTTTTGGGGGATTTTCCCAGGGTCTGTGGTCCATGGGATTTAAAATTATGAGTTTGGTGGTCGCTGAGGTCCAGAAAGTTGGCGATCCCTGTTCTAGTCCAACCCCCTCCTCAGGCAGAAAATGCTATGCGTGATCAAAATTGACAACAGGTCCATATTTATGACCATTGCTGTTGTCCCAAGGTCATGTGATTCCCCTTTTGCAACCTTTTGATAAGCAAAATCAATGGGAAAAGCCAGGTTCACTTAACAACCGGGTTACCAACTTATCAATTGCAGTGATTCACTTAACAACCGTGGCAAGAAAGGTGGTAAAATGGGGCAAAATTCACTTAACAAATGTCTCACTTAACAACAGAAATTTTGGGCTCGCTTGTGGTAAGTCGAGGACTACCTGTATGTTCAACTGGCCCTTTGAGGGCAGGAATAATGCTGATGAGGCCCTCAATGAAACTGAGTTTGACACCCCTGCCCTATACCATTTCACCCAAATGGGTGTCCAATCTCTTCTTAAGAACCTCCAATGTTGGACCATTCACAACTTCTAGAGGCAAGTTGTTCCACTGATTAATTGTTCTGTCAGGAAATTTCTCCTGACTTCTAGGTTGGGTCTCTCCTTGATGAGTTTCCTCTAACCATTGCTTCTTGTCTTGCCTTCAGATGCTTTGGAGAATAGCTTGACTCCCTCTTCTTCGGGGCAGCCCCTAAGATATCGGAACGCTGCTATCATGCCTCCCCTGGTCCTTCTTTTCATTAAACTAGACATACCTTATTCCTGTAACCATTCTTCATATGTTTTAACCTCCAGTCACCTAATCATCTTTGTTGCTCTTCTCTGCACTCTTACTAGAGCAGAGGTCTCCAAACTTGGCAACTTTAAGACTTGTGGACTTCAACTCCCAGAATTCTACAGCCGGCTATGCTGGGATTCTAGAACAGGGGTCTCCAAACTTGGCAACTTTAAGACTTGTGGACTTCAACTCCCAGAATTCTACAGCCAGCCATTTTCTAATCCGATCCATTCCTGGTTTGTAATTCTTAGAAGCCCAGCAAATGATGCTAGCTAAACACTGAAACATTTTTCCTGAGTAAATTGGAGTACAAATGTTAAAATATACACATGGTCAAATCCCAAAGGAGAAGAAATCCCCCAGGTATTGTATTGTATTTCACAAGGTTTTTTTTTTTTAAAAAAAATAACCCACTCTAATCCCAAAGGTCTTTGGACAGCTAAGAATAACACCTAGCAAAACCCAACATATTAAAAATAGAAAAAGTTTTTTTTTTAAGTGCACTGATGCAGCTTCAGAATCTGTGATGGCTATCCTTAATCAGCCCTGGCCAACGGCTTGTTGAAAGAATAGTTTTTAATTTAGCCATTTTGGAAGAGGCTTGATGATATTTATTTTGATAAATATAGAGTTGACGAAGCCGTTTTCTAAAAGAGCAGCGAAGAAAAGGGAATTATATTCCATAAGGAAATGTTTTCGAAGAGAACAGGGTTGTGTTTTGTTTGGTGCCATTTTGTATTGATTGCTTGATTAGCGCTGCATTTTAAAGCTTCTGTACTTAAACTATGACTAAAGTAGCTCCACAAAGACAGGAAACAGAATCTCGCTGTGCCAAAAGGCAGTGGTGTCTCTGAATCAATTAAAGCGCAATCGAAAAAGCAGGAAAGAGAAGCCTGAACGTTTTCAGACTGAAAAAAAAAAGGCACCTCACTCCTCCAATCCATGTGAATCATCCTTCTCAAATCCATCTGCTTCCTTCTCTTGATTAAATCCAAAATGGGAGACTTAGATGTTCAGAACAAATGCTAGCCAGGCTGCAGGACTCTGGCTAAAGGCGGTGGCAAACAGGATAAAATCAGGAGCTCACCAGATTTCGGGTCTCTTTGTTTCCTAGGTGAGATTTGTGGGGGGGAGGGGTAAAGAGACCATATATATGGAGAATTATATGGAGGTGGGAAAGGGGAGGCAAGGAGATATATCTGGTGGGACCCAGAAGCAGGGCCTTCTCCGTGGTAGCTCCCTCTCTCTGGATCATCATCCTCTGGAAATTAGGCTGGTCCCCACTCTAGCACTGTTTAGCCCCAATGACATGGCTCTATCAGTGGGCCTGGGGAACCCAGAGGAGGATGGAGCCCATTAAATGGCTGGAATGAATGTCTGTTGTCCGGTGGTGGTATTCAATTTTTTTTTTACTACCAGTTCTGTGGACGTGTCTTGGTGGACGTGGTGTGGTTTGGTGGGTATGGCAGAGGAGGTATACTGTAAAATCTCTATTCCCTATGCACTCCAGGGGAAGGTTACTGCAAAATCCCTATTACCTCCCCGCTCCTCGTCCCGATAAACTCCATTTATTTAGTTTACAGTGAATTCCTCTCTAGCAAAGTCCTGGCCAAGAGTCTTTCAAAATATTTCACAATCACAGACCTTTATCAGGCTTGGAGAGTTGCCAGGCCGAGATCTTTCAGATGCCACACTGTAGCAGACAATACTTGGCAAGAATGCAGGAACAGATCTTCACCCAAATGAACTAATTGTCTCCTATAAAACAGTGGCCCCCAACCTTTTTTGTGCCACGGCCCGGTACCGGCATCACAAAATGTTCCGCAGCCCAATACCGGCCAGCCGTCCCCCGCTTCTCCCCGCCACCTTCAACTCCTCCTTTGTACCTTTTTTGTCCTTTTTTGTGCTTTCTTAATCTCCTCTGCCAACGGGACGGCTCTTCGTTCGAAGCCGCCCCCCCGCCTTGATGAAACTAAGGCGCGAGGATTCCTTCAGGACCCAAACGCCGCTTTCCAACCGGAAAAGCTCACCTGGAAGCACTTTCTCATCGAAACAAGATGGCGGCGCCCAGCAAACCGGCGGCCCAGTAGAAAATGATCCATGGACAGGTACCAGTCCAGGGCCCGGTGGTTGGGGACCCCTGCTATAAAACACCACTCCCCTTTCATCTCTCTATTATTCCCTATGGGAGGGGCCATTCATTGTCCACCCGTGCCTTTAATCCCAAATTGACCCTTGTTCCTTAGCTGTTCCCTTCTTCTTGCAGCTCTGCACATGCGCACACTGGGAACAGGCTCCAACTGTTCTTCTGCCTCACTGATGTCCGACTCCAAAGGCAGCTAATAACTGTCAGACGGCCCTGGTCCCATCTCTGCTTCCAATGCAGAGCACTTCCCCAGACTCCAGGACTGGCCCATTTTCCTCCCCAACCTCCTCACTGGCTCTGCTGGCCACTGGGGGGGCCACAACAAATGGAGCCCAGAGAGGGGCTCCCTCTAGTAAGCCTGAACTCAGCCTTGATTCAAGGCAGTGTCCCTTTCCCTCTGCTGGGGAGATTTTCTTGGCAGAGTGTGACTTCTATCTGCATATTTTTTACTCCAGGCGTATCCCACTAACCGATGACTCACATGTGTGAATCTAAGCTCAGAATGCAGTGTTTCTCAGAGCCATCTGTTCACACATTCTCCTTAGAGCCACCGAGGGTAGAGAAATCAAGTGATGCATGAGGCATGTGTGAACTGGCCCTCGTTAAACCTCGTCTGGCTCAGCGGAGAGCAGAGCCCATCTTTAAGCAGGAGAAGCCTTTGATTAAAAAATAAATAAATTAGAAGGCGTCACCCTGTCTTGACTCCTTGCACACCTACACCCCCTTCTTCACACAAGCACCAGCCTACTTCTCTCCTGCCTTCCACTTTGCAACCCCCATTGCATCTGGCTGTTTGCAAGCTCTCTGGCCCTCAGTTGCCAGGGCGACGATAGTTATGGTGACAGACTGAGAGATGTTGGCTGATGAATATGAACGAGCCAAGCAGGTGAAAGGTTTCCAAGCAGAAACATGACAAGCTCCGTAGGGAGGTTTGAGACGGCTCCAGGGGCAGAGTTGGGTTACCGTTTTGAAAGAGTGACTTTACAAGGCTGGTATCTCACCTGCAGGTATAAGGTGAGTTGTGGGTCAGTTCAGGTAAGTGTGGCATCCCCTGCTGGGTCCCTGATTATCAGTTCAAGAACTTGATAGCTAATGACTCATTAACCAAGGTACAAAGTACTTGGGTTGACCTCTTTGCATTTGAAATGAACACAGGGCCTTCCCCTTTAGGGTTGTTAGGAGTCGAAAAATCCATTGACTGGGTTCACACAACCTGCTTAAATGTGTCTGGGAAAGAAGGAACATATGCATGAACAGAGTAGGCTTATCTTGGGTAGTGAATTAGTGTTTTTTGGGGGGGACCTCGTTGGAAGAACCATTCCCTAGTTTATAGTTGAGAGTGATGAGCTAATCCAGAAAATGAATTAATTTTGTAAGCATCTTTAAGCATGTTGTGTGAATGCAGTCTTGGATGCTATTAACACCAACATTCCGATTTCAGTTTGAACCCAGCCAGTGATAAGGTAATCTTGTGGCATTCAGACATTCCCAAAAGACCAGCTATGAGTCTCTTCTCTGATTAAGGTTCAAGAGCTATGGATAAGGTGACAGGCCTTCTCTTGGCCCCTATGTTATATAGAACCTCCAAAGATGCGTCTGGTGGCCTTCCTCCTTGTATTCAGGAAGAAAGCAAAAGCTTTCCTTTTCATCATGTTTTGAGTTCCACGCTGGTTGGCTTAGAGGCATTCATCTATATTTGTCCATTGCAATGGGAATTTGAATTGATATTTTATTTTTGCAATATTTGTCTGTTTTTACTATGCTGTAACTGGAGCTGTTATGGGAGGGAGGGAAGAAGGAAGGAAGGGAGATAGGTAGATGGAAGGAAGGGAGGGAGGGAGGGAGGAAGGAAGGAAGGAAGGAAGGAAGGAAGGAAGGAAGGAAGGAAGGAAGGAAGGAAGGAAGGAAGGGGGATAGGTAGATGGAAGGGTGGAAGGAAGGAAGGAAGGAAGGAAGGAAGGAAGGAAGGAAGGAAGGAAGGAAGGAAGGAAGGAAGGAAAGGAAGGAAGGGAGATAGGTAGATGGAAGGGTGGGAGGAAGGAAGGAAGGAAGGAAGGAAGGAAGGAAGGAAGGAAGGAAGGAAGGAAAGGGGATAGGTAGATGGAAGAGTGGGAGGAAGGAAGGAAGGAAGAAAGGAAGGAAGGAAAGGGGATAGGTAGATGGAAGGGTGGGAGGAAGGAAGGTAGATGAGTGGGAGAGAGGGAGGAAATTCCTAGAGTATATGTGTAAAATTAGCCACCAATGGAAAAGGCACTAAACAATATTTATGAGCTGAGAAGCTGAAGCATCCAGAAGCTTCTTAAGAGAGTACACAAATTAGCTTATCAAGAGTGTCCAAATAAAAGGAGGCAAATGGAAACACAATTTCCAATCTGAACCATGTTTGTTATGGTTCAGCCAGGCAACTCCAAGTGGTGACCGTTCTTTCAAAACAAAGAGAGTGTGCAGCTGTGGAACCCCTCGAGGGTTCCTTAGCTTGCAGTGATGTGGTTTTTTGTGGAATAGCTGAGGGTGGGGTGGACATTTTCCTGGGCCAATGAGCCTATTCAGAATGCCGAGGCGTGTCAGAGAGTCTTTCACAAAATGGCTGCCACACAGGGACATGCTTATTTTCAAGACGGCTGTTATGGGGGAAGGCACTGACGGTCACACGTGACCCCCAAAATGGCACTTGATATAAGGCAACTCCCAACTATTTTTAGGAGCAAAGGATGCTAGAGGATCACATGTGGTAACCAGAGGCGTTTTTGTAAATAAAGACATTATTAGAGGCTGCACGCACAGACTTGAAAAACCAATAAAGGACAAGTGGAACAGACAGCTTAGCAGGTGTGAAGGGAGGGATCCCCAGAGCGTTAAAACAACATTAAATTACGCTCTTGCATGTTTGAAAGAGCAGTATAAGGTTTGGCAGTTCATGATTGAGACAGGAGAGAGAGACAGGACACCATGATGCCCCTTGCCATCCAGCTATCAGGCTTCAACTAGATGTTGGTCTCCAAGAAGAAGAAAAAGACTTCAACTGAGAGAAACAGGTCAGCTTTTCCCAACTTGATGCCGTTTCAGAATTTCCAGGAGAAATGTTTCTAAGGTTGTGGCAGAGTCTTCCCCTCCAGATGACTTGGACTACATCTCCCAGCAACCAAAGCACCTGAAAGTAGAACAAGAAACAAAGGATGGAAACTAACCAAGGAGAGATCCAACCTAGAAATAAGGAGAAATTTCCTGACAGAATAATTAACCAGTGGAATAGAAGTTGCCTTCAGAAGTTGTGGGTGCTCCATCACTGAAGTTTTTGAAGAAGAGATCGGGCATTTGTCTAAAATGGTGTAGGGCTGTGATGGCGAACCTATGGCACGTGAGCCACAGGTGGCACACAGAGCCATTTGTGCCCACATGCGAGCTGCAGGCAAACATACCTCAC
>NW_020769562.1:96806-114357 GCF_900518735.1 Pseudonaja textilis
CTTCTTCTTCTTCTTCTTCTTCTTCTTCTTCTTCTTCTTCTTCTTCTCCTCCTCCTCCTCCTCCTCCTCCTCCTCCTCCTCCTCCTTCCTTCCTCCTTCCTCCTTCTTCCTCTTCCCCTCCTCCCCCTCCCCCCTCCTCCTCCTCCTTCTGTGTGACGTTCATTAAATACCTTCCAGAAGATGTTTTACAGGTGCTTAAAGATTATCCTCCTATCCGCCCATCCTCTCCCACGTCCTCTCCTTCTACCTCCTCCATCTTTTGAAAGTTGAACTTCCCCACCTCCTGTGGCCTTGCCTTTCTTAGGGTGCAGCCTCCACTTCTCCCCCCTGCCCGTCATCTTAATCCTTAGGGTACAGCTTCTTAGGGTGCAGCAGCTTCCAGTTCTCTCTCTCTCCCCCACCCGCCCATCATCTTAACCCCTCTGCCCGTCCTCTGCTTCTTAAGATGGATTGTCAAGGTGGGATTTGTACAAAGCAATATACAAGTCGCCGTTTCGTCCTGGTCCCCTTTTTCGCGGAGCTGGGCGGGGGTGGTGGTGTTGCTTCAACCTCCTTTTCTAGGCGAACCGTTCGACTTTGCCACACGTAGCTGTCTCCTTTGTCGACGGCTCGCCCCCTTGACCACCCTCGCACACTCTCACTACCCACCCACCCCTTCTTTCTCTCTCTCTCTCTCTCTCTCTCTCTGGGTCTTTGGCCGGCCGATCATAGCAAAAAGTCGGCGCTGCAGTTCCCGAGAGAGAACGGAGCGAAATTTCCTCTTTATTGCAGCCTCGCCGGCGGAACGGCAGCGCCTTCGAGAGCTGGCCGTGGTGCTGAATATTAATTCAGCCCCGTTTGCGCCAAAGGTACCTTCTCCCTCCCTCCCTCTGTCTTTCTCCCTCCCTCTCTCTCTCTCTCTCCCTCTCTCTCTCTCTGGGCAAAGCCGCGAAGTTAACTTCCGCCGGGTTGGGAGATGACTTTGAAAGCGGGGAGGATGCCAGGGCGGGGAGGAGGAGGGGGAGGGCAAGAGGAGCTGCCAAACCTCCACCGCCCCTCCTTCCCTTCCTAGCACTCATTGAGAAAAAAAGCTCCGGCCAAACATCCGCTCCTGTGTCTCTGCGACATCAACATCCCATTGCAGGGAGCAAGAAACGCCAAGCGAGGCAAGCCTCGAAGAGGTTACGCAAGACAACCTAAAGCCTTCCTAGAACATAACAACTCTTTATCTGGTTCCTCGGAAAAACCTCACCAAGTGAGAGACACTCTAGGGACTTCCTGGGAGCCTGCATCAATTGCTTTGCCACTCTGTACAAAGTGCAATTCTTGTTTTTTTTTTTTTTTGGGGTGGTGGTGGTAGGGTTGCTCACTGGACCCTTTCTCGGGGTGCAGAACAATATGTCCTTGCTCTGAGGAGCTTGCAGATTAAAATTTGGCACAGGAGACAATGGAAAGGGAATGGAGACATGGAGAAACGGGAGGGGTGGGTGGAAGAGAAGGATAACAGTGATGCCGACACTATATCCCGAATCAGCGCAGTTCAAATGAAGCTGTGACATTCACACAGGAGGTGAAGCTTAGGAGCTTTGACCTTGCTCGTTGTTCCTTTCACATGTTGGGTGAACAAAGCCCGTTGTTGTTGTTTTTTTAAAAAAAGGTGTAGCCAAGTATTGTGTGAACCTAGAGAAATGCTTCAGTCAGCATCCTTGTAATGCACGTTGTGAGAATGCATCCAGTAGGGAATTGTTTTGTTTACATGCACTTTATGCATAATTGCAGAATTGCAGCCTTCTCTCATCTAGCTGTTTTTGGGGCACCAGTCATTCCTTCTCCCGCCCAATGGGGCTAATACTCTTGGGATCTGGGGAGAAGTGGCCTGTAATCCAATGGATCTGCACGGCCCCAGGATAGAACAAGCTGCGGTCAGGTATGGGAAGTAGGCATCTTAGGAAATGTGGGTTTTGTACAAAGTCTTGTGGCTTTGTGAATAGCTGGAAGCCTTTGCTAAAGGGCAAAAATATTTAATAAGTCTTTCTCATTGTTCCTCAGTTCCTAGGTCTTTAATCCTTGCAACTGGAAACTTGATTATTGGTTCTACTAGAAAGGCGCGAGGCTTTTCTTGTTATTTTCCCCCTTAATTGGAATTCTACAGAAATATCTCGTGCTTCGTACTTCTTATTTATGTTGGACTATCATGTGACATGCACTGTCATTTTAAAGAGGCAAAAGAGAAGGTTGAAGTTGTCTTACTTTAATCCAGGGGTCGCCAACCTTTTGGACCTCAGGGACCACCAAACTCATAATTTTAAATCCTGCGGACCAGAGAAAATCTGAAAAAAAAAAGTCTGCAGGAAAATTCCTCACCCTGTTTTCCTACTGATTGATGATTCTTTATTTGGGGTCGTAGGATACTGTCTCCAGCTCCGTCCTCAGGGTGGGGGAGAGATAGAGATAGAGATAGAGAGAGAGAGATAGATAGATAGAGAGAGAGAGAGAGAGAGAGAGAGACTTTTGGCTTCATGCAAGGAAAGCAGCAGAAGCAGCAGAAGTCTTTCTTTCTCTCCTGCAAACTCCACCAGAAATGAGTCTTTGTGAGACTTTTTGTGCCGGCGTAGCTTCTTGGAGCAGGATGCCTTGTAGGGCCCCAAATACTCACTTCTGGTGAAGTTTGGGGGAGAGAAAGAAAGACTTTTGCTGCTTTCCTTCTGTACAGCCAAAAGCAGAAGAAGAAAGCAGCAGCCCGGTGGCAAGGCAAGTCGTGTGGGGCAATTGGGGCAAGTTCCCCCCTCTGCCCTTCCCCCCTCCCCTCACTACTTTGTGGTGCTCCCAATGCAAGCGACGCAAGCCTTGTGTTCCCACGGGCCATGTGGGAGGCGCAGCCTTGCATTCCCTTGCAGCCTGGATTAATTGCTTTGGGGGTGACATTTCTCTGCGGACCACCAAAATTTTCTCATGGACCACCAGTGGTCCCAGGCCCACTGGCTGGTGACCACTGCTTTAAACAGTCCAATGGATTGCTATCCGAACAGTGGCTGGTTGCATCAATAGTCCAGGCCAATAACGATGGACTATTCAGTTTAATTGGGATTGACAATTTCTGTAAAAGAGTGTTAAACAAAGAGCTGATTGAAATTTAAAGTAATATTTTTGTTTGACTCCCAATTATCTAACAGAAATGATCACTGATACAATAATGTCTTTACCCTCTGTGTGTGTGTGCGCGCACGCGCATGTGTGCGTGTGTGTGTGTTGCACCATATCTGCAAACCTCTGAGTATGTACAGAGAGAAGGTTGCACTTAGCTTTCAGTGCAAGTTCTAGCTACTTGGTTTTTATGTATTTATTTATTAAATGTATTCGCCACCTATCTTGCTAGCCAGAGAATCCAGTTATGGATGAACCCAGAAATATGGTTAATTCAGTAAACAGATTATGCATGTTGTCTGGCAGCCACCACCGAGTCAAAACAAGGTAATGGGCAATTGATAGACCAGTAGAATGGAGATTACATCGCTCTCTCTATAAAAGCGAAATGCCACTCACGCATCATCACAAAATCTCCAGAACCATAAAGCCTACAAACTTGACATTTGGCCCGTATGTTCCTCTTAGCTTCTAGGGGCTCACTAAGAAAGGATTTTTCGAAATGATCATCAGAACATTAGTATTTTGTATATTATTATTAACATGCTCTGATGCTAAGGAGTTCTACTCCCCACCTGAAAAGAAATCTGTTCCAAATGCAAAACACAAGCAGAGGAGAGGAGTTTCCATTTCAGTTTCACAGCAGCAACCAGCTTTAGTACAGAACAGTTGGGCTAAGCCGCAGCCAGGCTCCTTGCTGTCTACTTCTTGCTCACACAGCAAATACTGTTTCAGTTTCCAAACAGCCTTCAACTCTCTCACACACTGACAGGACGCTAGACAGATGAATACCGATGGATGCTGGTAGGCAGAGGCAGAATTTTTTCCCGTATTTTCCTCCCCCAAAACAAAGCCCAACCAGCATCCATAGTTTCATAGTGAAGCACGGGTATACACATTAGTACAGGGTAGAGCTGGGAGGGACTTTCCCAATTAGATAGAATAGAATAGAGTGGAGTGGAGTGGAGTGGAGTGGAGTGGAGTGGAGTGGAGTGGAGTGGAATGGAATGGAATGGAATAGAATAGAATAGAATAGAATAGAATAGAATAGAATAGAATAGAATAGGGAATGGAGTGGAGTGGAGTGGAATGGAACGGAACAGAACAGAACAGAACAGAACAGAACAGAATAGAATAGAATAGAATAGAATAGAATAGAATATGGAATGGAGTGGAGTGGAGTGGAGTGGAATGGAATGGAATGGAATGGAATGGAATGGAATGGAATGGAATAGAATAGAATAGAATAGAATAGAATAGGGAATGGAATGGAATGGAATGGAGTGGAGTGGAGTGGAATGGAATGGAATGGAATAGAACAGAACAGAACAGAACAGAACAGAACAGAATAGAATAGAATAGAATAGAATACTTTATTGGCCAAGTGTGATTGGACAAACAAGGAATTTGTCTTGGTGCAAATACTCTCAATATACATAAAAGAAAAAATAGTCCAAGAGAGACTGGAACCCTTGAGAAGGAACCCAGAGAATTGCAAAAAACAAGGCTGAGGAGCAGAAGGAGAAGGTTGAACATCCCAGATGCTACAGAGGCAGAAATCAGACACGGATCAGTAAGAGGACAGGAGCTCCAAGAGAGGAAAAGATCAATCAAAACAACCAGAGCAAAGAGGGAGAGACAAGCTCAGGTGTAGAGGCATAAATAAGCCATCCCCGATCACCTTCTCCTTCATCCCACACCTTGCACGGAAATGAGATCACAGAATCAGGCCCAACTCATCAGGGGGGGAGGGCAAAACAAGGGATGACAAAGCAAACTGGGGAATGTGCAGGTGGTCTGGCAGCTCATCCCGGCTCCTCGGTTTCTCTTGTCATCTTTTCCACTCATCTCATTGTTTGGGCTGCTGTCATTTCCAATGTCATCATTGTTTTTTCAATCTGCCTTTTCCAATTTGGAAATCAATCCCAGCCAGCAACCTTCAGTGCCTGGGAATGAATAAATCAAGGGTCTTCAAACTTGGCAAGTTTAATGACTTGTGGACTTCAACTCCCAGAATTCCTGAGCTAAGGTAACTGGAGGAGGAAATCTGGGGGTTGAAGTCCACAAAGTCTTGAAGCTGTCAAGGTTGAAGACCCCCTGGAATAAATCTTGGTCCATGAGCACCTCTCAGAGACACCGTTCAGGAGAGATTCACCTGTGTTGGGAATGGGTTAGCCTGGGTGACCTTGGCTTGCCTTGACTTCCTGCAACACGCTTAGTGAGTCAAGTGAAGACATATCAGAGGAAGCCCTTTTCTGGGTTGGCACAACACATTCTTTGTATCTTGGTTAGTTTATTGGGTTGGCTTAGCACAAGGCTCTTCAAACTTGGCAAGTTTAAGACTTGTGGACTTCAACTCCCAGAATTCCTGAGCTAAGATAACTGGAGGAGGAATTCTGGGAGTTGAAGTCCACAAGTCTTGAAGCTGTCAAGGTTGAAGACCCCCTGGAATAAATCTTGGTCCGTGAGCACCTCTCAAGAGACACCGTTCAGGAGAGATTCACCTGTGTTGGGAATGGGTTAGCTTGGGACTTGTTTCGCTCTGCCTTTTCCAATTTGGAAATCAATCCCAGCCAGCAACCTTCAGTGCCTGGGAATGAATAAATCAAGGGTCTTCAAACTTGGCAAGTTTAAGACTTGTGGACTTCAACTCCCAGAATTCCTGAGCTAAGATAACCGGAGGAGGAATTCTGGGAGTTGAAGTCCACAAGTCTTGAAGTTTGAAGACCCCTGGCTTAGCATGTTGCAGGAGGCCAGTCTGCATTGGAACTCTGGATTATTCTGTGGGGTCCTGGCTTTTCTCTGAACTTGGCTTTTTTCTTGCAAATATTTCATGAACCGTGTCTAGGTAACATCATCCGTGAACTGGTGATGTAACCTAGCCAGGTAAGGAAATGTCTGCAAGAAAACAATCGTTCGGAGACCATTAGAAACCCACAGTTCAAACCTGAGCTATAAAATTTCTCTTCTACTGTGGATTATTCCTTGCATTATGCAGATCCAAAACCTGGGCTGGCTCAGGAACTAGTTGTGCAGTCACAGCTAATATATTACAACTTTCCCCCAATTATCATGCCCCTGTTGGAGACTGACTCTGAGGGAGAGGAGGAACAGCCGACAGGGAGTGGAAGTGTGGCTTCGTAGGTTGTGGAGGAGGCTGGGGAAGGGCAGAGGCCGGCTGGGCAGTCAGAGGAAGACCCAGGCCCATCCCCTCTCCATCCTAGGGCACGCAGGGAGGAGAGGATAAGGGAGAGACATGAGTGGCATGGTCTATGGGGAAGGAAAGGGCCTTGATACTCTTCATGGGCTGCAGCTGTGAGAACTGAATAAGAGGACAGACATGCGTATGGGCCAGTGCTGGAAACAAAGCGTGGAAATATCTCTAGTCTGTTGTTCCTCTCTGAGTTTGGCGTCCTTCCCAGTGTGTGTTCCGATATCTGTCATCTTCAACTCCTTATCTTGCCTGGTTCCCTTAATTGCTTCAGTGTGGCTTGTGTGGTTCTTTACTCCTTATAATTTATCGGCATTTTTGGTTTAAGCGGCATTTTCTCCTTTTCGTAACTGCTTGTGGAGGAGTTTTTTTTTGTCGCCAGTCAAGGATATTTGGAGCTTTGAAGCAAAGTGAAGGAATAAAAGGGGCTTCGCCTCTTTTTGTGACTGTGTTTATTTTGTATCCCACCCTGGGTCACCACACCAATCTGCTCTGCCCTCCAGATGTGTCCTCATTACATTCTCCAGATTCCCAGCAGTTTGAGAAAGGAATATGAAAGAGAAGAGCGATGAAGAGGATTGGAGGGATTGGAGATTCATATGACGAACAGTTGCAGGAACTGGGTATGTCCGGTTTAAAGAAAAGAAGGTGTAGGGGTGATATGATAGCAGTCTTCCAATATCTAAAGGGCTGCCTCAAAGAAAAAGAGGTCAACCTATTTTCCAAGGCACCAGAAGACAAAACAAGAAGCGATGAATGGAAACTAATCAAGGAGAGAAGCAACCTAGAACTAAGGAGCAATTTCCTGACAGGGAGAAAAATTAACCAATGGAACCGCACGCCTCTAGAAATTGCGGGTGTTCCAACCCTGCAGGTTTTTAAGGAGAGTGGACCACTATTTGTCTGAAATGGGGTATAGGGTGTCCTGCTTGAGCAGGGAAGTTTAAGACCTCCAACATCCCTTCCAACTCTGTTGTTAGTCTGTAGGAGGAAAATGAAGAACAGAGGTTGGCCAGAACTATCCATGTATCACGTTCTGGCATGTTTACATAGCTGAATTGACCTCAGGGGTAGAAGACCTGGGCTACTTCCTCCAGGTTTGGCTGCTTGACATCTAACTCTTTTAAGAAATGAGCTCCATATTTCCGATCGCTGTCAGATTGCAGGAGTAGGATCTCTTATCATCCTCACACACTGTTCTCTCTGCGTCAAGGTGATGCAGATGTTAATTATGTTCCTCTTAAAACCAGCAGAGGAGCTGCTGCAAGGCAGAGGAGGAACCCACCCCCACCCAGGGAGCCATTAGGATAACAAAAAAAATGGATGGGGTGGGGTAGAATATATATATATATCTGTGTTATGTCTTTTGTGGTTTCTTCCCACCTTTAAAAATATCTCAAATCTGAAGGAAGAAAATCATTTCACCGAAGGCTTCCTTTATTGAACAGAACCCGGTGCGAATAACTGCAGGCAGGCTCAAACCACATTGGTGGGAAATTCGTTGGTCGGCCTTCACACAACCAGGCAATTCATCATTATTTGCACAAGACTCAGCAGCTGGGAACGATGCGTTTCATCCTTGCGAGTTCTTCTTATTGACTTGCTTTCTCGGTGGCTCAGGGGATTTCTTATTTTTAACCCATTTGATTAGAACAAGGGGTTTTAATGCATTGGGAAAATCCAGACAACAAGCTCATTTGGTAGCCAGATGGAGCGTGTTGGGAGCAATTTAAGGCAGACCCCCACAGCGAGACGAAAAGAACGGAACCAGCAAGTAAGTTTGCAACCCCAGTAGCAAAGAGTGGAGCGCTGGATAAGGAAGCAATTTCCATGCATGCGAACACAGAGCGGGGGGTTAGACATCACTGTTGATATTCCTGTCTCTGTCCCGTTGGTGAAATGCTACCCCAGATGTCATCCGGTCTCACTTGGTCCTGGAACTAAGCTACAATATCTCCAAAGACCAATCGCCGGTTTGAAAACGTTTAGCAGTTGCATCAAAAGGAATTTCCCAACATTTGCCCTCCTTAACTGTTGCCATCAGGCGATCCCGTCTAATGCTCCAGCTGAATCTTTGTTCTTTTCAGTTCAACCATCTGTCTTGGTGTCACCCTCAATTTCCACAAAGGCATGATCTGTCGCCGCCTGCCATGAGAAGCTTTTTAGCTACATTTGTGGATCCCAATCATTTCTTCCTTAGCCTTCTCTTGTGCGATCTCAATTCCTTTCACAAATCCTGAGTCTGCCTCGGGTACCTTCTCAACCTGCTCCAGGTTCTCTGTATCCTTTTGCAACTGTGGTGCCCAGAGCGGGAATGGAAGATCCCACATTACAAAATCCCAAAGTATCCTTCATCATGAAGGATTTCCACTGAAAATCTAGGCGCGTACATAGATTGCCCGAACCCTCCTGTCTTCTTGTCTATGTCTTCTTAAGGTAAAGGTTCCCCTCGCACATGTGTGCTAGTCGTTTCTGTCTCTAGGGGGCAGTGCTCATCTCCGTTACAAAGCCACAGAGACAGCGCTGTCCAAAGACGTCGCCGTGATCATGTGGCCGGAATGACTAAACACCCGAAGGCGCACGGAACTCTGTTACCCTTCCCACCAAAGGGGTCCCTATTTCTCTACTTGCATTTTTACATGCTTTCGATCTGCTAGGTTGGCAGAAGCTGGGGCAAGTAACGGGAGCTCACTCCGTTACGTGGCGCTAGGGATTCGAACCCTCAAACTGCCAACCTTTCTGATCAACAAGCTCAGTGTCTTAGCTCAAGGTGGTTTTTTTTTTCCCCCAAAAGGCAAGTGGACTTTGGTCCTTTCAGCAGTTCCAAGATATCTCTCAGAGAGAGGGCTAATGACCAGAGGACTGCGAGGAATATAAATCCTTCCATCTTCCACCATTCAATCAGAACTGAAGAAGCTTCTTGGATGAGAAGCAAAATGTCTTCAAGCAAAAAAAAAACAAAGTAAGTCCATCTGCCTTTTGAAAAAGCACCTTTGGGTCAACCATGACCTGGATGAATGAGAATCTCCATTGATTCTTGGCTTCTTTTCCACGATTCCATCAGGAATTCCTACATGGCGCTTTCTTTTCCTCCCTGCCAAAGTAGCATCTTGTGGTGGCTTTGAGAGGGAGATTGCAATCTGATTTACCTGGATAGCTAAATAATAGGCCAGAAGAACCAAATCCTTAACATCAAAGCAAACTCCAAAGAAGGGAGGGTCTAACCAACTTTCTCAGACTGAAGAAGCCAATTGGATGAGCAATGCAAATTTCAAAGCATGCAAAACATTTCAAAATAAGGGGTGTTCATAAGTGCACCATCGTGCCTACCGTCCCTGTCCTATTGTCCCCATTTATTCATACCTATTTCCTGTATTCTTATTCGTGTTTATTCTTATACCTGTTATCTTGTAAGCGGTTGACAAATCAAATAAATAAATAAAAATAAAATAAATAAAAACCAAAAAGCGAAATCCAAGTGTCATGATTTCAACTTCCAGGCAACCCTGCCTGGATGTCTTGAGAATCCTCTTGAGAACATCTAACCCCAGAGAAAGTCTTCTTGTTAGAGGGAAATTATTAACCTTGGGAAGAGAAGTGACATGTGAAATCCAGGGGTTTGCTGACTCTCCACCTGCCTTCACATAACCCTCTAGAATAGAATAGAATAGAATAGAATAGAATAGAATAGAATAGAATAGAATAGAATAGAATTTGTTATTGGCCAAGTATGATTGGACAGACAAGGAATTTGTATTTGGTGCAAATGCTCTCAGTGTCCATAAAAAGAAAAGATACATTCATCAAGAATCATCAGGTACAACACTTAATGATAGTCATAGGGTACAAATAAGCAATCAAATCATACTAGGAAACAATCGTAAGGATACAAGCAACCAAGTTACAGTTATACAGTCATAAGTGGGAGGAGATGGGTGATAGGAATGATGAGAAGATTAATAGTAATAGTAATGCAGCCTCTGTAAATAGTTGGACAGTGTTGAAGGAATTATTTGTTTAGCAGAGTGACGGCGTTTGGGAAAAAACTGTCCTTCTGTCTAGTTGTTCTGGTGGGCAATGCTCTATAGCGTCGTTTTGAGGGAAGGAGTTGAAACAGTTTATGTCTGGGATGTGAGGGGTCTGTAGATATTTTCACAGCCTTCTTTTTGACTCGTGCAGTATATAGGTCCTCGATTGGAGGCAGATTGGTAGTAATTGTTTTTTCTACAGGTCTAAATATTCTCTGAAGTCTGTGTCTGTCTAAACTGGTCTTTTGAATCCAAGCATTTTCTAGGTTCCCAGGATAGACTGGATCATACATTAGTCAAAGATTGGATATCCACAGTAACCATTGTTGGAAGAAAAAAAAATAACGCAAGTTAAAAAGTAATAAAGCTTAACAGTTGGTACAGGTTCAAACACTCAATCTTTAACTGATCTACTTAAAAAGTGGCACATGAACGCAGCAACTCTGCCTTTTAAGCCATCTTACCAAGGAGGCAGACCAATGTACACTCTCTGAAATTGTGTCATGTGGTCTTCGCTGAGGCGCATTTAAAAAAAAAGTACAGAACACAAGTATACACTCATTTTTCATCCAAGGGTTTCACTTAGCCTTTTAATATGTGCACAAGTGTGTCACATAGGGGGGTTATAAATAGGCTTGATACAATACTCCTATGGTTACTCACCACTCGTGTTGATTCAGAGATGCAAGGCACACTGGAAAAAAAAATGCAGATATACAACTTGTACTAATAAAGGAGAATATTTGTAGCTCAGAGTAAACATGAAGGGTCCTTGATGCTCTCTGAACTTGGTTATTTTCTTGGAGATGTGTTCTGACCCAAACCCTTTTCCAATAAAACAAACAATAACCAAATGGAACAGAAACCTTTTAATGAGTTTTAAGAATCCCCGATTAAAAGGCTGCTGCAAACAAATTAACTTTGATAAGCACAAACCTCACCAAAACTGCACGAGACTGGCAAGAATCTCAGATAAGAAATATTTCACAACACAAGAGTCTTCAAATATCAACTTAAGATACTATAATGTCCACGAGGTTGAGTTTCAAAACGTCCTTGCTTCCTGCAAAGAACGTTCACTTCACAGCTGGCTTATATCTTCTTGAAGGAGGGGCCATTACCTTGCAGCCCGAGTTGCCCTGCTCTTTCAGCTGCTCTTTCCTGTGAGCAGCCCTGTGCGCGCACACGCTTGGCACAGGCTCCTCGGGAACCTTCTCATCGCTGCTGCCAGCCCCCACAATCTCTGAAAGCAGCAGTCCACTCCCCGATGGTCCTGGCCCCTCACCTGAGTCCTTGCTCTCCTCAGCCGTCCGCACCTGCTGCCGGCTAACTACAACAAGATGTTTCATTACCCAAACTAGATAACATCATCAATGTTAGTCATCTAGTCACAAGCACTGACAATGTTACCTAGTTTGGGTAATGAAACTGTCATCCCTGAAACCATTTTGAGCTGAAACCCTTTTGGGAGTATCTTCAGGGCTGTCACAGCAAGGCCAGTTGGGAGCATAAGGGGGGAGGTAAAGATAGCTGGGGATGTGTAGTCAAAACAACATTCTTTCCCATGGGAGCCAAGGATGCTCTACCAGGTGCTTCAGAGGTGTGGACCAAAGCCAGCAAGGATGGTAGCTGCCACGTGGTTGGATCATGTGATGGACATGTGACCTGGGGGAAAATGATTTCGGGGTTTGATTTGAGTGGGGAAAACCTTTCAGATTCGGGTTTTCCCCAGATGTGCCAATACAACATGCCTAATAAATCTATACTTTGAAGAACATGCCTGCCTTGGAGTTTTGATTTGACTCCTCTGCTCGCAACAGAATACCCTGTATCACCAGGCTTGAAATTTTGGGCTTGGACAACCTAGAACTATGCTGCCTACGGTTGGACTTAAGCGTAGAACACAAAATTATCTGCTACAATGTCCTACCTGTCAATGACTACTTCAGCTTCAATCTCAACAATACAAGAGCACACAACAGATACAAACTCAATGTAAACCGCTCCAAACTTGATTGCAGAAAGTACGACTTCAGCAACAGAGCGGTCCATGCCTGGAACGCACTACCTGACTCTGTTGTTACATCCTCTAACCCCCCACTCCTTTAACCACAATCTATCCACTATTGACCTCACCCCATTCCTAAGAGGTCTGTAAGGGGCGTGCATAAGCGCACCATCTTGCCTACCGTCCCTGTCCTATTGTCCCCATTTATTTGTACCTATTACCTGTATTCTTACCCATGTTTTTACTTATACCTATTATCTTGTAAGCGATTGACAAATAAATAAATAAATTGGATGTGTTAACTGGAACCCTGACAGAAACATCTGCAAAAAAATAAGCAACTTAAGAGAACCACAGGGACTTTTAATGCACTTGTATTCCTCCTTTTCTGAACAAAAAAATTCCATTCACATACATGTTCATGCTTCCCCGTGCTTCTATCCAGTTCAAAGTTTAACTGGAGGCTGGGGTAAGTTCCCAAAACATAGAGATGGGGTGTTATCCATTGTGCACAGACTTAGTTCTGTGTGATCCTCTGAAGTACTATTGTTCTCATCTATTTTTGTAGCTTCCAGCAAGGCTTGGTCAATCCCAGATTGGTCCTTCTGGTACATTCCCACTGAAGTTTCAACTTCCAGAATATTTGGAAGCCACTTCTTGCCTTGGGAATCAATAAACAGGTTACCCGTGTTGTGTGAGTGCAGTCACTGTGCTAACCTAAAACATGGCTTATTGCCTGGGTGTCTGCAAGGGATGCAGGTGAAGAGGAATGACAATGCGTGCATGATGATACAAGTGTGCAAATGTCATGACAGTGGTTTGTACCATATATCCAGACAGAATGTGTAATGATGTTGTTTGCATTGTGATGTGGCCAAAAGTGTGGTGTCATTTGGCCGTTGCTGTAACTTGTGGGAGGTGCTGATGCTCATTTGTTTTGTAGTTTCCCTGGACCCAGGTACAGTAATTTGTGAACCATGTGTACATAAGCAGGCAATTGTGATTTATTTGGTCCACTGTTAATACATAATTTGGCTTAGGCCCCAGATCAAGTAAGCAAGAGGATGCTAATTCATCTACTTGGTGCAACAACCAGCTTAGCCTAGTGCTTAAGGCACCAGGATAGAAACCAGGAGACTGTGAGTTCTAGGCCTGCCCTAGTCATGAAAGCTAACTGGATGACTTTGGACCAATCAACAGGAGACTATGAGTTCTAGTCCCGCCTTAGGCATGAAAGCCAGCTGGGTGACTTTGGACCAATCACCAGGAGACTGTGAGTTCTAGTCCCACCTTAGGCAAGCCAACTGTGTGGCTTTGGACCAATCACCAGGAGGTTGTGAGTTCTAGTCCCTCCTTAGTCATGAAAGCCAACTGGGTAGCTTTGGACCAATCACCAGGAGGCTATGAGTTCTAGTCCTGCCTTAGGCATGAAAGTCAACTGGGTAGCTTTGGACCAATCACCAGGAGGCTATGAGTTCTAGTCCCACCTTAGTCATGAAAGCCAGTTGTGTGGTTTTGGACCAATCACCAGGAGATTGTGAGTTCTAGTCCTGCCTTAGGCATGAAAGTCAACTGGGTGGCTTTGGACCAATCACCAGGAGACTGTGAGTTCTAGTCCAGCCTTAGGCATGAAAGCCAACTGTGTGGCTTTGGACCAATCACCAGGAGGCTGTGAGTTCTAGTCCTGCCTTAGTCATGAAAGCCAATTGTGTGGCTTTGGACCAATCACCAGGAGGCTGTGAGTTCTAGTCCTCCTTAGTCATGGGTGACTTGAGGCAGTGACTCTCTCTCTCAGCCGACCACACAGGGTTTTTGTGAAAGAGGGAGGAGTATTTCTCCATGTTCGCCACCTTGAGCTATTTATAAAAAATATAAGGGCAGGATGTAAATAAACACATAGATAAATAACAATACAATAATTCATCCTTAGTTCAACAGAGCCAGAAAGTCCACATTGGATAAAAGACAGTGACGATCCTTACCCTTATTGTTCATGAGGACAGAAACCTGGCATTTTTTTATTGGCCTTTCATATGAGAATCTCTGCAGGATACTTATTAGGTTATTCTGCATTAAGGAACTGTTTTGCCCCAATGCCCAGTTCAGGATATCCACTGGGCTCCCCTGTGGTGCTTTCGGAATTCACCCCGAGGAATTTCCATCCCTTCATCCTGGCTCAGCCGTTGAAATGCCTCTCCAAGCGCCAGCAGTGACAATTCCTGCCTCGAACATTTTGTAACCGAGAGCTCTTTGATGCCTTTGATGCCCTGGACAGTCTGTGCTGCTTCCTGGAAACGTAGGTTGTCCTTTCTAGGCCCACTCTGGGAGTCACTGCTTCATTGGACAAGAGAGAGAGAAAATAAATTAAAAATAAAAATCAAGAGGTTCTTGGTGACACTCAAAATGATCTGAAAGGATTGTGAACAAGCCGGCTATCAATTTGCTTGCAACAGGATAACCAGAGTGGCAGCAACGATAACGACGTCATCAGCAGGACACATGAAGGGTGACCTTCTTGATTAAGAGAATAATCCAAAGTTGGGAGGGGGGGACACCCTAGAGGTCTTCTAGTCCAACCCCCCGCTGCCCAAGCAGGAGACCGTATTCCGGTGGTTTACAACCTGCGGTCTGCAGATTCCTGGGAGTTTCGTGATGGCATCACAGGGGGGGCAGCGAAGGCTTGAAAAAAAATGATTTAAATCTTGAGTTAAGTCTTGGGGAGTGGAGCTGGCCACAAAATATATTTGGAGGGTGGCAACGTGGTGAAGAAAAAGGTTGAGAACTACAGCCCATATACCATTCCAGGCAAGTGGCTGTCCAGTCGCTTCTTAAAGGCCTCCAGGGATGGGCTTCTGGTTTGAGTCTCTTCGGCGACAGACCGAAATCCACGATCATGCGCAGTTTTGATCTGTGCTCACTGCCGGAGTGCCCCAAGCTGGCTGGTTTTGGGACTAAGCCACCCTGTAGAGGTGGTGAAGAGGGGGGAGACTGCCAGCAGGGTTGAAGGGAGCCACATCTCTCCTCCCCAGCTGGCCATTACTCCCTTTCCCGAAGGCGGTTGTAGCAGTGGTCAGAAATGGCCACCACAAAGAAGAACTCGACCAGAAAAGAATGTGCAGGAGAAAGATAAGAAGACAAAGTTTTGGTTGACCGGGTCAAACAGCAAAAGCAACAAATTGTTCCCTAAGATTTTTAAGCTGCAAAGGAGAGAGAAAATAGAAAAGATTTGGGTTTTTTTTGCTCCTTTTTCCTATACTGACAGCTAAGAGACTTAAGCAAGAAATTGGAAAAAAATCCACTTTGACATTAATAGGTATTTAATGCTGAAAATAAAAAGACAAAGGGATAATAAAGATTTCTGGATAATTAAAAGCTTTTGAAAACAGGAAAGGAGAGAAAAAGAATAAAAGGGCAAGATCTGGAAGGGAGGAGACTGCTTGGAATTAAAAAGAATTTAAAGCAAAATCTTAACAAGACTTCCAAAAGATACATCTTAATTGAAACATCGCAACAAAATAGTAAAACCCCAGGAAGAGAAAGTGGAAAAAGAAATAAGAAGAAACAGCTTGGGACTTTTTGGATTATTTGGTGATCTCTGGATTCTTGGTTATTGTATTTGAATGACTAAAATCAATTGAGTGGTTGTTTAAAACAGTTTAAAATGGCTCCACTTTTAGAGGAACTGAAAATGGAACTTTAAAAGTACAAAGAAAATGCACAAGAAGAGAGAGTTTCTTTTGGCTTCGTATTTCAGTTCTTAGAAATGGAGATTTGGAACTATGAGAAACAACAAGAAATGCCTGCAGAACAAGAAGATTGTGACAAAGAAGAAGCCATCTTTAATGAACAAGTAATCTTAGGGTGGGGGGAAGGAAAGGGGGGAAAGAGAATGGAAAGTTTAAGATTGGGAAAAACAACCCAAAAAAAGAATAGAGTGAAAAATAAGTATAAAATCAGAAAGCAACAGAAGAGGGAAATGCAGAAGAGAGGATTAGAAGTAGAGAGACAAGGGGATAAAAAGGGGAGGGAGAAGATGAGAGGGAAGAAAGGAAAAGAAGTTATAAAGGACAGAAGCAAAATATAGAGAAACAGGGCCTATTTAGAGATAAATGGTGAAAATCTAATGGAAAAGGGGATTCTGCAAAGGTACATAAGATAGTATTGTTATATTAGAGATAGAAATAATTTCAGAAAATATGAAACAATGCATGATTAAAATGTTTGATAAAATAGCTATCGTAACTCAGTGGAATGCTTGTCAATAAATAAATGTAACAAAATGAATATTTAATGATTTACAAAACATATGTGAAGAGAAATAAGGGAAAAATTAATTATGGAGATTATATGTGTCTTTAAGGAAGTATGATATTTAATTGAAAAGAAATGTTAAAGATGTTAAGATTTTAATGATTATTAATGATAGAACTGAATTGGAATGGAATGAGGGTTTATAATTACATATATTTATAATTGATAAAATTAAAAGATATAAAGGTGTCCATTAGTAACTACAGGGGAAAATTTGTTTAATGAGAAAAGATAATATGAAATTGCAACAGGACAGACAAAAGTATAAATATAATGATTTGAATTGAGATGAGATAATTAAAATAAAGTTGAGAAAATTAAAAGAGGGGAAAAACTATGTAGAAAATATAAAACAGTAATAAGATATGGAATAGAACATAAAAATGAGCATGAAATTGAGTTTGTGTCTGCATGAAGAAGTGATAACCTGGGACCATGCTATTTTCAAAAAAAAGATGTTTTATTTGTATTTTGTTTTTGTGAAAACCCAAATAAAATTTTCGAAAAGGGGGGGGGGGGGCCTCCAGGGATGGAGCACATTATGGACACGGCCAGCTCAGCATGGGGGTCACGCGGCAGGATAGTCTAAGCCAGGGGTGTCCAACCTTTCACCTTCCCTGGGCCACATTAGAAGATGAAAATTTGGTTTGGGCCGCACATAAAATAAAATAACAGTAACGATACCTGATCATCCAGAAAAACCATAGAAAACATAGTTAACATATTAAATTTATTTGGAAATGAAGTTAGTGAGATGTTTTTACTATTTATTATTAATTATTTATTAAAAATTATTTATTTTTTGTCACGTTTTTTTAATCAGTTTTTTTATCACGGTTTATTTTCCGGCCAAATTTTGCTGGGGGGGGG
>NW_020769562.1:114457-125197 GCF_900518735.1 Pseudonaja textilis
GCAAATGGCCCGGCTGGATGAGGCAGGACTGGAAGAAGCCTGCCCCCACCACCGCTGCTGCTTCTGCCCCCGCCGCCGCTGCCCCTGCCTCTGCCACCGCTTCTTCCCCTGCCACCGCGGCTGCTTCTGCCGCTTCTGCCCCCACCTCCGCTTCTGCCCCCGCTGTTGCTTCTGCCCCGCCGCTTCTTCCCCCGCCACCGCCGCCGCTTCTGCCCCTGCTGCCACTTCTGCCCCCGCTGCTGCTTCTGCCCCTGCTGCCACCCCCACCGCCGCCGCCGTTTCTTCCCCCGCCGCCGCTTCTGCCCCCGCCGCAGGGGGCAGTGGCGGCGGCGGGGGCAGAAGCAGCAGCAGTGGCGGGGGAAGAAGCGGCAGCTGGGGCAGCAGCGGCAGCGACGGTGGGGGCAGAAGTGGCGGCGGGGGCGGGGCAGCGGTGGCAACAGCAGGAGGTGGCGCTCTGACAGCGCCTGCCTTTTCTCTTGCTGCTTGGCCTGGCTCTCGCCTCGCCCCGCCTCGCGCCTGCCTCTCCTCCTCCACCTCGCTGGCTCTGGCACGAAGGTTGGGGTGGGCACTGGGCCGCATTATGAGGTAACCTGGGCCGCATGCGGCCCGTGGGCCGCGGGTTGGACAAGCCTGGTCTAAGCTAACCTGATGTTGAACCCACATCTTATGGGAACACAACCAACAGTTGCGTTTGTACGACATCTTTCTCTTGGTTACTGAATAAATCCGTTTGCTGGATTTGTGTTGGGATATTGAACCAGAAGCTAAACGAGCCAGATTGATACAGTGATTAAAGTACTGGCCAACCCCCCCCCCCCAGGAAACTGTGAGTTTTAGTCCCGCCTTAGGCATGTTTCATGCCTAAGGCAGGACTAGAACTCACAGACTCCTGGATTTTTAGCCAATCATCAGAGACTGTGAGTTCTAGTCCCACCTTGGGTATAAATGCTGACTGGGTGACTTTGAACCAATCACCTGAGACTGTGAGTTCTAGTCCCGCCTTTGGCATGAAAGCTAGCTGGGCAACTTTGAGCCAATCACCAGGAGGCTGTGAATTCTAGTCCTGCCTTTGGCATGAAATCCAGCTGGGTGACTTTGGGGCAATCACCAGGAGGCTGTGAATTCTAGTCCTGCCTTAGCCATGAAAGCCAACTGGGTGACTGGACCAATCACCAGGATGCTGTGAGTTCTAGTCTCACCTTCGGCATGAAAGCCAGCTGGGTGACTTTGACCCCAATCACTCTCTCTCAGCCAACAGGGTTATTGTTTTGGAGAATATAGAAAGCAGAAGGAGGATTGCACCTGTTTGGAACCTCGAGTTATAGAAAGAATGAAAGTGGGATATAAATTAATTTAAAAGATAGATAAAAAAGAAATGCAAAAAAATAGAAGTGCCTGCATTTGGACATAATCTATAGTAAAATTAACTTCATCTCGTCTCTTCTTATGGCTTCTATTATAAAATAGAAGAAGATTCAAATCACCCTCCCTTTTGCCTGGTGACTATTCCTACAGCTCTTGCCTTAAGCAAAGCCTGCAGTTTTACGAAGATTAACCGAGAAGAGTAGAAAGATTTGAAGAGAATGGAATTCATGAAAGATGTCCCAGAAGCTCCCTATGGAAAGGAGCTGACAAACAGCATCTGAAATGAGTACATACTTTTTTGCTAAAGGATCGCTTGGCATCACGTAGGCAGGAACTGACCTCAGTCTCCCTTTCTGCTAAGTAAGAAAGCTTTTTTTAAAAAACGAGGCAGAAGTAGGAGCGAAGAACGAGAAGCAACAAGAGGTTTGGTTTCTTTTCTTCCAGCAATCTCAGAATTAACGAATTTGGAAATGCCAGGGACCCCAGAGAAAACTCCTAAAGTAACCAAGATGAGGAGGGGAATACATTTCAAAGGATAGACGAAAGACATGAAATGAGAAGTATCATATTAATTTTGATTTTAACGGTGTGCGTTCATGCCATCTTTTGTTTCTGGAATTTAGTTTCTCCATGCAAAAGAATGGAGCCTCTGAGTCTACTCTATAAGGGTACCCATAATTGGCAACGTCAACACCGGTGGATTTCAATTCCCAGAATTCTGGGAATTGAAATCCACAAGTCGCCAAGGTTCGACGTGCCAGTCTATATCATTAAAGGTAAAGGAAAACTTAATGGTTGTGGCCTGACAGTGGCCAGTGGAGCCGGTGGCAGAGTTCGGACAGTGAGGCAGTTGGGGAGGAACATGGGCCAGTCCTGGAGTCTGGAGAAGGCTCAGACGAGGGCTCTGCATCAGAGATGAGGCCAGGGCCATCTTGACAGTTATCAGCTGCCTTCGGAGTCGGAGATCAGTGGGGCAGAAGAACAGCTGGAGCCTGTTCCCAGTGTGCGCATGCACAGAGCTGCCAGGAGAAGGGAACAGCTAAAGAACAAGGATCGATTTGGGAGTAAAGCCACAGGTGAACAGTGAATGGCCTCTCCCATAGGGAAGAAAAGAGGAATGAAAGGGGAGTGGGGTTTAGCAGGGGACAATTAGTTCATTTGGGTGAAGATCTCTTCCTGCATTGTTGTATTGTCTGTTACAGTGTGGCATCTGAAACAGTGGTGGGATTTAAAAAAATTTTTTACAACCAGTTCTGTGGGCGTGGCTTGGTGAGTGTGGTGTGGCTTGGTGGATGTGGCTTGGTGGGCGTTGCAGGGGAAGGATACTGTAAAATCCCCATTCCCTCCCCACCCCTCTAACCTGCTTTCCAGCTCCAGATTCTCCTGTGCAGGGCAACCAAAGAAGACCCAGCCAATCAGCTGGGACTCGGGAGGCAGAGAATAGATGGGGGAGGGGCCAACAAGGCATGGTATTTACCGGTTCTCCAAACTACTCAAAATTTCCACTACCGGTTCTCCAAAACTGGTCAGAACCTGCTGAATACCACGTCTGATCTGAAAGATATCAGCCTGGCAACTCCCCAAGCCTGATAAAGGTCTGTAATTGTGAACTATCTTGAAAGACTGTTGGCTGGGACTTCGCTGGAGAGGAATTCACTGTAAACTAAATAAAAGGGGTTTATTGAGATGAGGAATCAGCTTTGTGCTGTTAGGGAAGCCTAGGTCAGAACATTAGTAAACCCTTTGCCCGGCCCCTGTGATGACCCAGAATATACCAGAAATATAACAAAACCCAAAACGTAACTAAAAGTCCTTGAATGCCTTTGACTTGGCTTCACTGTTTAATTGTTCACAGTGGAGGAGTAAACTATTTTCAAAATAACATTTCAAAGGCAAGAAACACAGTTCACATTCAAAGAGCCGATAAGGAAGCAAAAACCAAAAACAAACCGCATTGAATACAGTTCCACAACAGACCAGGATAGATAATTGCCAACTTCAGGAAGATAACCAGGGACTGTCCGTTGGAAGAACGCCAAACCAAGATAAACCTTCTTTAGGAATAAAACACTAATTTGTCTCCAGCGTCTGTTAGCACGCAGGTCCAACCTTTTATGCAGATCTCACAGCTGCAGCCCATGAAGAGGATCAAGGCCCTCTCCTCCCCGGTAGACCATGTATAAGTAGACCCTTATCCTTTCCTCCCTGCCTGCCCTAGGATGGAGAGGGGATGGACCTGGGTCCTCCTATGACTGCTCAGCCGGCCTCTGCCCTTCCCCAGCCTCCTCCACCACCCCTGGAGCCACACTCCCACTCCCTGTTGGCTGTTTCTCCTCTTCCTCACAGTCAGTCTCCACCAGGGGCATGACAGCCCTCAATAGCTCAGCAGCCTCTTAAAGGTAATTATAAAACGGCTTGCAAATTTACTGCGTTGGAAACGACTACTTAGCTTTCCTTTCTTTTTTTTCCTTCCTCACAAATTAAACAGAACACTAAATAAATAGTAACGGATCGTCAATCAAATTGGCAGCATTTTTAAAATTAAGCAGGGGTGAGATTCAAATTTTTAACAACCAGTTCTGCGGGTGCGGCTTAGGTGGTGGCCGTGGCTTGGTGGTCATGTGACTGGGTGGGCGTGGCTTGGTGGTAGAATCCCACCCCTGAAACTCAGGTGTAAAAAAGGGGCTAAGTTTTGTAGGCAACCTGCATCCGACTTCAGACTTATCCTCTCGGTGGTTTCCTTTTGCCAAAATAAATAAATAAAAATAAGCCTCCTTCAGAATTGAGGTTAATGTGTCAAAATTAATCAAAAGTAGTGCAGGTTAGCAATTCAGGTTGAAGATAGCTTTTTTTTTTTTAAACCCAATGGGCCGGTCTGCTTTTGAGAACGTCTGCATAATTTCTGTAGCCAACATACTTCTCTTCTTTAGGTCTCTCAAAACATTGGGCACCCGTAGTCTCTAGAAAGAGGGCAGACAAGACCAACAAAGACCATTAGGGGGTCTGGAGCAGGGGTGGGATCCTACCAGTTTGCACCTATTCGCTAGAACTGGTTGTTAACGTTCTAAGCAGTTTGGAAAACCGGTTGTTAGAAGAAATTACTGGGCTAATCCTGTAAGGGAGGCAGGAAGGAAACATTCTGGTGTTGCTTACAGAAACTGCCTCTCCGCTAATCCTTATTACATTCTTGGCAGGACTAGACTTCCTGTCTCAGGAACTTCTCTGGAGTTTTTTCCCCCTCCTATGCTGGTACTTTGCTTGTGTGGAGTGACCACTCAAAGTTACAATGGCATTGAAAAAAAATGACTTATGACCATTTTTCACACTTATGACTGTTGCAGCATCCCCACAGTCATGAGAGGCCAGGCGAGGAGATGCGTGCCTCGATGTGAGTGATATTGAGCTGGCCATGTCCAGCCAATAACATGACCGCCAAGCCACGCCCACCAACTAAGCCACACCCACAGAACCGGTTGTTAAAAAATTTGAATCCCACCCCTGGTAGGTAGGTAGATATTGGAACAGATTGGATGGTGCTCCCTTTAGCCAACATTTGGTGCACAATGCCTTTAAAAAATGGCCTTTATGGATTGCAATGGTGAGGTTGAAATTTCCAGTCCATCTGGTTGACTTACCACCTATATCTTGTGACTTACACCTGACAAAAGGCGGCCTTTTCTGAAACTAAGCAGTCCAAGGAAAAAAGGGGTGGATTGCACAATTAGCCAAAGGAGGGGGGGTGCAAAACTTTTTCCTTCTGGCAAAAAAAAAGTCACAACTTTTACCCATCTCCAGGCAGTGTTGCTCTTCACTGCCTTTGACCTGAATCTAAGAAAACAGATGCTACCAAGTGATGTGGCACGAAACACACTCTTCTCCCCTCACCCCCCACCTCAAAGCAGTATTTATTCATGGGATGTCTTTCCTTCTCCTTTCTTCCTCCTCCCACAGCCGTGTCACCCAACCTTTCGGCTGCTTCTACTTGGGTTTCTTTTTAAATTAGGATCGGGGTTGCGAAAACACAGAGAGAAACAACGATTTAATTCCCAGAACTCCATCCTGATTCTTAACCATCTCTTCCATTTCATAACCTGGCTAAGCAAGAAAAGAAGGAAAAAGAGGAGGAGGAAGAGGAGAACAGGAATCAAAGGAGACCTACTTTCTGCTTTTGTGCGTGCGTGTGTGCCTTTTCTTGCATGGTGGGATGAATAAGAAATATAATGAAAAGAAGTATCGTTTCACCTCTGCAGTTGGGCGTTAGGAGAAATAATTGAAGGCAAAGTTGTTAAGAGGAGACTAGTTGCTAGTTTCTAAAATTAAACAAAATATTGAATGTTGCTCTTTCAAAACACTGAGAACAGATAGCTGGCACTTGAAGTCTTTTACTGAGGCAGCAAATCTTCTATCAATAAGGAATATAAATTTGGAATCGTATGAAATTGGGGGGGGAACAGGCAGTTGTGTTTATATAATGGTGTTGAGCATGACAACTAGCATTATACAACATCTATATTGTATAATAATTGAATAGCTTTAGTTTATATATGTATATGTGTGTGAGAGAGAATGTTGTTAAAGAATAAAATAGAATAGGATAGAAAATAGAATAGAATAGGAAATAGAATAGAGTAGAATATTCTTTATTGGCCAAGTATCATTGGACACACAAGGAATTTGTCTCCAGTGCATAAGCTCTCAGTGTACATACAAAAACCAAAATAATATCACCACAATGTAGGAAGAAAAATCCAGTCTGGTTCCAATCCAAGAGGGGAAAAAATCAATGGAGGCTGGCTACAAGGAAAGAAGGTCTCTGTTTATTTGGTTTCCAGGAACTTCGGGTGGCAGCAGCGTGTTTCGGGAGTGGCTGACAATATGGCTAAGCATGCCCAAAGATCCAGAGTTTCAATGAGACAGGCTGGATATGGTCATGTGATCAAAATTCAGAGGCTTGGCAACTGACTCATATTTATGACGGTTGCAAGTGTCCCCTTTTGCAACTTCCTGACAGGTCAATGGGGGGAGCCAGGTTGACTTAACCACTTCCTTACTCATTTAAGAACGGTGGTGATTCACATAGCCACCGCGGCCAGAAATTTCGTACAAATGGGGCAAAACTTGCTTAATGCATGTCTCACTTAACAACCAAAATTTTAGGGGCTCCTTAGTGGTGATGAGGTCAAAGACTGCCAGTAGGTGAATGAGTTCTGGAGTAGCTGGTTTATGCAGCACCAAATAATCCCCCAAGAGCCCAGCTTCGTCCCGGATGCTATGGCACCAGTGATGGGAGTCACAAAATATTACTACCTGTTCTGCAGGTGAGGCTTGGTGGGCTGGTCTTGCCTTGGTGGGTGTGGCTTGATGGGCATGGCAGAAGAAGGTTATTGCAAAATTCCCCTTTCCTCCCTACCCCACTAACCTGCTTTCCAGCTCCGTTCTCCCGTGTAGGGCAACAAAAGAAGACTCAGCCGATCAGCTGGGACTCAATGGGAGGCAGAGAATAGATGGGGGCAGGGCCAGTCAGAGGTGGGATTTGCCAGTTCTCCAAACTACTCAAAATTTCCGTTACTGGTTCTCCAGAACTGGTCAGAAGCTGCCGAATACCACCTCTGTATGGCATTCCCCTTTATTTTTTATTTTTTATTTTAAAGTAAACTTTATTAAACATTAAAAAGATATATACAAAATACAAAGCATTTCGTTAAAACCAAAACCAAAAACAGAACATATACATTACAAATTACTTAGACAGTACTTCTTATCAAACAATATTCTAATACTTATTTCATATATCTGGTTAATACTCCTATTACAACCTCTTTATATTTTTCTTTCCTTATCTATTTACTCACTGGTTCCTATTATTTATCCAATTATACCAGTTTTCCCAGACTGTATAATATTTTGAGTCTTCCTTTTCTTTTAATTTTAGGGTTTGTCCATTAATCGTAGACTTTTTGTATTATCAAGTTTTCTACTGGCATCCGATCACCCTTCCAGCATTGTGCAAGTGCTATCCTTGCTGCGGCAATTATATGTAAAATTAAATCTTTTATTTCTTTTGTGTATTCACCTGTTATTATTCCCAAGAAGAAAACTTCTGCCTTAAATTCTAATTGAACATTCGTAATTTCTCTTATCCGTGTTCATATTTTTGTCCAATACTTTTTACTCTTCGGGCAAAGCCACCAAGCGTGGAAGAAGGTACCCCTTGTTCGTTTGCATTTCCAAAAAAGTGGGCTTAAATTTGGATACATATTGGCTAATCTCGAAGGCATCAGATACCACCAATTTTGTATTGATTCTCTTTATATACCGTCGATTTTGTTATTTTTGTAATTTTTCTTCCAAATTCTTTCCCAGTCTTCCAAACTGATGTTGTGCCCTACATTCCTTGCCCATGCACTCTTCTTTAATTTGATTTCATTTGCCAAATACATCAGCGCCCACCCCAACCTCCGTTGTTACCAGTTCTCCGCTCTGATTTTTCTTGACCAAAGGCACTTTCTGAATGTCCTCTCAGGAGCCCCAGATAAGTACTCCAAGATATTGGGTAGGCAGCGAGAACCTACTTAAGAAACCTTCAATTCGATATGGAGAATATATTATGCAAATCTATCATTCTGGCCCCATTTCTTTAGCTGTGGATTCCTTTCCAGCTCTTCTTGAATAGGCTATTTTTATCAAATTTGAGGGCATTTGTTCAGAATGAAGATGGGAAGGAGAGTTCAGAGCAAGAAGGGGTAAAAAAAAAATATGCGTGGTGGAAGTATGTTCAGATACTTCTAAGGAAGAAGCCAAGGTTACGTCCAAGGTTGCTAAAATGGGAATCTTCTGCAGGTGAGAACTTCTCTCCACATTCAGTGGTTGTCTCCATACAGGCGGTCCTTGTTTAGCCACTGCCTCATTTAGCGACTGTTTTACCATCCCAATGGTGATGAAAAAAGTAACTTTATGACCAGTCCCTACTTTTAACTTATTATTACCTTTATTGTCAGAGTATAACATGTGTACAATGAGATTGGCTGAGCCTCCCTTCGTGCACCCCACCCCCAACACAACACACAGTGAGGACAGAAGTCCCTAACCCAGTGCCAAACTTACTACACTGTGTGACCTTGTTGCACAATGCTCTGGCCCTGCAAGTCTTTCATACTGTGTTGACATGAAGTTATTTTCCGTTCAGAAGTCTAACAGCCCACGGGTAGAAACTGTTCTTCAGCCTGTTGGTGCAGCTGACTATGTTTCTCTATCTCCTATCTAGTAGGAGAATGAAGAAGGGCTGACCAGGGTGTGAATCGTCCCTGAAAATTTTTCTCACTCTCCTAAGGCAGCGAGCCCTAGCGAGGTCATCTAGTGTATCAGGGAACAGCCGACAATGTTTTGTGCTGTGCTCACCACCCTCTATAATGTCTTTCTATCTGTGGCTGTCAAGCCAGCATACAACACTGTAATGCAATATGTGAGGGTGCTTTCTATTGTGGACCGGTAAAAGGAGGCCATCAATCCTAAACTAATGCAATCCTAAATTGTATTAACAAGAGGGATACAATCAAGATCAAGGGAGGTAGTAATACCACTCTATAAAGCCGTAGTAAGACCACATCTAGAATACTGCATCCAGTTTTGGTCACCACACTATAAAAAAGATGTTGAGACTCTAGAAAAAGTGCAGAGAAGAGCAACCTGGATGATTAGGGGACTGGAGGCTAAAACATACGATGAACGGTTGCGGGAACTGGGCCCGCCTAGTCTAGTGAAGAGAAGGAGCAGGGGAGACAGGATAGCAGTCTTCCAATATTTGAGGGGCTGCCACACCTGAAGCACCTGAAGACCAGAGAAGGAATAATGGATGGAAACTGAACCTAGAAATAAGGAGAATTTTTTTTTTCTGACAGCGAGAACAATCAACGCATGGAATAGAAGTTGCCTTCGGAAGTGGTGGGAGCTTCATCCCTGGAGGCTTTCAAGAAGAGACTGGACTCTCATCTGTCAGAAATGGTGTAGGGTCTCCAGCTTCAGGAAGGGGTTGGACTAGATGACCTACAAGGTCCCTTCCAACTCTGTTAATCTGTAATGGGCCAGGTCTCTATAGAGATTTCTCAGCTATCCAGATCACGGTTGTCCCAAAGGTGCTTTTTTCTTTCTTTTTTTTTCAAGAGGCAACTGGACTTTCTGGTTATTCTTTGAAGACCTTTCACTTCTCACTCGAGAAGTTTCTTGGATGAGAAGCAAAACATCTTCAAAGAAAAACCAGGAAGCCCAGTTGCCTCTTGAAAAAAACAACAACAAAAAAAGCCCCTTTGGGACGAAAAGGGGCAAAGCATGACATGTGCTACCAATGTTTTTGGCGAGGTCTTTGAGCATCTCTATGTTGCCTCCCCCTCGCCCGTCTTCATGCATGCCCTCTTAAGCCACTCTGCGGAGAAAGTGCCCATGTGTTGGGCTGTCACCGCCACAAAGGCCTTTCCACTCCACAGCGGCTCAAAAAAGGACATTACCAGCACAGTGGGAACTGAAATGCAAGCATCTTCCAGGCATCATCAAGTCCTTTCCTTCGCGGCGAGGAGTCTGATTCATCAGCCGCTGCTTTTGTGTTTCGAGGGTTTGATGGCTCCGCAAAGAACAGCTGGCTTTTCTAACTTAGGGATCCGAATGGCCTCGATTTGGAAGAGAGTGCAGGGCTGTTAATTTTACCCTGGGACACCCGTGTACGCTTGCTGGAAAAGCAGGCGCTGAAGGCCCCTTGAAGGCGACGAGATGTCCTTCCACGGCTTCTTATTTATAAAGAATGAGAACCAGGGCAAAGAGATGCGCAAGGTGGTTTCTTCTTTAGTCTGGGGAAAACTGGGGGTGGGGTGGAAGGAATCTGGAAAGCCCCCAAAGGTTAACATTTTCAACATCCCCAAAGACGGTCCTGAGCGGTAATTTTGTGACATAATCGGGGGTGGGTGGGTGGGATTCTAATGGTTTGGACTGGTTCTATAGAACTGGTTACTATGGTTCTGCACAGTTCGGAGAACTGGCAAATAGTGCCCCTGGCTGGCCCCGCCCCTCTCCACCCACCCCTCCCCTCCCAGTCAGTCTTTATCGCGCATGTGTGACATCGTGCACATGCCTGATGTAGCTGACTGCGTTCTCCCCCACCCAGTCACTCCTTAAGATATTTCTTGGTTTTTCTTCCCCCCCCGACGATCAGCTGTTCCGACGATCAGCTGTGCTAGGATCCCCCTCGCTGTCTCACTGCTTTGCCCAGGAGGCTTCCCCGAGGCCCTGGGGCAAAAAAATGGGGGGGGGTGCTGCGAAGAAGGAGGAGGAGGAGGAGGAGGAAGAAGAAGAAGAAGAAGAAGAAGAAGAAGAAGAAGAAGAAGAAGA
>NW_020769562.1:127453-146423 GCF_900518735.1 Pseudonaja textilis
GACTTGAAGTTGCTTTGCTGGCTGAGGAATCCTGGGAGTTGAAGTCCGCCAGGCATAAAGTTGCTTTGCTGGCTGAGGAATTCTGGGAGTCGAAGTCCACCAGGCTTAAAGTTGCCAAGGTTGGAGAGACCCCTGTTTTCTATTCTATGGGGAAGGCCAGAACGAAGAGAAAAATCTTCTGCACGTGCTCAGGAGCCATCCGCCCAACGAGAACCTCCTGGCTTTTCTCCGGAATGCCCGAGGCCCTGGGCTTTTTTGCCTGCCGATCGAGGCGAAAGTGGGGGGAGGGGGAGGGGAAATAGAAGCAGCTATGCCTGCAAGCCGGGGAAGGGCAGGGAGCCGGGAGGAGAGGGGGGGGTGTCCCCGCCAGCCGAGAGGGCTTCCCTCCGGGAGGAAGCGAAAAGCCCGGCGAGGCGGGGCCAAAGAAGAAGTGGGCGGATCTGAACCCGGGTTGGGGATGGAGGTCTTTTGCTGCAACTTTCTCTCTCCCCCCCCCCCCACCCCCCCCCACCCCCACCCCTCTCTACCCTCCGGTTGTCCCCGCCCCTGGGCTGCACGCAAGGCTCCGGATGCATGACTTCATCCTTCCGCCCGGGTTTCCTTTATGATGTAGGGTTGTCCCAAGCGCTCGGCTCAGACGCTGATCGAGGCTGTTGGACGCCGCATCCGCTTCTTGCCCGCCCGCCCCGGCTGAACCTTGCTGCCTCTTCGGAGCCGATCGCCCGCCCGTCCGCCCACCCTCGCTAGCTTTTGGCCAGCCTTCTCTCTCTCTCTCTTTCTCTCTCTCTCTCTCTCTCTCTCTTTCTCTCTCTGTCTCTCGCTCCAAAAGCTCGGCAGGCACCCAAGCAAAGCCATCCTCGCCCGTTTCCTTGCTTCGTTGTTGTTGTTGTTACCGCTTCCCCTCTTCCTCTCCGCCGCCGCCGCCGCCGCCGCCACCATGTCTGAGATCCTGCCCTACAACGACGACAAAGTGGCCCGCTATGGCACCGACTCGGAGGTGGGCGACATCTCCTTCAGCTGCCGCCTCCAGGACACCAACTCCTGGGGCAACCAATCCAAGCGGCCCCCCAAGTTAGGACAGATCGGACGAGCCAAGCGAGGTGAGCGGGACCCCGCGCGTCCTCCCGGGACAAGGATCGCCGCCAAAACATCCTTCTCAGCCCCATCCCCACCACCACCCCCCGCCCCCAAGGCCACCCATCCCTGTCCGCCGCTTGTCCCTTGGGTTGTCGCTGCAGGATCGTGGAAAGGGGGTGGGGGGGTGGAATTAGGGAGCCAGGCATTTCAACCCCCTGCTCTGCGATTCCTGGGGAGGGAGGGGGGGAAGTAAATGGACGTGCGCCCCCCCCCCAGTTCCCCCGGCTGAGATTCCCCCCCCCCCCCCCCCCCCCCCCTCACACCCCCAACTTGGCTGCCGCTGTAATTTTTTCCCACCCGCAGGTGGATCCTGCCGCAGAAAAGCGGGGAGGGCCGGCCGGCAGGCCGACTGGGCTGGCTGTTTAGCCCGGCGCTGTGTTTCTTCAACACCCCCCCCCCCAAAAAAAAGACCTCCCCCATCGCGCCCCGCGTTGGGAGATCCAAACGCTACGACCGCGGCTGCTTGATCCCCACCAGGCCTCTTTGGCGCAGGAATTCTCGGCGCTTTCTCCTCTCTCCTCCCCGGAGGGGGAAAAAAAAAAAGAAAAGCCCAGCCGCCGGTTCTTCCTCCGCCCCACCCCCGCCCCCCAACGCGGGTCACTTGAGCGCTCCGGCCGGCTCTCTTTCCCCAGAGCCCCGTAGAAAGTCCAAGGAGGGGGCCTTCCCCCCAGCCTGTTCCCCCCCACACACCTCGCAGAGGGGCTGGATGGCCAGCGGGAATTCCGTTGGTGGGGGAAAGGGGGGAGGGAGGGAAGTGGGGGGGGGGAGACTCGTAATCTTTCCCGGAGCCAAAGTTGCCCGTCTAACACCCCTCCACCCCCCACCCCCACTCCGGGGGGGGGGGGAGCTAAGAGGCCACTGGGGGGACACGGGACCCGGCGCCTCCCGTCCTGACGGCGCGTGTTGGGTTTCTCCTTCCTTCCCTCCCCCCCTCCCCCCCCCCTTGCAGTGGTCATCGAAGACGATCGAATAGACGAGGTGCTGAAGGGCATGGCTGGGAAGTCGCCGTCCGGGGTATAAAGCGGGCACCGCAGCGCCTCTGCATCAGCTGCAGCGGATTCCCCCGAATTTTTAAAGCACTTTTGGCTGTGCATGTTTGTTGGGATTGTGGACAAACCAGAAAAGCACGGAAGAAGATGAGGCTGCTGGCAACACTCTCCACCTCCAACGCGACCCCGGCCCGAAGAAGGAACTGATGTGTGTGGGGGGGCCGTATCATCTCTCTCTCTCTCTCCCCCCCCCCCCCGACCTTCCTTCCTCTTCCTCCCTCTTTCCAACGGAGCGCCGCGGGACGCCGAGACCTTGTCATCCCCCCCCGCCCCAATGTTGTCCCCGTCGCCACACAACACACACACACACACACACTCACACACGGGACGATGGTGCCCAATCTCCGGAGTTAAAACGACCCTTCTAGAAAGAGGCGGGAGGGGTTAGGGGGTGGGGGGGTGGGAGAAAGGAAAAACGGGCGGGCGGGCGCTGAATGGCGCTCTTGCGCCTTGAAGGAGCTGTCCATTTCAGCACCGTCGGCGCGCCGAACCGCCCGCGCCAACCCGGCTTTCCTTACGCGCCTGCAAGATTGGGGGAGCCGTTCGTTGCAAAGCCCCCGCCCTGCCCCGCTTGGATGCACTGCCTGCGGAGCCGTCCACCGCAGCGATTTTGAGCTATTTTGTCTTGTCTTTAGCTATCTTGCCCCCTTTCCCTTTCCTCTCCCCCACCCCCATCCACCGACACACACACACACACTCTTCCGGTTCACAACAGCAGCAGTTTGTGTCCCCTCTTGGTCTGGGGTGACCCCCCCCCCCAATGCCATGCTATGACGGTGCTGAGCCACAGGATCGCCTAGTGCTCTTAATTTTTAACAAAAAGGGAGGGGGGGTCTCCTTTAGCAATGCACTTTACGCCTTTCACTTTCTGGGGGTGGCGGTGGGGTGGCTGCATAAGCTAACATCTTGCAAAGGTACCCAGATAACAAATACCAGATCCACACTGTACTCTAAATATAATAGGTTTCATCCGTGTTTGTATAATAGTCCACACTGGTAAACTGCTTCATTAAGAGTTCACTCCTTGATCCCTTATTTCCCCCACCTGTAAAAATAAATAATAATGATTTTTTTTTAAAAAAAAAATCTGTTTCCAAAATACCAGCAGTTTGGAAGCAAACTCAAAGCCAGCAGTGCTGAGTGGAAGAAGACAACAACAAAAAAGATTCTGATATGGATGGACTATAGTATAAAAGACAGTGATTGTTTTGCTGTCGAGAGACATGTTTGCTCCATCTTTTTTGCATGAGCTTCCTGGTCTCGGTGCCACGTCTTTGGTGCCACTGGTCATCCCACTATGGCACGCTTCTTTTTAACAGAAAACTCTTCATATTTGTATTTTTATATCTGAATATTTGTTAACAACAATCTGCTAATGTCTAATGTCAAAACGTTGCATCAAAAGATTGTTTGTATTTTTTTTTCCATAAAAGGAAAGGCAGACAAGATTTATACGGTGGGTTTCTCACAGGAAGGCAGAGATATTGAAAAAGTTGGCTCTCTTAATTATATCAGTATTGAACAGGACTTACTGAATGTGTTTTGCACTCATTGTTGACAAGAAATGTATTTAATGAATCTTATACTGTGGTCATGGTTTAGTTGATGGACTTTGATGAATTTAGAAAAAAAAAATATTGCACTGTTTATGAATGTGTCCAGATAACTTGCTGGTTATATGATGCCTCTTTCTTAAGAGGGGAATATTCAGAGCTGTTTTTAATTTTGTACTTTAGTTTAATTTATTTTTTTTAAGAAGCTTATTGTCTGTTGTGCATGGAAAAAAAAAACAGATCTTTTCAAGAATATACAATGACATTTTATGACGACAAGCAAAAAAAGAAAAGAAAAATGTCATGACATTCTAGGAATGACCCATTGTAAATTTTAATGCCATTTTTCACTGTATTGGTGAACAAAACTCAATGAATAAATACATACATGTATTAAAATGGAAGCATCTGGCTTTGACTCTCTCGTTGGCGAAGATTCTAGGATGATCCGGAGGCTGGTTGGTAGCAGTGCAAAAACCCTACTGCGATTTCTCCGTGGATAAGTATTCTCTTGAAGCTGCTAGACAGAATCTTGCTGAGAAACTCCGCTGAGCTCTTTCCTTTTGGATGCCTCGCAAACTCTTTGGGGGTGTAGGAAATGCGGAAAGAGTTCCAGGGTTTTTTTTGGGGGGGTGGGGGGGGGGGGGGGGGCGCACAGTATCTCAGCCATGGCAGGCTAAATCTCTGCAGTTGCTTGATTGGAATGGCAAACAGTAAATGACCTAGTTTTTTGCTTGACAGACAGAAATAGACATTTGGGCTGCCGAGCAGCTTGTGGAAGTTAAATAATTTAACGGAACCTCTCAAAGGAGCAGCCCTTTCCTGCCTTTGGGGAAAAAAAAGGGGAAGAGAGAAGTTTGAAAGAAGAAGGCAAAGGGGAAAAAAGATTGGAGCCTCGGGAGCATTGGTATGCCTGTCGAAGAGAGAGGATGCTTGAGAGAGAGAGAGCAGCCTGCTGGATTTCGGGTTGTTTTGCTACCTACAAGAAGGTGAATGGGACAAGGAATGGTCATCACCCAGGACGGAGAGAGCTGCGGCGGAAGAACAGCACACCTGGGAATTTTAGGGAGATTTATGGATCTCTTCCAAGCAGAAGGAACGTTTTGTAAACCCCTGGGAAGTGCTGGCAACGAGGAAGGATGAGCAGAAGAGAGCTGCGTGTTTGTGTTTTGACTCACGTCAGAAGGAATCTAATTTTCAGTTGCTCTTAAGACTGCATGGTTTGGGCTAGGAGAAGGTTGCTACCATTTCATCTTTCCCGGCTCCACTCAAAAACATTAGGTTGCAGATTTTCAATATAATGGACTCCTGCCTGTGGGGCTTATCTCTCTCTCCCCCCCTCCCAATAAAACAGAATGAACCATACCCTCTGTATCTAAATGCACTGAGGTTGACCCATGTATCGTGTTCAGGGTCAGCACACATTCAAAGAAGCCGAACAGATCCTTTTGCAGAGATCCTACTGGGACGCAACAAAGCAGCTGGATCCCGTCCCGAGAAGCAGCCCTGGTCAAAACAGCCACTTATTTTGAGCAAAAGATACACTCATGAAAGGATTAGGATAACCCAGACAAAGGCATCTTTGCTTGTGCAAGCCACGATGGAGTGCACTAATGATGGGAATGACGCTACACCCATCATTAGAGGTGCCCAGAACACACTGACTCAACATACATACACAATTCCCACACCAATCCCTCTGTGTTCAAAGAACCCCAAACAAATTCCGTCTTTTGGGTGCCAACAAAATAAATGCACAGGATTTTTTTTTCTTCTTTCTACGAAACATCTGCCTTGTTCCAGAAGAAAAGAAAAGAAAAGTTATGGGAAGGGAAGGGGAGAAGGAAGAGGAATACAGATTCTTCGGAACTTGTAGCAGGAGAATTGATGGCAAAGGGAAATCATCTAGATTTTTTAAAGAACTTGTTAGCAGCATTGAATGAATATCATCGGGTGTATATGAGAAATGTAAGGATCCTCCTGGTCTCTTTCGTAGAGGCAGATGTGTCCCTTTTTTAAACCTCTATTTTTATTTTATACTTTTAAAAAGTTGAAATACAACACTCCAAAAACTTAAAAACAAAGCAAAACACAAAACCATCAAGTCATTAGAAAGTGCATTGAAAAGAAAAAAAACAAGCATGTATACAGATTATCTTCCCCATTTGAATTCTGATACATACACTACTACAGTATTGGTTCCCACTCCTTGTGAAACAGCACCGCTCCATGAAAAATTTTAAACTAGTAAATCTATTTTCAAATGATTGGCCTGTCTTCTATACAGTATATTAATGATGAAACAGTTAACAGAAAGAACAATAATTATATTTAAAAAGACAAGGGTAAGGTTTCAAAACTCTCTGTTAGCAATTTCCCCCGGCATTTTATCTATCCCAAATCCACCCCAAAAGTTAAGAGTAATTTATCCCGCATCAAATATTGTGAGATAGCCACAGCTTACTAGTGAGAGGTACTCAAACCGTTGCCAACTAAGGGGCTGAAAGGATACCAGTGGTGGGATTCAAATAATTTAATAACCGGTTCTGTGCCCTAATCAGTTCACCATACTGCTCAGAAAGTTAACAACCGGTTCTCTTGAACCAGTGCAAACCGGCTGAACCCAACCACTGCCCCCAACACTTAGTTGACTATGAAGATTGTCCGAGTGGCGAAAGGAATTCAGCATGCATGACAGCCTTATGACACAAGCATACGATGGTGACATGTTTTTCAAAAGAGGAAGACTAGTGCGAGGTACTAGTGAGATCATGACGGAGGGGTAATGTCCCTGCTCGCGTGGGTCAAACAACACCCTCCCTCCTTCCCATTTTTTTTTTAAAACTTCACTGAGATTCGGGGATAGGAATCCTTGGAATTTTTGATGGGTAACTGCTGAGTGTCACTCCGTCACTCAGTGCTTTGTAGAAACAGGATCATTCACTTTTCCAAACATTTTCTTTCCCTGGGCACAAGGTTGCTGTTTTTCCTCCCATCTTCGCTTGTTTAGGTTGGTAAATCTTTAATGGATTTTTGAACAGAGGAACAGAGTTGGAAGGGACCTTAGAGGCCTTCTAGTCCACCCCCCTGTTCAAGCAGGAGATCCTATACCATTCCAGACAAATGGTGGCCCATCACTTCTTTAAAACTTTCAGTGTAGGAACATCCACAATTTGTTGTGGTTCGCTGGCAGCAGGTGCAGATGGCTGAGATCTCGGAGAGCGAGGACTCAGATGAGGGGCCTGCGTGTGATGCAGGGATGGGGCCAGGACCATCAGGGAGTGAAACGTTGCCTTCGGAGGTTGTGGAGGCTGGCAGCAATGATGAAGAGGTCCCCGAGGAGCCTACGCCCAGTGCGCGCGTGCACAGGGCTGTTCAAAGGAAAGAGCAGCTGCAGCAGCACGGGCAACTTGGGAGTAAGGCTGGAAAGTAATGGCCTCTCCCTTGAGAGATAAAAGCCAGCTGAGAAACCGGAGTTCTTTGCAGGAAGCAAAGAACTTTTTGCACTCAGGCCTTGTGAACATTTGGGATATCTTGGTTGGTGTTTGGAGACTCTTTGTGTTTGAAATATTTCTTAGTAACTTTATCTAGCGTTCTTGGCAGCCTAGCACAACCTTGGCAAGGCTCGTTCTTAATCCGAGGCAATTAGTTTGAAACAGCCTTTTAACCATGAAGGAATGGAATTAGTAAAGAATCATTAAAAGTTTCATGTTTGTTTCCTTGGAACAAGGTTTGGGTCAGAACACAATTTCTGGAGGCCAGTTGTCCCACTGGTTAATTGTTCTCACCGTCAGGAAATTCCTCCTTAGTTCTAGGTTGCTTCTCTCTTTGATTAGTTTCCATCCGTTGCTTCTTGTCTTGCTTTCTGGTCCCTTCCAACTTGGTTCTTCTGTTCTTCTCTCTTCCTTCCCTTTCATTTTGTTCTCCCCCCCGCACCTTTCCTCCACCTATTTGTTCTTCTTCACCTTCTTCCCGCATTTTGCAACCTTCATTTCTTTACTGATGGGATAGCAGATGTCTGAATTGCTTTTAAAGATGACACCAAGTCCCAAGACTTCCTTGATTTAAGTCCAGACTTTTTATATTAGGCAATTTCTGGGAACATTCTGCATCAATTGCAATGGGATAATGTGTTTTTCCTTCATTACTTTAAAAGTGCATGTACTATTGTGTTCTCATCTTCTTCCTTTTTTTTTTTTTTAAAAAAAAAGGCTTTTTCTTTGATGCTGTGATATATATATATATAAAGACTTTCATGTATTTCTGCTGATAGCCTCCACGATCAAATACCTTTAAACTCATTCCTGGGAGTAACTTTCATTGATTGAATTAATACAATATGTGAACTGGGCATGGCTAGTCTAGCGAAGAGAAGAACCCGGGGAGACAGGATAGCGGTCTTCCAATATTTGAGGTGCTGCCAGAGAGAGGAGGAAGGGGCTAAGCTATTTTCCACTTGTAGGCCAGACAAGGAACAATGGATGGAAATGGAACAAAGAAAGATTTAACCTGGAAATAAGGAGAAACTTTCTGACAGTGAGAAGAACAAACAACCAATGGAACAGAAGTTGCCTTTGGAAGTTGTGGGAGCGTCATCACTGGAGACTTTCAAGAAGAGATTGGACTGCCATCTGTCAGAAATGGTGTAGGGTCTCCTGCTTGGGTGGCGGGGTTGGACTGGATGACCTACAAGGTCCCTTCCAACTCTGTTAATCTGATCTAATCGAAATATGTTTAACCCGATTACTATATTACCCAATTTTCCTGATTTGGATAATGCACTGAACCAGTAACCAAACAAAGATGGTGGTTCATGCAAGACACAAAGTCATGCACAAATGCAAAGTAACCACTCACCAAGATTCATGTGTTGTATGAACGCATCTGCAAGGATTCCAATTAACAGGGTCAAGAGTAGTGGGTGTGAATACATCCATTACATACTGGTTGACCAAGCACTGGAAGACAGCCATCATGTATAACCAGGTGGAGATTTTCTTTTGTGTAATTGTTGTCCATCGTACAACTCTATCTTGGCACTTACCATTTGCCTGGACAGGTTCTTGGCAGTTTTCTTGGCAAAATTTTGGAAGTTGGTTTGCCATTGTCTTCTTCCTAGAGCTGGGAGAGAGTGACTGGCCCAAGGTAAGCTAGATGGCTGTGTGCATAAGGCAGGACTAGAACTCACAGATCTCAGTTTCTAATGACTTAACCTTTACACTAAATTGGCTCGTAGAATTATAGCTGCACAGCCATAGGATGTTTTTATTTATTTACTTATTTTAAAATCAAATGAATAATATACCTCTGGAATGTTTATTTTCATCTCCCCAGAATAGAATATTCTACAGAATATTAAAAAAAAAGGCAGGATAGAATATTTCCCCCAAAGGAGAAGAGAAAAATTTCCTTAACTAAGGCAGAAAGCAGACCCAGCCTTTTTGCTATAGGAAAACAGCCTCCAGCAGAGGCCTGAAGAGGTCAAGCTTTAGAAATGGATATGTTGTATCCCTTCATAAAGCGAGGCCACTCTGTTCATCCAGAAGCTCTGAATAAGCAACACAACAGGCAAGGAGGCAACATTGACAAGATCAGCTCAGGACTGTGATGGAGAACCTACGGCATGCGTGCCAGAAGTGACACACATAGCCACTTCTGCCCGGCATGTGAGAGGTCCCCCGGAAGAGGCCCATTATGCATGCATGCGCGCCACCCACCTGACAGCTGATTGTCGGGTATCTGGTGCGCATGTGCTGGGTGGAGTGCACTGGAGATGTGCACGCACACATGCACAGAGATGTGTGGTGCATGGGGGATCATGAGCACATGCACAGGGGGTGTGGGCCCCCCCTGCACATTGCCTTCTGGGTGCTGGAACGTGCGTGCAATTTTTGGCACGGGAGTCCAAAAAGGTTAGCTACCACTGGTCTAGGATTTGCATTTCACCTTCTGCCTGTAGAGCCAGTCATGACCCCTTCGTGACCTCATAGGAATCTGGCAACAGCCATTAAAATATTACAGGATGTGAACAGGCATCTCAATCATAAAAGACCCCCAAATTGTATAAAAGCTCATCTACTTTCAACCCCGATTTTTCAGCCACCGCAGAAACATGTTACTGTCACTGTTGTTTCTGGCTACCGAATAAATGGAGACCTCTTTTCCAAATGAGGCCTACCTTCAGTGAATTTCTCCTGCATCTTTCTCTTGGCTTGGAATAAGAACCGAACAACAATATAAAATGCATTCCTGTTGAACTTAACAGTCCTAAAATATTTGGTCGGTCTTCCCCCATGTGCTAACATCGGAGCTTGGCCAAATCAGTCAGGGAGGGTTACCTGTTCAGATAAATTTATCAGTAGTATATGAAGTATAAAATTCAAAGCTACCAACCTCAAGCGTACCAGTCAGCATGGTTGTCAGGGCTCTGGTAGTTACCCCCATTTAAATCATGTGTCTCGAGCCAAACTTTTAAAACTTCAAAAGGATTTATTGGGAGTTAACATGTCCGGCACTGCCTGGGTGTAGCCGACTCTGAGACACATCATTCATTGTCACCCTTGACCCTAATTTCCCATAACCCCCTGGGTGTATTGTAATTCATATTCTCCAATGGGACACATCCATAGCCAAGAGTCATCAATCATGCTCTCCAGTTAGAAGTTTGCAAGGCAGAAACTTCACCTAGTTACTATCTTTGAAAACATTTATGGAATGCACTTTCGATTTCCAAGTTGCTGCACTGCTTCCCCCTCCCTTTCTGTTGGCTACTCTAAAAAGACCATAGAAATATTTTATGAGTTGACAGTGACAACTACAGAGAGATGCTGAGAATGACAACGTAGATGTCTAGGAGAACTACATGTAGTCCTTGACTTATGACCACGATTGAGTCCAGTGGGTTAGAATGCAGTACTGCAAGCTACTTCTGCTGTCTGCCGGTTGCCTGCAATTTGGCAGTTCGAATTTCACCAGGCTCAAGGTTGACTCAGCCTTCCATCCTTCCAAGGTGGCTAAAATAAGAATGTCTTCAAATAGGTTTGTACCTCACATCAAATAAACCACTAAGAGTGCTATCAAATGCCAGGAGTCAGCCAGAGTGTTTGGCCCAAGATATACCAGCAGACAATTCTTTCTCACTACCATTAGCACTTAGACCTGTACTGGAAGCCTTCTGGTTACAACACCACTGAGCCCAAAATGTCCATTGCTAAATGAGACATTTGTTAAATGAGTTATTTCCCATTTTTACAGTTAATCAGAGTGGGAAGAGACCTTGCAGGTCATCTAGTCCAACCCACCACCACCCCAAGCAGGAGATCCTACACCATTTCTGACAAATGGCAGTCCAATCTCTTCTTGAAAGTCTCAAGTGATGGCGCTCCCACAACTTCCGAGGGCAAGGTGTTCCATTGGTTGATCGTTCTCACTGTCAGAATTTTCTCCTTATTTCCAGGTTAAATCTCTCCATGTTCAGTTTCCATCCATTATTCCTTGTCTGGCCTACAGGAGCTTTAGAAAATAGCTTGACCCCTTCCTCCTCTCTGTGGCAGCCCCTCAAATACTGGAACACTTCTATCCTGTCTCCCCTGGTCCTTCTCTTCACTAGACTAGCCAAGCCCAGTTCCTGCAACCATTCTTCATATGTTTTAGCCTCCAGTCCCCTCATCATTCTGGTTGCTCTTCTCTGCACTTTTTCTACAGCCTCAACATCTTTTTAAAAATTATTATAAAGGAGGACCCAGATTGTTGGGTGCAAATATGGAGACTCTGTGAACTGCTTAGAGAGGGCTGTAAAGCATGGTGAAGCGGTATAGAAGTGCTACTGCTATTGCTAAAATGGGGCAAAACACACTTAACAAATGTCTCACAACAGACATTTGGGGCTCAGTTTGTGATCGTAAGTCAAGGATTACCTGCAAATTAAAAAAAATGGAAGGATGATGGCTCTACTGTTTAAGACAACCAAAGTCTAACCATTGTGTCCCGGGACCAATTCTAGCAAAACCTCCACCCCTTGTGAAGCTTTCATTTCTGCTTCTTCGTTTCCCTACCGAAGAAAAGTGAGCCGGTGCATTTGGATTGTAGCCAGGGAAGCCAACAGAAAGTCAAAGCCAGGGACTTAAAGGAAGAGCCGAAAGGTGAAGACCATTCCCTTGAGGTCAGAAAAGCTGAGCGAGGTGAGGGCACAGCCTGGACTTCTCTAAATCCATGCAACGTCTTATTAAAGGCCCGCCAAGGCAGCCAAGGCACCGCAGGAGCGGCGCAGAGATGGATGCCGACGGATCAGCTGTGGCTTCCAGCAGTTTTCACGCTGCGGTTTGAAGATCTGGCTTAAGATTCCTCACCGGGTTTGAACTGACAGCAACGAGAGCTGGACCATATTTCACACAGAAAGGGAGGGAGGGAGGGAGGCACTCGTCCTTTAGCTTCCTTGCATCCCTCTCTTCAGTAAAAACGGTTACCACAGAGCAAGGAGAAGTGGCGGGTGTGAGAGCAGTTCAAAGGGTGAACATGGAAAGAAAGAAAAAAAAAACCAGCCCAAACTCGAAGAAAATACAGAATGCAGAACAGAGTTGGAAGGGATCTTAAAAGGTTTTTCTAGTCCGAACACCCTGTCCAAGCAGGAAACCCTACACAATATGGAGAAATGGCTGTCCAGACTCTTCTTGAAAACTTCCAGCGAGGGAGCGTCCACAGCTTCTGGAGGCAAACCATCCGACTGATGAATTGTTCTTATTGAGAGGAAATTTCTCCTTAATCCTAGGTTGGATCTCTCTTGGTTAAGCTTCTATGTATTACTTCTTGTTCTACCCTCAGGTGTTTGGGAGAATACCTGTGTTTCCCTGAAAATAAGGCCCTGTCTTATAATTTTTTTGCCACCAGAAAAAGGCACCAGGTCTTATTTTGGAGGGAGGTCATCCACTGACTAACCTCACGTGTGCGCATCACCCCTGGCCTCCTTTTCACTGTCAGAGGCCTTCAGGAATGTCTTCTGCAGCTGGCAAGGCTTTCTGGAAGGCCTCTGCAGCTGATAAAAGAGCTTTGGATCGATCCAGAGCTTTGTTATCAGCTGCAGAGGCCTTCCGGAAAGCCTTGCCAGCCTTGCCGGCTGCAGAAGAATTGGGCCACCAAGGCAGGTGTTGGGGTGCGCGAGGCCTGGCTACAACTGTCCAAAGGTTAGTAGTAGGGCAGCTCCACCCTCTCCCCATCCCCACCCTAGCTTAATTTTTACTTAAATTAGGGCTCATTTCGGAGGTAGGGCTTATATTGGGCGCACATGTAAAAATGAAGCTCGGATTTACTTTCAGGGTAGGTCATATTTTGGGGAAAACAGGGTAGGTTGACCCCATCTTCTTTGTGGCAGCCCCGCAGATATTGGAACACTGCTATCATGTCTCCCCTAGTTCTTCTTTTCATCAAACTAGACATACTCAGTTCCTGCAACCGTTCTTCGTATGTTCTAGCCTCCAATCCTCTAATCATCTTTGTTGCTCTTCTCTGCACTCTTTCCTGAGTCCCAACATCTTTTTTGACGAGCATTTCTCCTTCTTAGGGTGGACAGATGACCATCTCAGCTGTTTCCTTTTGAAGCTCCACCAGTTTGTTTGTTTTTTGACAGGGTCAATGTGTGGCTGCTTTTCCTGGACCTGAAACCTCACGTTATTTTTCTGTAAGGCCTCTCCATTGGAAGTTATAAGACAATTGCTGTGTTTCTCATCCCGGTTATAACCAGGTCAATTAAAAGCCAGCAAATGTGTTGGCATAGTAGGGTTAGTTAGCCATCAAGGGTTAGGGATTAGGATTGGGGTAGCTTCTTACTAAACTCTGTTTAACAAGCTTGAGGTTGAAGATATTGTGAAAATTGCTCCAAACAGATTAATTTGAGCTAAGTTGTGTGAATGCAGCCAGTACTTTATAATGTCCTTTCTTGCAACTTTAATTCCTACTTTTGCAACTGCTTCTATAACCAACATCCTTCCCTCCAAATCAGGGGTGTCCAACCTTGGCAACTACAAAACCTGTGGACTTCAACTCCCAGCATTCCCCGTGCTGGTTTTGAAATTCTATGAGTTGAAGTCTACAAGTCTTAAAAGTTGCCGAGGTTGGACACCCCTGTTCTAAAACCTGGGATTTCTTCCCTGGATATTTTTCCCTGGATATTTTTTTCTTTATTGCAGTTATTTAGGGTACAAACTGTATGGGGATGATTTCCAGGTAGCAACCATCCCAAGTTGTCAATACTATGCTAGATGGAACAAGTTTAATTGGTTCACCCACATAGGTAAGCTATCATGTCTTTACTTGGGTTTTGCTGGGTACAACATGTGGACATTGCCAGCCTGGGTTGAAAATATGAATTCTGGGAGGGGATGCAATATAAAAATAAGGCTCGCAAACTACGTTCTTTCTCTCTGTGCTATAGAATCTTCTCGAAGTAGGGCCAAAAATTCAGCATTCTTTTTTAAAAACAAACCCCGTATTTGATTGGAAGCAAAATAAACGAGAAACCTTGCAGAGATTTTGTACTTTTTAAAACTTTTTTTATAAATCTTCAGTCCTTTTAAAATTGTACCCATTTAGGTTTCTGGCTCGGTTTATTTTTGACATGTTCCTGTTGACAAGCTGTTAAAAAGTCCTTAAGCTATCATAGTTGTGCTTCTGGTCTTATGGCTGAATATTACGTACCAGCTAGATTATAATGGCTTGTTTGACAAAGCGTAGCTGAAATAAAACCATAGCTTTGTATGATGTCTAAGCTCAGCCGTAGAATAAAAAGAAGTACCCTGCGATTCTTACAAAGAAGAAGGCCTTCATTAGTTAGTATTCTCTTCCTTTTAGGAATGAGTCATGGCCCACCTTAGGGGAAGAGAGGTTACTGAACAAAATTGGCTAACATGGCATATTTGAAGTTTGAAGCAGTTGCCTTAAATTCAACACAGGCTGTTCTGACAGCTCCAGGTACATAATAGATATAACAGATAATCAGAGTCAGAAGGGACCTTATAGGTCATCTAGTCCAACCCCCCCACCCAAACGGGAGACCCTACACTATTTCTGACAAATGGCAGTCCAATCTCTTCTTGAAAGTCTCAAGTGATGGCTCCCCCACAATTTACGAGGGCAAGGTGTTCCATTGGTTGATTGTTCTCAGCCATTTTAAGGCCTGTGGACTTCAACTCCCAGAATTCCCCAGCCAGCATTCCGTAGTTTAAAGGCACTTCCGTCCGTCTTTCCTTGCAGTGAGAAAACTAGTCTCTCAGGATGAAGTGGAACTGGGGAGAAACTTTCTTAAACTGAGGTCTTCCAGATGTGGTGCACTGTGGCAAATGTCAGATGATGGTGAGATGGTTTACCACATCTGGAAAGCCCCATCTGAAGAAAGAGAATCTTTCTGTCAGGATTCCAGCAGTTACCCTCATTTAAATCATGAGTCTCAAGCCAAACTCCCAAAACTTCAGAAGGATTTATTGGGAGTTAACATGTCCGGCACTGCCTGGGTGTAGCTGACTCTGAGACACATCATTCATTGCCACCCTTGACCCTACTTCCCCCCTCCCGCCCTGGGTGTATCGTAATTCATATTCTCCAATGGGACACATCCATAGCCAAGAGTCAGCAATCATGTTCTCTGCATGGCAGAAACTTCAGTCACCTAGTTACTATCTTTGAAAACAATTTATGGAATGCACTTTCGATTTCCAAGCTGCACACTGCTCTTTCAAACCCCTTTTCCCGCTCCCTTTCTATGGCAACTCTAAAAAGGCCATAGAAATATTTTATGAGTTGACACTTTCTTCAGCCTGGGCTATGGAATGCTGGCTGGGGAATTCTGGGAGTTGAAGTCCACAGGCCTTCAAATAGCTGAGGTTAAGAAACACTGTCTTAAGGCAGGGCTGTCAAACTCGCGGCCCATGGGCCGGATGTGTCACACACCAGCCACGCCCTGCCTTAAGGGATTGGAGACAGATGTTTGGACTTGAATGTCCTCCCAGCTTAAAGGTCTGTGGAGATTCTCAGTCATCCAGGTCACGGTTGTCCCAAATGTGTTTTTTTCAAAAGGCAACTGAACTGAAGACATTTGGCTTCTCATCCCTTAAGGCAGGGGTCTCCATCCTTGGCAACTTTGTGGATTTCAACCTCGGCCGTTTTAAGGCCTGTGGACTTCAACTCCCAGAATTCCCCAGCCAGCCTGACTTAAGGAATGCTGGCTGGGGAATTCTGGGAGTTGAAGTCCATAGGCCTTAAAGTTGCCAAGGTTGGAGACCCCTGCCTTAAGTCAGGGCTGTCAAACTCATGTCGCCAGGGTGGCGTCACATGACGTATTGGGACTTTCCCCCCTTTTTGCTAAACAGGGCATGGGTGTGGCCAGCACACGATTCATCCGGCCCACAGGCCGCAACTTAGACAGCCGTGTCTTAAGGCAGTCTTTCTCAACCTCAGCCATTTTAAGGCCTGTGGACTTCAACTCCCAGATTTCCCTAGACAGCATTCCTTAAGTCATGCTGGCTGGGGAATTCTGGGAATTGAAGTCCACAGGCCTTAAAACGGCTGAGGTTGAGAGAAACGCTACCTTACACTGAGGTTTTTGCTACAAGCAACTCATCCCGAGGGGGAATGTCAGTGTGAAAAATTCCCACAAGCAACTCATCCCGAGGGGGAAATCCCTCAAAATCCCCACTGCGCCTCCCGTGAAGATGCAGCCCCACAGGGAACTAGGCCTGCCCTAAGGTCCTCTCCAGCAATTTTCCATCCACGCTCTCACACCAAAGTGGGAAAAAAACCCGATTTCATCCGCTGCCTTCGAACAAGTCCTCTCTTGGCTTTTGTTGCCAAAAGACAAAATAATAATCATAATCATAAAAAATAAATAAAAATCCCTGGAGAGAGTATGGAAACAAATCAACTTAATTACCTTTCACTGTTTCCAAAGTGGCAGCTGAGAAGTGAGGTATTCGTTTTCTCCCCCAGTCTGGTTAAGAGAGAATATATATATATAAATCTGGGTCATGAGTGACACTAATAGGGCTATGCACACAAATTCTGGTGGGTTTTTTTTCTGTTTTTTTGTTTTTGAAAAGGAAAATGCTACCAAAAAGTAAAAAAAAAAAGGCTCTTGTAATGCAGAGTTAATGAAAATAGAACGATGCATCACAATTTTGATCAAGCTGGTGTGTGGGTAGCTGGGCCTCTCACACCTTCGGGGATGGAAGAATCAGCCGTGACTCTCTGCATTTTGGAATAATGGTGGAGGAAGGGAGCTAAGGGCCTGACAGGCTGCTGCAAACATTGTGCTTTTCCACACATTTTCTTTCTTTGCTAATCAAATTGGTAAAGCCGCCCATCCAGTAGTGGGATTAAAAATTTTTTACTACCGGTTCTGTGGGTGTGGCTATGGTGGGCATGGCTTGGCAAGGGAAGGTTACTACAAAATCCCCATTCCCTCCCTATCCCACTAACCTGCTTTCCAGCTCTGTTCTCCTGGGCAGGGCAACCAAAGAAGACCCAGCCAATCAGCTGGGACTCGGGAGGCAGAGAAGAGATGGGGGCGGGACCAGTCAGGGGTGCTATTTGCTGGTTCTCCGAACTACCCAAAATTTCCGCTTCCGGTTCTCCAGACCTGGTCAGAACTTGCTGAATACCCACCTCCGCCCCCATCTCACAAAAAGCCACTTGGAATCCAAGAATACACAGCATGGGATTTTACAGGTTCGCACCTATTCGCTAGAACCGGTTGTTAACATTCTAAACAGTCAGAGAACCGGTTGTTAGAAGAAATTACTGGGCTAATCCTGTAAGGAAGGCAGGAAGGAAACATTCTGGTGTTGCTTACAGAAACTGCCTCTCCGTTAACCCTTATTACATTCTTGGCAGGACTAGACTTCCTGTCTCTGGAACTTCTCTGGAGTTTTTCCCCCCTCCTTTGCTAGTACTTTGCTTGTTACAACAAAGTTACAATGGCACTGGAAAAAGTGACTTGTGACCCTTTTTCACACTTACGACTGTTGCAGCATCCCCACAGTCATGAGAGGCCAGGTGAGGAGATGCGTGCCTCGATGTGAGTGATGTTGAGTTGCCACGCCCTGCCAATAACATGACCACCAAGCTACGTCCACCCGGTCACACGACCACCAAGGTACACCCACCAACTAAGCCACGCCCACAGAACTGGTTGTTAAAAAATTTGAATCCCACCCTCGAGTATAGTTTCCTGCCTGAGTAGGGGGTTGGACTAGAAGACCTCTAAGGTCCCTTCCAACCCTGTTATTGTTATTCTGCACCTAACCCAAACACACTAAAACCTGCAAAAGCTGAAGTTAATATTGATCCCGGCGTGTTGAGTAACACAGCTGCTGTGTCTTTAACCAGGCTGATAAAACATATTGTATTGCATATGGCTGTCTTTTTTACTCATAGTGACTTCTGCTTACTTGTTCTACAAGAAGAAAAAAAATGTTTATTGTTATAATTCATGGCAAACCTGCTCCCAGCGATTCTCCTTTGAGGCAAGGGGATCTGTACTGAAACACGTGTGAGATCTGACAGTCTGGTATTTAAGCTGCCAACATTCAAATCATGACGGGCAGGCCTCCAAGAGAGGTTGTTGATAGCAAATGACTTGATTTTTAAAGCAATTTCAACGATATTGTAAAGGACATTTTATTAAACAGTATCAATTTTAGCCACATGTGTGGGCATTGTGTGAAATCCAAAATCAACAGGCCATTCCCATGATGGCAAACCTATGGCATACATGCCGGAAGTAGCACGCAGAGCCATTTCAAACTGAGGCTATAGAGCACTGCACAACAGAACAACTAAGACACAAGGACAGTTTTTCCCTGAACGCCATCACTCTGCTAAACAAATACTTCCCTCAACACTGTCCAACTATTACAAAGTCTGCACTACTATTACTATTAACCTTCTCATTTCTCCTTATCACCCATCCCCTTCCACTTGTGGCTGTATGACTGTAACTTTGTCGCTTGTATCCTTACGATTTATATTGACTGTTTCCTAGTATGATTTGATTGCTTATTGTACCCTATGACTATCATTAAGTGTTGTACCTTGTGATTCTCGACTCTTGGCGAATGTATCTTTTCTTTTATATATACTGAGAATATTTGCACCAAGACAAATTCCTTGTGTGTCCAGTCACGCTTGGCCAATAAAGAAGTTCTATTCTATTCTATTCTATTCTATTCTATTCTATTCTATTCTATT
>NW_020769562.1:146433-170155 GCF_900518735.1 Pseudonaja textilis
TATTCTATTCTATTCTATTCTATTCTATTCTATTCTATTCTATTCTAATACTATTCTATTCCACTCCACTCCATTCTATTTCTGCCAGCATGCGAGAGGTCACCCAGAATAGCCCCACTGTGCATGCGCCACCCCCTCACCAACCAGCTAATTGTTGGGTACTGCCACGCATGCGCAGGGGGGGAGATGCGTGCGCATGCACAGAGGCACATGGTGCACACTCAGGGGGGGTTGCACGTGCATGCACAGGGGGTGGAGGGGTCACGCACACATTGCATTATGGGTGGAGGCACATGCACGCATGCTCAAACTTCCAGCACGCGACGTGGAAAAGGTTAGCCATCACTGGGCTATTCAATACTTGAAAAAAACCCTTAAGGAAACTTATGGAAATGATAACCAATAAATCGGTTATCCTATACAGGTACTCCTCCTGTTACAACAGTTCGTTTAATGTCCGTTCAAAGTTACAACAGCACCGAAGAAAGCAGTGGTGGGATTCGATTTTTTTTTACTACTGGTTCTGTGGACGTAGCTTGGTGGGTGTGGCTTGGTGGGTGTAGCAGGGGAAGCATACTGCAAAATCCCCATTTCCTCCCCACCCCACTAACCTGCTTTCCAGCTCCATTTTCCTGTGTAGGGCAACAAAAGAAGGCCCAGCCAATCAGCTGAGACTTGGGAGGCGGAGAATAGATGGGGGCGGGGCCAGAGGTGGTATTTGCTGGTTCTCTGAACTACTCAAAATGGCCGCTACCGGTTCTCCAGAACTGGTCAGAACCTGCTGAATACCCACCTCTGGAATAAAGTGACTTACGACCATTTTTCACAATTACAACCTTTTGCACCATCCCCAGAGTCATGTGATCAAAATTGAGAGGCTTGGCAACTGACTCACATTTATGACGGTTACAGTGTCCAGGAGTCATGTGATCAACCAGTCAATGGGGAAACCAGATTCGCTTAACAACCGTGAGTTACTAACTTAACAACTTCAATGATTAACAACTGTGGCAATAAATGTCATAAAATGGGGCAAAACTCATGTAACAAATTTCACACTTGAAAGAAATGTTGGGCTCAGTTGTGATCCTAAGTCGACAGCTCTCTGTACAAATAGGATTCCTTAAGGTTAGTTAAACTGCATCTTACTTTACACATGGGTTTATTTATTTTTATCCCATCTTCACTATGTTTACAAATAACTGACAGTGGTAATTTTTTACAAATAAGTCAAGGTGGTTAATATAGCCAATACATACAACCTCTAGTTTCCCAACAACTTGGTCAGGTAGGTTGGGCTGAGAGGGTGTGACTGGCCCATGATCACCCAGCTGGCTTTCATGGAAAAGGCAGGATTAGAACTCACCATGTCTTGGTGATTGGCCCAAAGTTTCCCAGCCGGCTTTCATGAATAAGGCAAGATTTGAATTCATGGGCTGCTGCTTTCTAGTCTGCTGCCTTAACCACTGGACCAAACTGCCTCTATGTCCCCTCCAGGTTTCCTCTTTCAATATTACTTATCTTGGCTTCAATGGAGGGAACCCTTTGCCCAGCAAATCCTTCTGTAGCTCCTTTGATTTTGCCCCAAACCACACTTGGAAATACAATTGCATTTCATTCTTTAAAACAAGCCAGATAGTAAATCGTATCTGACATCTCTTAGGATTGCAGCTATGAAACCTGGCCTGCCTTTTAGGCTCCCCCAGCATCTAATTGGCTTGTGAAAGGCTCCTTATGCAACTGTCCATTTCTGGACAAGTTAGGTTCCAGCTCTTGACAACAGTGGTTGCCTTTGTGTACAGTGAATTCAGAGTGGCTATACTTAGAAACTCACAAGACGCACGGATTTTTTTAATCAGGAGGGCTTTTCACCGTGCTATTAAATGTTCCTGGCTTTCGCTTTGTGCCAACAAAAAGAACGGGGCAAACGTGTCTCCTGTTTCTCCGAAAATATGACCTACCCTGAAAGTAAGTCCTGGCTTGATTTTTTTTTAACATGTACACCCAATATAAGCCCTACCCTCAAAATAAGCCCTAATTAAGATCCTGCCCATTCCAGAGTAGATGGGTAAAAATTAAGCTAGGGTGGGGATTTGGGGGTAGAGCTGCCTTTCTACTTACCTTTGGACAGTTGTAGCCAGGCCTCGCACACCCCGACACCTGCCTTGCCAGCCTATTTCTTCTGCAGCCGGCAAGGCTGGCAAGGCTTCCCTTAAGGCCTCTGTAGCTGATAACAAAGCTCTGGATCGATCCAAAGCTCTTTTATCGGCAGCAGAGGCCTTCAGGAAAGCCTTGCCATCAGCAGAAGATGTTCCTGAAGGCCTCTGACAGCAAAAAGGAGGTTGGGAGTGACATGTGCAAGTGAGGTTAGTCAGTGGATGACATCCCCTGAAAATAAGACCTGGTGCCTTTTTTGGTGGCAAAAAAATATATGTAAGACTGGGTCTGTCATGCCCCTGTTGGAATCTGATTCTGAGGGAGAGGTGGAACAGCTGACAGGGAGTGGGAGTGTGGCTCCCGGTGGCTGTGGAGGAAACTGGGGAATGGCACAATCCGGCTGGGCATTCAGAGGAAGACCCAAGGCGACCCCCTCTTCATCCTAGGGCACGCACAGAGGAATGGAGAAGGGAGCAACATGGCTTATGGGGGAGAAAAGGGCCCTGATTCCCTTCATTAGCTGCAACTGGGAAAACAGGATATAAAAGGGCATTTGCACACAGCACCTTGCTGGAAGCAAAGCGTGCATTATTTTTGTTTTGTCAAGTCTTATCTGAGTTCTGGCATCCTCCCAACTGTGTGTGTTTTGTTATCTTTTGAAGTCTGCAATTGCTTATCCTGCCCTGTCTCATTAATTGCTGCAGCGTGGTTTGTGTTGGTTTTTATTTATAATTTATATGTACTTTGAGTTCTGACTGAATTTCTTCCCTTTCAAAACTGTTCTTGGGAGAGTTTTTTCTTCAGCTGATGATAACTGGACATTGGGGGCCAAGTAGGAGGAACTAAAGGGACTTTACCTACTTTGTTGCTTTTGTGCCACGGCCCTTAGGGTCATCATAGGCAGAGGTGGTATTCAGCGGGTTCTGACCAGTTCTGGAGAACCAACCGGTAGTGGAAATTTTGAGTAGTTTGGAGAACCAGCGAATACCACCTCTGACTGGAGATTTTACAATATCCTTTCCCTGCCATGCCCACCAAGCCATGCCCACAGAACCAGTAGTTAAAAAAAAAATTGAATCCCACCACTGATCACAGGGTCTTATTTTCGGGAAAACATGGTACATATGTTTGTAAGTGGCCCCACCGCTGCCTCTCCACGAGACGGCTGACACATAAATCTAATCAATCAACAGATACAGGTAGTCCTTGACTTACGACCACAATTGAGCCCAACATTTATGTTGCTCAGTGAGGCAGTTGTTAAGCGACTTTGCCCCATTTTAACACTTTTCTTGCCACGTTTGTTGAGCGAATCATGCAGTCGTTAAGTTAGAAACACATGGTTGTTCAAGGAATCCGGCTTCCTCTGTTTGTCAGGAGGGTTCAAAAGCCGATCAGGTGACTTTGGAGGAGGTTGCAACCATCATAAATATGAACCAGGTTTCAAGCATCTGAATTTTGATCACATGACCCTGGGGATGCTGTAATGGTTGAAATTCTGGAAAATGGTCATAAGTCACTTTTTTTCAGTGATGTTGTAACTTCAGTCACTAAATGAACTGTGGTAAGTTGAGGACTATCTCTATCTAAATTTGGACCACACAACCATGGGGATGCTGCTACGGTTGTAACTGTGAAAAACAGTCATAAGTCACTTTTTCCAATGCCGTTAAAAGCTTTGATCGGTCACTAAATGAACTGTCGTAACTCGAGGACTGTCTGAAAAATAGAAGATTAGATTTGAAAGCCTCCTTCCTTAAGCACAATCATGGAATCATAGGCTTGGAAGGGATCTTGAAGGTCTTCTAGTCCAACCCCTCATTGAGTTGTATTTGCGTTTCCGTTTTTTCCTTTCAGCTTTTTAACACAGACCAACCTGAGTTCAAACAAAGATTATCGTTTTATTTATTTGTTTGTATTCCGCCTTTTATTATTTGATTGATTTGACTTCAGGCCTTTAAGGTTTTCCTCATCCCTTGTTTTCCAATTTAAAAGGTTACTGAGGTGGAGATGGAGTGTTTATTTCTGCAAAATTGGCAATAAAGTTTTTAAAGAGACATTTATTGTTTCAGGAATTGAGGTTTTAAACATTTTCCAGAAATGCTGTATGTACTGCACTGGGACTTTTACTCTATATTCTTCCGCTGAATATCTGTACCTTGAATATAACATTTCCAGTTTCAGTATTATTATTTTTTTCATAATCTTTTAAATCAGTGGATCACTCTGGCAAACGTGTTGCGTTAACTCCTTGCATCTTTTGTGTAATTGGAGAGATTTGTATGTACTCGCCGAACATTTGCTCACAGTGGTGTGTTGTAGCCTTTTAGCTTGTTTGTATTCACTGTTTTTGGACCCTATTCCTCTTTGTAGGAGTTTGTGTTTTAATTTAATTATCCCACCTTTCTTTTTTACATATCTTATTCAGTTCCAAAGTTTCCCCATACATTCCTCTTTTATTTCTGGGGTATTCTGTTTTTCATGCACAACCCACACTATTTCATCCTGGTTAGGACGTGTTTTATTTAATCGAGCACATTGCAAAGAGGTCATTTTAAAAAAATATTTGGTTTAATTTCAGCACCACCCAATTCCAAAACAATTATTCAGGCACCTCCCCACTTCCCTCAAATAGCTTTTTTTGAAATGCAGTGCAAACTAAGATGTCAGCACAAAATAATATATACGGGCACCATATTCTTTTTCATTTTCTCAAGTTTGGTGTTTATGCTTTTCTTTGTCTTCCAAAAGCAGAAAGGAAAACTAATTCAAACACAACTCCCATTTTCGTGGAAACTATTTTGCACAAAAAACGTGAAGGAATACAACTCAAAAGGTTTTGGATTTCCTTAACTTTATTCAAAGATATTTTCTTCTTACTGAACACTTTTTGTAGCCTCTACAGAAGAGGTCTCCAAACTTGGCACGTTTAAGACTTGTGGACTTCAACTCCCAGAATTCCTGAGCTAATATGACTGGAGGAATTCTGGGAGTTGAAGTCCACAAGTCTTAAAGCTGTCAAGTGTGAAGACCCTTCTTCGAGAGGGAAGTTTAATTGAGAGATAGGCTCACCTTGCAGCTTTCTAGGAAGTAGAAACCTGTAAAGATTTTTTTTTAAAAAATGTAAAGCCTTAGTCTTTAGGCAGTTTATGTAACATATATATCGTTTTCCTTTGATTTAGCACCATCCAGTCAATTGTGGACTACATTTCCCAGAATTCCTAGTCAACACAGGTGGGGAATTCTGGGAGTTGCCATTGGAACCTTTTAAGGATTCCAAGTTGATCCCATCGAATCTGCATCATTCACATCTGTTCATCGTACTTTTATTCTGCCATTTCTCTGATGTTTTTTTGGATCCACTCCATGGGGATGGATGCTATTTGTATTGCTTTTGACAGAAAATCAAAGCTAATGGACAGTGACTGGACAAAGCCCACAACATTAATCTACAGGAAGGCTGGATCTTGAATGCAGGCCACACAGGCTCAAGTTTCCTTACCAATCTAGCTGGCCAAGACCAATAAACCACCAGGAACAGATTCCATTCAATAGCAAACATGAATATGCAAATAGTTCCACTAGATTAAAAAAAAAAAGAACCAGCATGCAAAATGTGCCATGACACCAAGCGGAGAGTTCAAAATACATTTCTTAGAAAAACATCCACAAGACAGATTTCCTGCTTGGGGGAGGAAGCAGTTAAAGGCTTTGAGGATCAGTGTCATTTTTTTTGACCTTGTAACTTGTACTATTTTCATATTCTGAGAATGAGCAGCACCAGCAAAACCAGGATCTTTTGAGGAAGAAAGACCAAAAAGCAGATCTTACTCAAAATCCTCCATTAATACATCTAGTGGTTAAAGTGATGGGCTAGAAACCAGGTGACTGTGAACTCTGGTCCGTTTCAGGCATGAAAACTGGCTGGGTGACTTTGGGCCAATCACCAGGAGGCAGTGAGTTCTAGTCTGGCCTTAGGCATGAAAGCCAGCTGGGTGACTTTGGGCCAATCACTAGGAGGCGGTGAGTTCTAGTCCCGCCTTAGGCATGAAAATCAGCTGGGTGACTTTGGGCCAATCACCAGGAGGCGATGAGTTCTAGTCCCGCCTTAGGCATGAAAGCCGACTGGATGACTCTGGGCCAATCACTAGGAGGCGATGAATTCTAGTCCCACCTTAGGCATGAAAGCCGACTGGGTGACTCTGGGGCAATCACTAGGAGGTGATGAATTCTAGTCCGGCCTTAGGCATGAAAGCCAGCTGGGTGACTTTGGACCAATCAGCAGATGATTTAGCCTACAAAAGATGCAAAGTGGGTTGAATATGGTCCAAACGTACATCCAATTAAAAAAATAAACAATGAAACATAATATAGTTAGATCTCAGGCATTGCAGAATTTGTCCTTTCAGTCGTTTTAAGTTTACTATTTGGGAAGGCAGTGCTGGGAGACACATACACACATACTTCCAGATGCCTGACAGGGAGATAGAAGTAGCTATTTTTCACTCGTCACTTATCACGAGTGGTTTATATCGCACGCTGAAGTTGCAGTCCTCAAAACTCTTCCTGCATTGCATGCTCCTCAGTGTCTGAATGTTGAGGGGGAACATCTCCAAGCAGCTGTTGACACTCTTAAGTGTGAGGAAAAAATGCTATTTCTAGGGTGTCCTCTCGCGCACAATGCCTGGATACAAGCTCCTGTTCTTCTTTATGCCTTAAGGTGGTTTGGGGAAGAACAAGAGATAAGATGGCACTCATACAGTAGCCCTATTTCCTTTTTTGCCTCACAAAGACACCCCCTTGAAGTAGATTTCAGGTGAGGGAGATCCCACAGCTGAGACTATACTTCAGATCTCTCTGGCCCGGTTCCCGGATCGCTCATTTTCAAAAATTATGACTTTACAGGGAGTCCTCAACTTATTAAACGTTGATTTAGGGCAAGGCTCTTCAAACTTGGCAAATTTAATGACTTGTGGACTTCAACTCCCAGAATGACTGGAGTAGGGATTCTGGGAGTTGAAGTCCACAAGTCTTGAAGCTATCGAGTTTGAAGACCTCTGATTTAGGGACTGTTTCAAGTTACAAGGGCTCTGGGCAAAAGTGACTTATGACCAATTTTCACATTTATGACTGTTCCCGCATCCCCATGGTCACGGGATCAAAATTCGGACGCGTGGCCACCGACTCCTATTTATGACGATTGCAGTGTCTCGGTTAAGGCCTTCAGAGGGGCAAAGTCAACGGGGAAGCCAGATTCACTTAACAACCATGTGACCAACTTAACAACCACAGTGATTCACTCACCAACTGTGGCAAGGAAGATTCATAATAGGACAAAACCCACTTAACAACTGTCTCGCTTACAAACAGAAATTTTGAGATCGATTGTGGTTGTAAGTCGCAGATTTACTAGTATAGAAACAGGGAGCCTTTACCTTTGATTTCCTCATCTCAGGTTCTCCTTCCCCAGGATACAACCTGAGCATCACTCCATTTTAGCATCTATATATTTCATTGGGGAAAATAAAATATCTAGGAAAAAAAAGACTTTACCAGAACGGCGCATAAAACTCCAACCATTCTTGGATACAAATTTTGCAATAGTAGAAAATCAATTACATAATTCCCGATTTCAGACTGCAGAATTAATCTGAGGTACTTTGACGGCACATGGAAAGGCCATTGCCTACCAGAGGCATTAAGACTACAAGCCCCATCGCTCCCCGGCCATTTGAAAGGCACCCAAGTTGGAGAAAATTGTTCAACGAAAGGGCTGGCAGGGAAAGACTTCCAATGGCTGGATTCTCACCACAGGTGAAATCCATGTTAAAATGCGGTTCATGAGTTGTACATGGCAACTCAACTTTTGTTAACGCTTTGTAGAAGGATTAAAAAACACCCAACTCCAGAGGTTTTAGACCAGGGATCCCCAAACTTGGCAAGTTTAATGACTTATGGACTTCAACTCCCAGAATTCCTGAGCTAACATGACCGGAGGAGGGATTCTGGGAGTTGAAGTCCACAAGTCTTTAAGTTGCCGAGTTTGGAGATGTCTGTTTTAGATAGTTTTCACATACCCTCGATAGACAGGTTGAGGGTTCCTCCTCAGAAGAACCAAAATAATGTTGAGTTAGGGCCAGCAACCCTCTGAGTTGGTCTCTCATTGAGATCCGGATGGTGTCTTTATATTCCTGATTTTCAGAAGGCCTGTTAAAAACAGAGGCGGCCAAAAAGGGCCTTGGAAGACACTTAAGGATTCAGAGCACAGCGGCAAGATTTTTTTTTAAAAAAACCCAACAACTTCTCAGCTTTTAACCTCTCCCTTCCCTGCTTTCCCATAAATCGGTTCACAACTCTACAATGTGGGCAAGAGGATGAGCTCGGTGGGGTGGAAGGGAAGAGAAATGACTTTCTGCAACCAACTTGGCAGCAGAAAGCGTTCCCAACCAATTCCCCCGAGAACAGCCCCACCTCTTTGCCAATGGAAGAGGAGGCTTGATCACCATCATTATTATTGTTTTTAAAAAAATTGTATTAAAAAAATGCAGGGAATTACCCCAGGTGACCTAGAGCAGAGATCTGCAAACTTGGCAACTTTAAGATGGGTGGACTTCAACTCCCAGAATTCCTCAGCCATTTCTGAGAGTTGAAGTTCACCGGTCTTGAGGTTGGAAAGGCCTGTTCTAAGCCACTTCCTCTTTACATCCAGCGTGAACGGGGTTTGCTCTATTGTAACTCATCATCTTCCCTTGAGAGGTGGAGTCCGGGCAAGGGAATGGAGCTGAGGGTTCACAGGCCGGATGCCTTTCCTGTCGCCAAGGTGGAGTTATATTCAGCAGATATATTCTCATTGTGCCCAGAGAGAGAAATATCTGCTTCTGCCCAGGATCGAGCTCGCAGCCTCCTGATTCTGAAGTAAGAGCTCTACCACTAGGCCATCGCGCTGGCACACCTGGTAAATTCAGACAGGAAGCAAAGGAAAGAGGGAGTGGCTTAGAGCAGGGCTCTCCAACCTTGGCAACATGGCTGGCTGAGGAATTCTGGGAGTTGAAGTCCACAAGTCGTAAACAGTAGCCAAGGTTGGAGACCCCTGACCTAGAGGAAGTATCTTGGCGTGGGCCCTTTGGGACCTTCGCCCCACAAGCAGCTCCTTCCCTCGAGATAGTCCTTCTCTTGAGATCAGAGTTGAATGTTGAAGAGGTAGTTCTCACAGTCCGGCTCTTGGAGGGGGGAGCACACAGGGCTGGAGGACGAGGGGCGGCGATGGAGGCTCTGCCCCAGGGCCAAGTCGGAGGGGGACAACGCCCCACCTTTCTTCATGATGTAGAGGAAGTAGTGGAAATCCCTGCCGTAACGGATGTGTTGGATGGACCAGTTGTAGGCCCGCTGGGCGTAGTGACGTTTGCGGAAATGCGGCTGGGCAAAAGTGATGGAGATAAACCTTCCTCTGGGTTGCAGGACTCGGGCGACCTGGGGGAAAATAGAGGGAGAATTACCCAGGGTGGAATTGGCTACAGGAGTCAGGGCTCTAGTAGCTAACCCCATTTAAATCATGAGTCTCTAGCCAAATTTTCAAAACTTAAAAGAAGATTTATTAGGAGTAAACATGCCAGTGCTGCCTGGGTGTAGCCGACTCTGAGACACATCATTTATTGTCACCCTTGACCCTGGTTTCCTCCCACCCCCTGTGTGTATCATAATTCATATTCTCCAATGGGACACATCCATAGCCAAGAGTCAACAATTATGCTCTCCAGTTAGAAGTTTGCATGGCAGAACCTTCGGTCACCAAGAAACTATCTTCGAAAACATTTATGGAATGCACTTTCGGTTTGCAAGCTGCCGCACTGCTCCCCCTTCCCTTTCTGTTGGCAACTCTAAAAAGATTTTATGAGTTGACAGCAGGTAGTCCTCGACTTACAATGGTTTGTTTAGTGACGATTCGAAGTTACAACAGCCTTGAAAAAAAAGGGTTTTCGCCCCCCCCCCCAGGACTGTTGTAACTTTGAATGGTCGCTAAATGAACCATTATAAATCAAGAACTACCTATAATCTTCTCTGAGAATTTTGCTCCTTAAGGCACAACAATAAACCCTCACCAATTGTCCCCATCCTCTCCTTTAGAACAGTGGTCCCCAACCTTTTTTGAACCAGGGACCGGTTTCACGATTATGTATTCTTCCACGGACCGGTACCTGAGTAACGCGAGACTCCACCGCCATCGAGACGGCTCTTCGTTCGAAGCCGCGCCCCCCCCCTTGACGAAACTAAGGTGCGAGCACCCAAACGCCGCTTTCCAACTGAAAACCTGGAAGCAACCGAAAACCCGGAAACGCCGTCGAAACAAGATGGCGGCACCCAAGCTTTGTGGCCCGGTAAAAAAATGATCCACGGACCGGTACTGGTCCGGGGACCGGTGGTTGGGGACCCCTGCTTTAGAAGATGAGCAGCTGTCAATCATCCCCTGCTGCTGGGAAATTATGGGGAGATCAGTCACCCTCAGGTTCTCTTGAGAAGAAAAAAGAGTCACTTAAGGTCATGCAGCGAGGTTGTTGTTTCCTCCAAGAAACCATCATGCATGCGCGTGCGTGCTCACACACACACAAACACACACACACGCCTTCCTTCCACGAAAGTACCAATGTCATATTGAAACCAGATGCTCCCACGCTGCCACAATTTTCAGCCTGGGAAAGTGGGGGTGGACGTTCTTGGGGTATATGTAGTTAGACAAAATGACATTCTTTTTGTAGGTCAAGGTCATGTTATTTTGTACATAAGTGAGGGGAAGTCTTACGTTGGGACGGATGGTTGATTGTGCCATGTGATGTGATGATGGATGGATTTGCAGTTTTTAATTATTGCAATGTCTGTCTCCGAGTTATTGGTTGGAGTGAAGGGTTGCTTAAAACACTGAGACCAATCCTGCAGAAGAGAAAAAATGCGGCTTTTGGCGGAGTCAGGCAAAGGGCTTAAGAAGACTTTTGCCTTAGTAAGACCACACCTAGAGTTCTAAATCCAGTTTTGGTCACCATATTATAAAAAAGATGTTGAGACTCTAGAAAAAGTGCAGAGAAGAGCAACCAGGATGATTAGGGGACTGGAGACTAAGGCATATGAAGAACGGTTACAGGAACTGGGCCTGGCTAGTCTAGGGAAGAGAAGGACCAGGGGAGACAGGAGAGCATCTTCCAACATTTGAGGGGCTGCCACAGAGAGGAGGAAGGGGGTCAAGCTATTTTCTAAAGCGCCTGTAGGCCAGACAAGGAACAATGGATGGAAACTGAACAAGGAGAAATTCAACCTGGAAATAAGAAGAAACTTTCTGACAGTAAGAACTAATCAACCCAATGAAACAGAAGTTGCCCTCGGAAGTTGTGGGAGCGCCATCACTTGAGACTTTCGTGAAGAGAATGGACTGCCATTTGTCAGAAATGGTGTAGGGTCTCCAGTTTGGGCAGGGGGTTGGACTAGATGACCTATAAGGTCCCTTCCAACTCTGATTATCTGTTATCTGTCTTCCTCATACCAGCTGACAAAGCCGTGCTAATTCAAAGGCAAGCCCTTCCAACCCCTTCTTGTGCAGGCAGTCCTCGACTTGCGACCATTCGTTTAGCGACCGACCAAAATCACAACCGCAAGGTTGGGGGGGGGGGGGGGGGGCTCGTGGCTGTTTTTTTTTTTTTTTGCCCACATTTGTAACCTTCCCAGCGTCTCCAGAGGCCGCTTGATCACAACTGACTCTTACTTATGACAGTTGCCATGTCCCAGGTTCCCCTTTTTGCCACCTTCCGATGAATGAAATCAAGGGAGAGAAGCCAGATTCGTTTAACGATGGTCTTACTGACTTAAGCAACTGCAGCCCTTCACTTAACAACCGTGGCAGCCAAGGTTGTAAAATGGGGTGGGGGTGGATAACACTCACTTCGCTGGGCTCACTTAGCACCAGAAATGTTAGTCTCAATTATCGTCGTAAGTCGAGGACTCTCTGTAAGGAGATTACCCCTTGATTTTTTCTGGGGACCGGCGCTGCTGCAGAGCCTCCCACAGCTTCCCGTCGCCCTTCCCCCCAACCCGAAATCCTGCCAAGTGAACAACCCCAAGCCAAGATCTCCACACGGACACGTCGTCCAAGATACGGCTTTGTTTGCAGCCGAGTGGACTGATCCTTTTAATCATCGTTTTCTCCTCACTGGAACTAAACTCCTCCTAATAGGATGGAAAAAAAAACCCATCAATTTGCTTGCTTGGCTTTATCCAAAGTCAAAGGCACTTACGGCCAACGGGGGCTGGGCGTGATCGGCATGCCAAAGCCAAGGCCGCAGGGTCTCCAACGCCAGCGCCGGGCTGGGTGGAGTCATTCTTGCCTTTGGCTCGCTGGCTGCGGGGCTTCTGCTCGTCCAGCCAGCCTGGGGATACCCCCCACCCGCTCCCTCCCCGTTTGACTCCTGAAGGACCCTCATCAGGCTAGGTGGGGATTGAATGCTCAGCAGCCTGTGTGAGAGTCCGGGACGGGGATAAGAATGGGGGCCTTCTGCATTCAACAATTCCAGGGGGAGGAGAGAGAGAGAGGGAAGGGGGGAGAGAGGGGGAGGAAGGGGGGAGTAGAGAGGGAAGCAGAGAGGAGGAAGAAAAGGGGGGAAAGAGAAAAGAGAGATGAAAGAGGAGACAGAAGAAAGAGGAGAGAGAGAGGAGACAGGAAAGAGATGAGAAGAGGGGAGGAGAGAATAGCATAGAGAGAGAAAGGAGGAGAGAGGGAAGAGAGTGGGAGAGAAAGAGAGGAGAAAGAAAAGAGAGAAAGAGAGAGGGAGAAAGAAGAGAGAGAGGGAGAGAGAAAAGAGAGAAGACAAGAGAAGAGAGAGACAGAGACAGACAGAGAAAGAGAGAGGAATTTATTAAATTTACTTGTTGCCTATCTCACTGTGGGCCTATTCTGGGAGGCTTATAACAATAAAACAAAGAAAAGAACCAATATAAAAATAACAATAGCAAGGAATGAAACGATAAAAATAATACTTGGAAGTGCAGTAATATGACATTAAAAAGATGATATCAAGCACGCGAAGGATTAAAAACCTGCGCTTGTTGCGGGGAAGCAGGCCCTCCGGCCTGGGTCCCCAAAACTTTGCAGCCCCCTGGTTCTTCGTTCTCTCTTCTACCCTGGCAAGCTGATCTTGTATCCTGGGCACAGCTTTACATAAGCACAGGAGCCACTGCTAAGACAGAAGCTAAAAGCAGGAGTACCCAAACTTGGCAACTTTAAGACTTAGCATAGCTGGCTGGAGAATTCTGGGAGTTGAAGTCCACAAGTCTTAAAGTTGCCAAGTTTGGAGACCTCTGGGCTAAAGGAATATTTAAATCTCTCATTCGGTCGAAGAAAGAGATGCAAGCTTTTTCGATGGGAAAATGCTACAAGGGCTATCTGTGCCAGAGATGGCCTATCCTGGTTTGAGATTTAAATACCGCTGCACTATAGAGAGTATCTTAACTTTCTGCACCTCTGTATGGTTTCCCAGTTGCACAGTGGCAGATAGGACAGCCCTCCAGAGGGTTAACATCATTGCCCAGAAGATCATGGGTTGCCCTCTCCCCTCTTTGGAAGAGCTTTATAGCTCCCACTGCCTTAAGAAAGTTCAAAACATCCTCAAAGATCCATCTCATCCTGGGCACCTCCTTTTTTTGAACTATTACCGTCTGGCAGATGGTACAGGATAATAAAAACAAGGACAAATAGGCTGAAAAACAGCTTCTATCCAAGGGTAGTAGCTCTGTTGAATTCTACTGTACAGTGCAATATTAATGCAATATCAGGAGTTTTCAGTCCAATTGTATACAATGCGAAGGATGTGTGCTTGTGATTATTTTCATGGTCATGATGTGCACCGAAGATGGTGTTTGATTTCATTGCACGAGGTGCAATGACAGTAAACTAAACTAAATGACTGCTTCATATACCATCATCTTTCAGGGGCTTTTGGGTTAACTTCAACTTTAATTCACCAAATTATCAGTGCTCCCAACATGCTAGGTTACCACAAACTTAATCAAGGCTAGGACTGAGCAAATTGGGCACGTAGGGCTGTATAAACAGAGGCATAGAATCAAAACCACACGAAACATCAGTACCGCTTTATAAAGCCTTATTAAGACCGCACCTGGCACACCTGCCTCCAGTTTTGGTCCCCACCTTACGAAAAAAGATGTTGGGCGTTTGGGAAAAAGGCAAAGAAGAGCAACTAAGGGGATTGGCTAGTCTAGAGAGAAGAAGGACTGGGGGGAGTGGTGGCATGATAGCAGCCTTCGAGTATTTGAGAGGTTGCCACAAAGAAGAAGGACTCAAATTATTCTCCAAAGCACCAGAGGGCAAGACAAGTCAAAATGGATGGGAACTAATCCAGGAGAGAAGGAACCTGGAATTAAGAAGAAACTTCCCAAGAGTGAGGACAATTAACCAGTGGAACGGCTTTGCCTTCAGAAGTTGTGGGTGCTTCATCACTGGAGGTTTTTAAAAGAGATTGGACAGCCATTTGTCTGAAATGACATAGGATCTCCTGCTTGAGCAGGGGGCTGGACTGGAAGACCTCCATGGTCCCTCCCAGCTCTATTCTGATTGTTTCTGATTCTGACTGGGCCAGCTGCTAAATCCTTAAATGTATTGCATAAACTAGGGGTGTCCAACCTTGGCAACTTTAAGACTTGTGGACTTCAACTCCCAGAATTCCTCAGCCAGCAAAACTTGTGGACTTCAACTCCCAGAATTCCTCAGTCAGCAAAACTTGTGGACTTTAACTCCCAGAATTCCTCAGCCAGCTTTGCTGGCTGAGGAATTCTGGGAGTTGAAGTCCACAAGTCTTAAAGTTGCCAAGGTTGGACACCCCTGGCATAAACCTTGTTGGTTCTGCAGCAAGCTGGGGTGAAAGTCTTCCTTCTCATTGTTCCATCTAAACTAAAGGATTTGTTTTCCCATATCCCTGTTTTCCTCCCTTACCTCCATCGATGATCCATCTGCAGGACTGATTATTATACAGATAGCCCTCAATTTAGGGACGCGGTTGGCTCAGTGGAATTGTGGTCTCTCCCAGGTCAGGGATGGGCAGCCCTTTTAGGCTTACGGCTACGTTTTTATCTGGGCCAGTGGACAGCGGTTCAATGATGTCTCCTTGCCAACGTGAGCAAAATATCCATCTGGCATTGAAAGGGAGTTCGGGGCATGGATTTGTCTGTGTTGGTGATTGAAGGAATGGGATGAAAGAGTATTGATGCCTTTATATGTTGGTGTTACACAACAGGACCGTGATGGCGAACCTATGGCATGTGTGCTAGAAATGCATGCAGAGTCCTCTCTGTGAGCACGTGCACCATCGCCAGCTGCTCTTCCGGTTTCTGGCGTGCACATGCCTGGCGGCCAGGTGGTCCCTGTGGACGCCAAAGTGCCAGAAAACAGCCCAAGAACAAGCTGTTTTGGGGGCTGTTTTTTGGCTCAAAAATAGCTTGAAAACAGCCTGAAAGTGGTCCCAAAACCGGCCTCCCAAAATGAGCAAAAACACCCCCCAAAATAGGCAGGTGCGCATTGGCCAGCTGGTCTTTGGGTTTCTGGTGCATGCACAGTCTTGCTTAGGAACGGAAATTTGGGGCTCGACTGTGGTCTTAAGTCAAGGGTTACTTATAGAACAGATTAATCCAGATTTTTCACCTGAGACGTGAACGGCCAGGCTCAAACCCATCGCTCCTCTAATCAAGTCCATCCCCGTGGTTGTTGGTTGTCTTCTTCTGCACAAAGTTCCTTCAACTTTGTGCAACATTATGGGCTTCTCAAGGGAGGTGAGTCTCCATGTGACATGTCCAAAGTACGATAGGTTTGATAAATACTTGCCACTTGGTTCAAGCATCTACATTTTGATCATCTACGTATGGTTACAAAGAAGTCCAGAAAGTGAAATAATATTTTTAAAAATTAAACAAGATAGCCGAAAACAAAAAAGAAGAAACAGGTAGTCCTTGACTTACAACTGAGCCCAAAATCTATGTTGCTAAGTGAGACATTTGTTAAGTGAGTTTTGCCCCATTGGAACCACTTTTCTCGCCACATTTGTTAAGTGAATTGTTGCAGTCATTAAATTAGTAACACGGTTGTTAAGTGAATCTGGCTTCCCCCCTTGACGTTGCTTGTCAGAAGATCTCAAAAGGAGATCTCTTGTGACTCTAGGACGATGCAGCCGTCATAAATACGAGTCAGTTGCCCAGCGCCTGGATTTTGATCATGTGGACCATGGGGATACTGCAATGGTCGGTCATAAAGTACTTTTTTCAGGGCCATTGTAAAACTTTGAACGGTCACTAAACAAACTGTCAGGGTTCCAAGTAACATACCCATAGCAAACAAAACTCTGAGGCAGGTAGATTCCTCAAAGAATAAGTTGATTGGATGTGTCATATTGTCACAGAACTGGTGAAAACCAACTCTGATTATTCCCGTGGTTTTCACCTAATTAAAAGTTTTCCACTTTCTCAAAACTATCAGTTACATGGTCCAGTCAGGATACTGTTCTGTTGCTAGGTAACTCCAGTCCCCTCCTTCTGAGCACCTGGAGGAATGTCCTTGATTCCCAGGAGAAAGGACTTTGTTTTGACTACAACACCCCAACTATCTCTATTTCCCCCCTCCCTACCCCTCTTCTCTAGTGTGTCAGAACTGAAGTCTCAAAATGGCCTCAGTCAGGTCAGCTTCAGGGTTGACACTGTTGTAAATTGAGGGCTAAAGGCAAAGGTTAAAGATTCCCCTCGCACATACGTGCTAGTCCTTTCCTGCTCTAGGGGGCGGTGCTCATCTCCATTACAAAGCCGAAGAGCCAGCATTTCCGAAGACATCTCCATGTTCATGTGGCCAGCATGACTAAATGCCGAAGGTGTACAGAACGCTGTTAACTTCCCACCACAGTGGTCCCTATTTTTCTACTTGCATGTTTACATGCTTTCGAACTGCTAGGTTGGCAAAAGCTGAGACAAGTAACGGGAGCTCACTCCGTTATGCGGCGCTAGGGGTTCGAACCTGTGAACTGCCGACCTTTCTGATCGACAAGCTCAGCGTCTTAGCCACTGAGCCACCACATCCCTAAATTGAGGGCTACCTGTATAATAATCAGTCCTGCAAATGGATCATCGATGGAGGTAAGGAAGGAAAACAGGGATATGGGAAAACAAATTGTTTAGTTTAGATGGAACAATGAGAAGGAAGAGTTTCTCCACGGGAGTTTTTCTAATTCCGTTATTTTGGAAGATTCCCCACTGGATTCTACAGTTAAGAACCGGTGAAGAGCTTGTCCCCTTGCAAACTTGACCCAATCTTATCATGCTGGTTTATTTACCGGATAACTCCATTGCTGCTGCCCAAAGAGCAGGAGAGGATAAGAGAGGGCCGAAGCCAAGTGCAATGACAGCAAAGAGGTAGGATCAAGTCAACGCCAAGCCCGCCAAGTACAGAGGGACCATCAGCCAAAGAAGCATCATAAACTTAAGCCAGGCCAGGAAAAGGAAGGAAGGAAGGGCAAGACAACCTCTTGCCTCACTTGCCTGCCAAAGGACAACTCCTTCCCTATCCGGGGACAGGAACGAGTCAAAATGGCGGGGGGGGGAGGGAAGGGGGCAGGACAGGACAGTCACTGATAAATATAACGCACCAGTTGAGAAAAAAGGTGTACAGAGTTTGTCCTACTCTAAGTGTATCTCGTAAGTTCAACATACGATGTAAAGGGAAGAGGGAACGGTTTTGAGCAGGGAGCCTCCAACTTTGCAACTCTATGACTTGTGGACTTCCAACTCCCAGAATTCCTCAGCCACCTGAGGAATTCTGGGAGTTGAAGTCCACAAGTCTTAAAAGTTGCCGAAGCTGGAGATCCCTGGCTTTGAAGCACCAGCAGGAAAAGCTGCAACCAAAACAACTTTTTAAAATATATATATATATATATTTCTGCATATTTTTAACTGTAGTTCAGTTATTTGTGTTGTTGTAGTGGAAGCACTTGTAGTTGCTAGGTGCTGCGTTACGGTCTCTGCTGAGTCCTGAGAATGGCGATCCTACAAGTGTTTCTTTCTCAGTTCCTCTGAGCTCTCTGAAACATTAAGGGAAACCGGAAGACCCACAAACAGAATAAAACAACAGAATCACAGAGTTGGAAAGGACCTTGGAGGTCTTCTAGTCCAACCCCCTGCTTAAGCAGGAGACCCTGTACCAGTGGTGGTTAACAGTTTTTGGGCACCAAGTGCCGAAATGGGTTCGTACGCCGAAAAGGAACCAAGTGCCGAAACGTGTGCACTGAAAACTGGAAGAGCGCTTCTTGGTGCGTGCATGTGTGCCAGCCGCCTCGTCTTTCAGCTTCTAATGTGCATGCAAAGACCAGTTGGCTGGCTGGTGCATACATGCACATTAGAAACGGGAAGACCAGGTGGCAGGCACACATATGCACCCCGAGAACTGCCTTTCTGGTTTCCGGACTCCCATGAGCACCGCAACCTGGAAGAGCAATGGGCGATGGCTGGCATGCCTAGAGAGATCGCTCTGTGTGCCACTTCCAGCATGCATGCCATAGGTTCGCCATCATGGCCCTATACCATTTCAGACAAATGGTTGACAAATCTCCTCTTAAAAACCTCCGGTGTTGGAGCATTCACAATTTCTGGAGGCAAGTCGTTCCACCGATTAACTGTTCTCACTTTAAGGAAATTTCTCCTGAGTTTTAGAGTGTTCAGTAGCCCAAGGACATTCTCTCCAGCAGCCCACATCCAGATAAGCAGGAATTAACACCAAAGGCAAAGGATCAAGCGGAAAAACAATTCCCTAATCAAGGAACTACCAAGAAGAAAATCAGACTACCATCAACATTGGCGTGGAAAGTTGCTGTATGTAAAGAGGGAGCAAACACCACACTCCCGGGCACTGATGAGGTTAATTGAGTAATGAAATATCGGCCAGAAACAACCACGCAAAGAAAGAATTCAGCAAATGTTATGTGGCAGCTCAAGATCCAATATCCCCCTAAAACAAGGTTGTCAAATTTAATTGAGGGCTGCATCAGGGTTGCGTTTGATCTCAGAGGGCCGGGCAGGCGTGGCCAGGGTAGGCGTGGCCAGCTCAATGTCACTCACGTTGGGACGTTGTCCCTGGCCACCATTTCACTGTGAGGCCTGGTAAGTGTCAAACCCGAAATTGACATATGCATTAGCCATTTAGTTTCGCACACCCCCCCGACACCTGCCTTGCCTCACAGGCCCACTTCTTCTGTGGCCACAATCCGGAACTCTGTTATCGGCTGCAGAGGGCTTTCCGGAAAGGGCCTCCGACGGCGAAACGGAGGGCAGGGTCAATGCATGCATCAATACGGACCTCTTTTCTTGGCTGCGGAGGCCTTTCCAGAAGGCTTCTGACAGCGAAACAGAGGCCGGGAGTGACATGCGCAAACGGCGGCAAAAGAAGTGGGCTGATAATGCGCTGCTGCTGGGCGGGGCTTTTGGAGCTGCCTCCACAAGGCAGGTCCATGGAAGACACCCCCGAAAACAAGACCTGGTGGGGTTTTTTGGGGTTGGCAAAAAATAATTATAAGACTGGGTCTTATTTTGGGGGAAACACAGTACTGGATTATTAAAAGCTGAAAGGTTTGACTTGAGGACCAGAAATGTGAAGAGACGGAGAGAAAAGGGCACGCTTTTCTTTCATCACTCTAATAAACTATTCACTGCAAAGTGGAAGCAAAGAACAGTTTTCCGACGATTTGCTTTTTTCATGAGAATAGCAACATCTCTAAAAACGAGCTGAAGAGCCCGTTTTCTGTGCTGAACACCATCTGCTGCCTTAAATTGAGGGGACCTAATTGAATCGAACCCACCATCCTACTGTTTGGATACTCCCACTGAAGGATTAAAAATGGTGCTGTGGGTGTAAAACGTGTCAGTAGGCCCAAGTTGGTTTCTCTGCCACATACAGGCAGTCGTGGTCGCTGTTCAAAAGTTACAGTGGATTTTCCGGGGGAGAGGGCGGTATATTTATGATCCAGTTCCAACGTTCTGTTGTGGTTTGTTGGCAGCCTGTGCAAATAGCAGCGGAATTGGACAGTGGGGAAGAACAGAGACCAGTCTGGGAGTCTGGTGAAGACTTGGACGAGGGTCCTGCATCCGATACAGAGATGGGGCCAGGACCATCTGGGAGTGGGGTGCTGCCTCCGGAGCCTCTGGAATCTGGCAGCAGCGAGGCAGAAGAACAAGGAGAGCCTGTTCCCAGTGCGCGTATGCGCAGAGCTGTTAGAAGGCAAGAGCAGCTGAGACAAAAGGGGCGAGTCGGGAGTAAGGCTTGGAGGTGATTGCCCCTCCCATAAGGTATAAAGGACAGGCAAAGGTGAAGAAACCTTTGCAGGAAGCAAAGTTGTTCTCTCTGTTCTGATTAAACCTTGAAGCTCTGTGTGGACTTTGTACTTTGGTTGGTTTTTTTATAGTTCATTTGGCACTTTTGTTGTTGGCAGCAATTCAAAGGAAAGAAAGGTGGGTGCTTATCTTGAGGAACTGTCTGGGACTCATTACAGGCTGGGAATGAATGTAATTCCCAGCGCTGAAATAAAACAAGAGTTGTTTTGACTAAGCGTGTGCTTAATTACGGTCTCAGGAAACCTTGGTCAGAACAGGTTCCAATTGCTGGGTACTCTACTCTGGTCACGTGACTGCATGCGAGGGGCACGGCAGCCAGCCTGCATTTATGACCATTTGCAGCATCCCATAGTCATGTGGCTTCATTTATGACCGTTTTGCCCAAACCCAGAGTTTTATTTCTGGTTTTAAGGGAACAATGGGTTCGCTTAACAACTGATGCAAAAAAAGGCTGGGAGAGATCCATTTTGTGACCATCATGACTTATGACCATAATGGACAGACTTCATTAAAGTCATAAGTCGTGGACTACCCATACAAGAACAACCTGTCACAGGAAATGGGTGAAAGCTTTGCCCACTGTCACGATAACTCCTGTGGGTAGAAGCTAATGTCCAAAAACATCTGGAGAACATCAAGACTCCAGACCATTAAAGCTGGCTGGGGAATTCTGGGAATTGAAGTCCACATCCCTTGAAAGTTGCCGGGGTTGGGAAATACTGATTTAAGGTCTTGGGGATCAGAAACGTGGATCGAAAAACATGCGCGTTTCCTCTTCCTCCAGAATATTAAAATCGGTTGGGAAATTCTTGGCGTTGGGAGTCCACACACACCTTCAACTTGCCTAGTTCAAGAAATACTGATCTAGACGATCAGTGCTCCAACACAAGACAAACACAGTTGGAAGGGACCTTGGAGGTCTTCTAGTCCAGCCCCCCGCGCAAGCCTTTTACCGACAAATGACTGTTTAGCATGGGGATTCCTAATATGCATCAAAGAGGGGAAAACAACATTTTTAAGAGCTTCAGATTTGGTCAGAGGCAGAGATGGTATTCAGCACGTTCTGCCCAGTTCTGAAGAACCGATAGTGGAAATGTTGAGTAGTTCAGAGAACCGGCAAATCCCACCCCTGACTGGCCCCGCCCCCATCTATTCTCCGCCTCCCGAGTCCCAGCTGATTGGCTGGGTCTTCTTTGGTTGCCATGCGCAGGAGAACGGAGCTGGAAAGCAGGTGAGTGGGGTGGGGAGGGAATGGGGATTTTGCAGTAACTTTCCCCCAGGAGTGGGGAAGAGAATGGGGATTTTATAGTGTCCTTCCCCTGCCATGCCCATCAAGCCACGCCCACCTAGCCACACCCACAGAACCGGTAGTAAAAAAAATTTGAATCCCACCACTGGTCAGAGGGCAGCTACAACACATCTATAAATGACTGCCTTCTGCCTCAAACAAAACAAGCCCATGAAGGCCACCTGGACAAATCTTGGAGCAAGCATCCTTGAGTTTAAATACCGAAGGAAGAGTTTGCTGGAAAACTTTGTCCTTCTGAATTACCCAGGTGCAATGTTGGAATGGAAAGCAAACGATTAAACTTGCTCCAGTTTTAGAAAGAAAGGACGAAAACCAGTCTGGATATCCAGCTGAAGAGAATGACTAAATAGAAGACATGTTAAGAGATGGAGGGGGAACTCTTAACCTCAGCATGATTTCTTTTAAAACTGCAGGCAGTGGAGCCCAAAATTTCCGCGGCTGAGAGGGACAGTTAGGGAGTTTGGTTCCAGTTTATGTCACCTTTCTTGTCATCATTGTTGTTCTGACCCAAACCTTGTTCTAAGGAAACAAACACGAAACAGAGGTTAACAGCAAAACCTTTTAATAATTCTTTACGAATTCCGTTCCTTCATGGTTAAAAGGCTGTTTCAAACTAAATTGTCTCTGATAAGAATGAGCCTTGCCAAGGTTGTGCAAGGCTGCCAAGAACACTAGATAAAGTTACTAAGAAATATTTCAAACATGAAGAGTCTCCAAACACAAACTAAGACAGTCCGAATGTCCATAAGGCTTGAGTGCAAAAACTTCTTTGCTTCCTGCAAAGAACTCCGGATTCTCAGCTGGCTTTTATCTCTAAAGTGGGGGTATTACCTTGTAGCCTTACTCCAGAGTAGCCCGTGCTGCTGCAGTTGCTCTTTCCTTTGAACAGCCCTGCGCACACGTGCACTGGGCACAGGCTCCTCGGGGACCTCTTCATCACTGCTGCCAGCCTCCACAACCTCCAAAGGCAACGTTTCACTCCCTGATGGTCCTGGCCCCATCCCTGCATCACACGCAGGCCCCTCACCTGAGTCCTCGCTCTCCAAAACCTCAGCCATTCACACCTGCTGCCGGCGAACCACAACAGCTGTTAAGGTGAACCGCTGCAGTGGTTAAGCTAGTCACACGGTTGTTAAATGAATTGGGTTTTCCCATTGGCTTGCCAGAAGGCTCGCCAAAGGGGATCACGTGACCCCCGGGAACACTGCAGGCGTCATAAATACGATCGAATAAATTTTGATCATGTGACTGTGGGGATGCTGGAACGGCTGGGAGAAGAACCGTCAGAACTTTGTAACTTTGAATGGTCCCTAAACAAATAGTTGTAAGTTGACTCTAGTTTTTTTTTTTCCTGAGAGAACTAATCTCCTTTTTAAGATTGCCCAAATCCTTGTTCTTTACTTCACCCTTGGTTTGTTTTTTTCTCTCTCCATTTCTGACACTTTTTCAACACCCACCTACGTTTTTCTTCTTTGCTCCCATATGTTCGAGATATTTTTTTTAATGGCAATTTTTGTGACTCGGAGCTTGTCATCCGCTGTTTCACTTGTGCAAAGGTTTTAGGCTGTTGCAAATGGACTTATGCAAGATCCTGGGCTTAACGCTGCCTTCATTAGCAGAAAACAGTCAATCATTTCCCTTCTTTTAATAACCCTGGTTGGAAAAAAACCCCAAAATCAATTACCTGCAGCATCATTTCAGGTGTCCAAGTTAGGGATACAGGTCTGGTGTTAAATACTAAGTGCTTACCAGGAAATTTTAATGATGTTGTATAGAGCTATAGAGAGTGGGGAAATGTCTGAATAATCCACATGGCACAATGCAATTTATTATATTTTTTTGGGG
>NW_020769562.1:174926-186384 GCF_900518735.1 Pseudonaja textilis
ACTCTACTCTACTCTACTCTACTCTACTCTACTCTACTCTACTCTACTCTACTCACTATTCTATTCTATTCTATTCTATTCTATTCTATTCTATTCTATTCTATTCCATTCCATTCCATTCCATTCCATCCCAATCCCTATCTCTATTATTCCTATTCCTATTCTATTCGATCAAGATCAAGGGAGGTGCTAATACCACTCTGTAAAGCCTTAGTAAGACCACACCTAGAGTACTGTATCCAGTTTTGGTCACCACATTATAAAAAAGATGTTGAGACTCTAGAAAAAGAGCAACCAGGATGATTAGGGGACTGGAGGCTAAAACATATGAAGAACGGTTACAGGAACTGGGCCTGGCTAGTCTAGGGAAGAGAAGGACCAGGGGAGACAGGATAGCAGTCTTCCAATATTTGAGGGGCTGCCACAGGGAGGAAGGGGTCAAGCTATTCTCCAAAGCACCTGAAGGCCAGACAAGGAATAATGGATGGAAACTGAACAAGGAGAGATTCAACTTGGAAATAAGGAGAAACTTTCTGACAGGGAGAACAACCAACCAATGGAACAGCTTTTGCCTTCGGAAGTTGTGGGAGCTTCATCACTGGAGGCTTTCAAGAAGAGATTGGACTGCCATCTGTCTGAAATAGGGTAGGGTCTCTTGCTTGGGTGTGGGGGTTGGACTGGATATAAGTTTCCTTCCAACACTTTTATTCTAAATACTTCTAACTCCCAAAATCCAGGTAGTCCTTGACATACAGTCATTCGTTTAGTGACCATTCAAAGTTACAACGGCATTGAAAAAAGTGACTCGTACTACTTCCATGTCAGTGCTTCTGTGATGAGAGGATCTGTTGGTGACATCATCATTGCCCAGGGAACGTCCAGTCAGGGGCTCCTTTTGTGCCCTATGAAGTGGCCATTTTTCATACTTACGACCGCTGCAGCATTCCCAGGGTCACGTGATCTAATTCGGGATGCTTGGCAATCAGTTCATATTTATGACGGTTTGCAGGGTTCCGGGGTCATGTGATCCCCTTTGGCGACCTTCTCACAAGCCAAGTCAATGGGGAAGCCAGATTCACTTAATGTCCGTGTTACTAACTTAACAACGGCAGTGATTCACGGCAAGAAAGCTGGCAAAATGGGTGTTCTGACCCAAACCCTTGTCCAATTAAAACAAACACGAACCAAAGGGAACAGAAACTTTTTAATGATTTTTACGAATCCTCGGTTAAAAGGCTGCTGCAAACTAATAACCTTTGATAAGCACGAGCCTTGCCAAAACTGTGCCAGGCTGCCAAAAATAACAGATAAGGTTACCGAGAAATATTTTACAACACAAGAGTCTTCAAATACCAACTTAAGATACTGCAGTGTCCACGAGGCTCGAGTTTCAAAACATCTTTGCTTCCTGCAAAGAACGTCCAATTCACAGCTTGCTTTTCTCCTCTTAAGGGAGGGGCCATTACCTTGCAGCCTTACTCCTGAGTCGCCCATGCTGCTGCAGCTGCTCTTTCCTGAGAGCAACCTTGTGTGCATGCGCACTTGGCACAGGCTCCTCGGGAACCTCCTCATCGCTGCTGACAGCCCTCACAATCTCTGAAGGCAGCAGTCTACTCCCTAATGGTCCTGGCCCCTCACCTAAGTCCTTGTTCTCCTCAGCCGTCTGCACCTGCTGCCGGCTGACCACAACAATGGGGGCAAAATTCACCCTAACAACTATCTCACTTAGCAATGGAAATTTTCAGTGGAAAGGCTGGTTGGGGAATATTGGGAGTTGAAGTCCACACCTCTTAAAAGTTGGCAAGTTTGAATAACACTGCTGCAAATGACCAAGGAAACCATCATGTGGTTTCATCTACAAGGATCCAGGCTACTAACCTCAGTTAATACTTGGTCCAGAAGTATCTTGGCCTCTTGGGACACATTCCAGAGGTCCTTTTCTTCCACCATGATGGAATCCAGAAAGCCCTTCTCCAAGACCACGTCAAAGCTTCCGTCCATGAAAGTCAAGAACCGGGCATCCATTACCGCCCAATGCAAGCCCGAGCAATGCGCGTAACGGTCTCGCATGCTTGCGATGCACACAGCGGAATAATCTATGCTGGTGATGTCTGTGTATCCAAGCTGGAAAAGATCATAACTCAGAGCACTGTTCCCACAACCTGCAGAAGACACATTGGTGAGTTGGTTATTCTCAAGGATTTCCCAGCGGGCAATCACTCAGGGATGCAAGCTGGGAGCATCAGCCACTCCAGCTCTTTAAACTTTTGTCACAGCTAAATATTTGACATCTATAAAGACATATATTTAATGGAATAATAGAGTGAGAGAGGGAGTGAGAGAGACGAGAGGGAGAGAGAGAGGAGAGGGAGAAGAGAGGGGGGGAGGGAGAGAGAGGGGGAGAGAGAGATAGAGGGAGGGGAGAGGAGAGACTTTTGGCTTCATACAAGGAAAGCAGCAGAAGTCTTTCTTTCTCTCCCCCAAACTCTGCCAGAAATGAGTCTTTGTGAGACTTGTCGTGATGGCGCAGCTTCTTGGAGCAGGATGCCTTGCAGGGTCCCAAAGACTCATTTCTGGCAGAGTTTGGGGGAGAGAAAGAAAGACTTTTGCTGCTTTCCTTGCGTGCAGCCAAAAGCAGACCAAGAAAGAAGCAGAAAGAAGCAGCCTGTTGGCCAGGCCAGCTGCGTCGGGCGAGTGGGGAAAGTCCTCCCCCTGCATCCTTTTCCCCCCCTCCCCTCACTACCTCATGTTGTTTGCAATGCCGGCGATGCAAGCCTTGTGTTCCTGCGGGCCATGTGGGCGGTGCAGCCTTGTGTTCCTGCGCATCCTGGATTCATTGCTTTGGGGGTGACACTTCTCTGTGGACCACCAAAATTTTCTCGTGCACCACGAGAAAATGTCTCCGGCACACTGGTTGGCGACCACTGTTCTAGTCAACTCCCCTGCTCAAGCAAGAGATCCTATATACCATTTCAGACAATCCAATCTCCTCTTAAAAACCTCCAGTGATGAAGCTCCCATGATTCCTGAAGGCAAAGCTGTTACACTGGCTAATTGTCCTCACTGTTATGAAATTTCTCCCTAGTTCCAGGTTGCTTCTCCTCTTGATTAATTTCCATCCACTGCTTCTTGCCTTTAAGAGTTTTGGAGAATAGGTTGACTCCCTCTTCTTTGTGACAACCCCTCAAGTATCATGTCATCCCTAGTTCTTGTTTTCATTTAACCAGACATCTCCAATTCCTGCAACTGTTCTTTATATGTTTTAGCCTCCAGCCCTTTAATCATCTTTGTTGCTCTTCTCTGCATCTTTTCCCAAGTCTCAACATCTTTTTTATATCGTGGTGACGGGATCAAGCGTACAGGATTGCAAAAGAATCACACTAAAAAATTAGACAAGAAACACTATTCCAGATGTCAAGGAATGGTTGCCAGAAATCTGGGGTCTATGTTTTGGAAAAGAGAAGTATTTTCTACTGATATTTTCGAAGGATGCAGCAGTATGTGTTACTCTGGAGGAGATCTGGCCATCTTTTATGGTAACATTTTGTACATATTATAGTAATGTATTATTAGGAAACCAGCAACTATTAGTAAGTTACAAAATATAATATAGATTCCCTCCCCCACTTTTTTTCCCCTTGTTTTTCTTTTGTTTGTATTTTTAGTTTGTTTGAGGTTTCTCTTTTCTAATTTTGGGGAAAAAAATAGGCTTAAAGGTTTTGTTAATTGTATAACATTTCTAGACAGGCAAGACAGACCGAAAGATAATTTAAAATTCAGGCATTTGCTCATGCCAGTCCAATACTCTCATTAGTTTAACTACAAAAAAATGCCGCTAAAACACAGCTTCTGGGTTAAAAAAAAACACCACTAAGTAAAAAGCTTTTGTACACAAGAGACTGAAATGCTCACCTCACTCTGAAATATTTGTATTTTAATTTGCACCCTAGCCTTCTGCAACATCAAGCTGTGCAAGAATTTGAATTTCAAAAGTTCAACTAAGAGTGTTGAAGCTCACATTTTATTTCCATTCTGTTTCAGAGCTAACCCAGAGCTGCGTAAGCAGAACGCCTAGGATCTTTAAAAATAAAATAAAAACCTTTACCAGATTGTTATTTTTAATATGACAGAAGCTTGAGAGGAACAGTATTAATTAAATGTAAGTTTCCTTTAAATGGAAAGGGACTGATATAAAATTTAGCTTTGGTTTCACACGTTATAGGTCAGTGTTGGCAAAACTTTTTGTTGTGGTGTGCCGAAAGCACGCACGTGCCGGCACCAACAATGCATGCGCAACACCTCTGCCCCGTCCTGTTTCCTGAACTACACAAGCATGTGCCTCCAAGCTGGTTTTTTGGCCTGTTTGAGGCCGTTTTCACCTCCTGGAGGCTCGAGAGAAGCCTCGGGAGGCCGAAAAACGGGCCTTCCGGAAATACCGGAAGTGCCCACTTTCAGCCTTCGGGGGCTTCTGGAGCCCAGGGGAGGCTGTTTTTGCCCTCCCAGAGGCTCAAGGGAAGCCTCTGGAGCCTCGAAAGGCTGAAAACTGGCGTGTTTAGGCACTTCCGGTATTTCCGGAAGGCCTGTTTTTCGGCCTCCCGAAGCTGCAGAGGTTTCCCCCGAGCCTCCAGGAGGGTGAAAACAGACTCAAGTCAGCCAAAAATTAGTAAATTTGGCTGGGGTTCATGTGCCCACACAAATGGCTCAGTGTGCCACCTGTGGCACACTTGCCACTGGTTTGCCATCATGGGTATCTGCAACCAATCTGTTAGTGACCATTTGAAGTTATGATGGACCGCCCCCCCCCAAAAAAGTACAGGCAGCCCTCAACTTACAACAATTCATTTGTTGACCATTTGAAGTGACAACAGCATTGAAGAAAGTGGCTGTTTTTCACACTTACGACCATTGCAGCATCGCCATGGTCGTGGGATCAAAGTTCAGACGCTTGGCAAGTGGCTCGTATTTATGATGATTGCAGAGCCCCAGGGTCACGTGATCTCTTTTTGTGACCCTCTGATGAGCAAAGCTAACAGGGAAACCGGATTCATGTAAAAACTGTGTTACTAAACAACCTGGAGTGATTCACTTTACAACTGTGGCCAGAAAGGTTGACAAATGGAGCAAAACTCACCCTTGCTCTCTTGCCCAATTCCAGATGTGGCCAGTTTTAAACGAATGTGCTCCTTAACATTTCTCTGAGAAGGTTTTATCCAAAGAAACGCAAGTGGCAGGACAGAGGGAAAACCGAGGAAAAGAGAGAGAACGGGGCAGAGTGGGTGCTGCAGATCACAATTAACCTAATTAGCGAGGAAACAGCGGTTAATGAGTGGGTTGCAATAGGCACTTTAATTACTTTTGCAGAGAGCTTGGAAATTCATACGTCTGGTACCTTCTTGGAGGAAGAAAGACCTGGCATCTAAAGAACAAGACACCTGAATCAACTTGATTCCCTGGATTTCCGATCCAAGGGATCCCCCCTGCTCACCTCCTCAAAGCTAATATGCAACCCCCACTCCAAAATAATAATAATAATAATAATAATAATATGCAGAAGAGAGCCGTGGTGTATACGGATTTGGAGCTGAATTCTCTTGCTTTCTGCTTTGTAATTTTCTGGTGCTCATGAGCGGCAAGAACAGCTGGCCGATGTGGCAAACGTGTGGCTACCAAAGAACACGTCAAACTGGGGAATTCCTATTACACCCCCACTTCCCCCCGCAAACCAAGGAGAGATTAAAAAAAAAAAAGAGGTTTAATGCACTGGGCAAAGCAGGAACTGGCCAGGAGCCATCAGCCTGTGAAATACTCAGAAGCTGCAGCTTTTAGTATAATCCCCGCCACAAATTCCCTCATTTCTGGAAGACTAGAAATGATCAGAATATTTCTCTTCTGCTTTGCAAACCAAGGTTCTTCTCCGTGGCTGATTCCATGTTCTGGAGCAGTGGTTACCCAATGATGGTCCGTGGACCACTGGCAGTCCACGAGAAAATTTTGGTGGTGGTTGGCAGGAAAAAATATCTGCATTTTTTTTTTTTATATTGCACAAAATTAGGTGTCTTCAAACGACGGCCCCTGGGCCAGAAATGTGCAATGAACGTTTATGTTGCTGCAGAAAGACTCCCCCTTCGTGGTCTTTTTCTGTGGGTCGGAGTGGGGCAGAAAGTCCAGCTCGGGGTTTGCTTCAGCCTCCTGGGGTGGGGCTTTGGATGAAGGCCGGAGGGAAGTGCCGCTGGTGGCGAAGAGCTGGAGGGTCTAATTCTGGTGGGACTGCATTGTGGCCTGGTATTGGTTGACCATCTCAGCCCACTGAGCCTCCAAGTGCCGGTACCTGGCCTTGCACACTCGCAGGTCTTCCTGTCATGGTTCGCACGGGCGACTCAGGAGTAAGACTGCAAGGCAATGGCCCCTCCCTTAAGAGATAAAAGCCAGCTGAGAAACTGGAGTCCTTTGCAGGAAGCAAAGAATATTTTTGCACTCAAGCCTCGTGGACGTTCATACTCTCTTAGTTTGTATTTGGAGACGCTTTGTGTTTGAACTATTTCTTGGCAACTTCACCTAGTGTTCTTGGCAGCCTTGCACAACCTTGGCCAGGCTCGTTCTTATCAGAGACAATTAGTTTGAAACAGCCTTTTAACTGGGAAGGAACAGAATTTGTAAAGAATCATTAAAAGGTTTTGCTATTACCTCTGTTTTGGGTTTGTTTCTTTGGAACAAGGTTTGGGTCAGAACACTTCCCTCAGAGTTCCTGGCTCAGGAATTCTGGGAATTGAAGTCCACAGGTTGGTAAAAGGGGCCAGAGTTGCCCATCTGTGTACTAGCTTAAATGGGCTCTCTTCTCTGTAGTTAAGAAATTGGTCTAACGGGCAACCGAGAATTTTTTATTCTCCCGTCTGAAACCAAAACAGCTCTGATCTTGCTTAGCTTCCAAAAGCACTCCAGGTTGGAGATGTAAGATCAGCATATGTGAATGTCTGTGGAGGCAGGCATAAAAATATCTTAATTATAATGCCACTGGCAAGAGGGGGGGGGAAATCTCTGAGCCATCACTGACAACCTCTCTGTATATATGTATATTTTTAAAAAAACGCTTCAGGATATGATGTCTTTTAAGCTACCCATTTGATGCAAGAACAAAAGAAACATAAATTGTCCTCGTGCAAGCAATATTGTCTGATCTGGCCACCACCAAATAGGACCATTTCCAACGCTTGTATCTGGATCGGGCTCAAAACAAGTCGTGGTGGATATTCAACTGATGATATTCAAATGGAGCAGAGGTGGGATTCAGCCGGTTCTGACCAGTTCTGGAGAACCGGTAGCGGAAATTTTGAGTAGTTCAGAGAACCGGCAAATACCACCTCTGACTGGCCCCGCCCCATCTATTCTCTGCCTCCCGAGTCCCAGCTGATTGGCTGGGTCTTCTTTGGTTGCCCTGCACAGGAGAACGGAGCTGGAAAGCAGGTTAGTGGGGTGGGGGAGGGAATGGGGATTTTGCAGTATCCTTCTCCTGCCACGTCCACCAAGCCACGCCCACCAAGCCACGGCACACACATCAAGCCACACCCACAGAACCAGTAGTAAAAAAATTTGAATCCGGCCACTGAAACGGAGCAAGTTATCATGTACATATAGAATTTGATGGTATACAGGTAGTCCTTGACTTACGACCACAACTGAGCCCAACATTTCTGTGGCTAAGCTAGACAGTCGTTCCGTTTTACCTGTTTTACGACTTTTCTTGCCACCGCCATTAAGCGAATCGCTGGGGTTGTTAAGTTAGTAACACAGTTGTTAAATGAACCGGGCTTCCCTACTGACATGGCTAGTCCGAAGGTCGCAAAAAGGGGAATCAGACAACCCCAGGATGCTGCAACCGTCACAAATACGAGTCAATCGACAAAAACATCCAAATTTTGACCCTGGGGATTCGGCAACAGTCGCCAGTGTGAAAAAATGGTCACAAGTCACTTTTTTTTTTGAAGGTGCCATGGTAACTTTGAACGGTCACTAAATGAACTGTTGTAAGTCGAGGACTATCACGCCAGAGCTGGCTTCTTATCGTTCCTTGCTCGGAGCAGATTAACCTTCAAAATCTCAACTTCCACAGGTGATGCGTAAATGGGAGACTAGATTCCTTGCTCCCTCTCTCAACCCACCTGGAGAACTTTCCTGCCACTTTCTAACCTCCTCTTAATCACAGATCAGACAGACGGGCCACCTAACAGGATCAGGGAATTAGTCCGCATTGATCCCAGAGTGCCCGGAGAATGAAGCCTCTCTCCCTTGATCAGATTAAGGAAGGTCCGAGCTAAAAGCTAGAGCAAAATAATCAGATTAAAGAGATAAACCACTCTAGGTCAAATCATAGCTCGGAGCTGTTCTCAGGCTGGTGGGGCTTCCCAAACTATCAATGTCCTGTTTTATTTTAGTTTTTATTTTTTTTTTATTTTTTTACACTTACGAGATCCATTGGAAGCAAGGATCCCAGGAAACAAACAACAGGATCGGAATCCTTCCTAGGAAACCAGAGACGCAACCGAGCTACTCAGGAAGCCCAATCCCCATAACGAAGGACAATGTCTGAGAACTGGTAAACTGGAGGACGCGTTGTTCTCTCCTAGGCTTCCCCAAAACACTAAGCAGACTCTTTGTCCCAACCAAACACCTTTTATTAAAAAAAGTATGAATTTCTTGCACTCACATTCAACCAACAAAGCCTGGCAAACAGTCTTTCAAGGGTGTAATTAGGAGCACAGACCTTATCTATCTTGGAAAGCCGCCCGGTAAATATTTCCAAGCGCAGTGCTGACAAGGAAGGGCTTAGCAGAGGCTCTCTAGGATGCACAGACAGATCTTCACAATGATGGAACGAACCCATTGTTTCCTGCACAAGCCTCCTCGCTTTTTGGTCTTCTTTTAATCCTAATGGGAGGGGCCACTCATCATCCACCCGTGGCCTTACTCCCATGTCGACCCTGAGTTTGTAACTGTTCTTTCCTTTTGGAAGCTTTGCGTATTCGCAGGCTGGGAACAGGCTCCACCTGCTCTTCCGCCTCACTGCTGTCCAACCCTGAAGGCAGCTGATGACTGCCAGCCTGCCCTGGCCCCATCTCTGCCTCTGAGACAGATCCCTCACCTGAGCCTTCCTCAGCCTTCAGGACTGGCCCAGGTTCCTCCCCAACCTCCTTGATGTCTGACTCTGCTGCCAGCTCCACCAGCCCCCGGAGGGCCAAAACAGATGTTTCCTTGATAGCAGAGGTCCCCAACCCCTGGTCCGTGGACCTGGTGCTGGTCCGTGGCTTGTTAGGAATTGGGCCACGCAAGCAAGCGAAACTTCATCTGCGCATACGCGGGATCGAGGTAGCACGAGAAACTATGCCTCCCCCCCCCACCTACACGCTCCGTGAGAAAATTGTTTTCCATAAAAACTGGTCCCAGGTTTAAAAATTGGTTGGGGGCTGCTGCTTTATAAACAGTCCTTGACTTATGACAGACTGTCCATTACCATCGTAAGACCTGACTGTCTTGAAGTAGGCCTTCCACATGACCAACCCAGGTCTACAGCCTTTTTGCAATGGTCACTAAGCAGCATCATGGTTATAAAGGAACCGATGCCGTTAAGCAAATGCCGGGGTTGTTAAGTGAAAACGACAGTATGGGGTGTTTTTTTGCTGAAAACCAGTGTCAGGGTTCTGACGATTGCCCTAATTATATCATGAGCCTCAAGCCAAGCTTCAAAAGAATCCAAAAGATTTATTAGGAGCAACATGTCGACATTATCCCAGTTGGAGCCAACTCTGCAACACATGATTTACGATCATCTGTGATCCTGTTTCCTCTCTCCACCCTGGGTCTGTCATCAATCAGATTCTCCAACAAAGCACTTTAATGGGCTGGGTGTCATCAATCACATTCTCAAATGAAGAATTTTCTGGGCAGAAGATCTGGTAGCCTAGCTACAATCTTTGTAAGATAAGCGTGGAATGTACTTCTGGTGTCCCGTTCCCCCTCCCCGCTTATGGCAACTCAACATAGGAATGCTTTACGAGTTGACAACCGGATGCAAATGCTGGATTTCGGCAAACATCGTAAAGGGTGACTGCAGGATGCCGTGCACGGTTGGAAATGTGGGCTGATTGAAGAGCAGCCAACCCGAGATGATGTGGTTGTGGGGGCAGCTGTTGGAACTTCGGAACTGGGCTGCAGGTCCTCCTGGAGAGGGCTGCTGTAACTTCAAATGTTCGCTAAGCAACCGGTCGTAAATGGAGGATTACCTGTGCTTTAAATATCAAGCTTGCAATCCGCACATATTTATTTTCAATCAACACACAACAGTTTATTTTCCAAAGCGGCAGGGGGTAGGAGTAGGAACAATGGATGGGAAATAACCCAGGAGAGAATTAAATTGGAATCAAGGAAAAACTTCTTCATAGTGAGGACAATTAACCAGTGGAATGGCTTGCCTTCAGACATTGTGGGTGCTTCATTGCTGGGGAATTCTGGGAGTTGAAATCCACTTGCCTTGAAGTTCCCAGGGTTGAGAAATACTGATTTAAGGACTTGGGGATCGGAAACGCGGATCGGAAACCCGTGCGTTTCCTCTTCCTCCAGAATATTAAAATCGGTTGGGGAAATTAAGTAACATTATTCCAGTATGTGAGAGGTTGCCACAAAAAGAAGGGGGACAATTTATTTTCCAAAGCACCAGAAAGCAAGGCAAGAAACCATGGATGGAAAGTAATTTCTGGTTACTTTCTACCGTTCTACCATCGAGAGCATTTTGGCATACTGTGTAACGGAGTGGTATGCTGGATGCTCTGCAGTGGATAAGCAGATGCTCCAGAGAGTTGTAAAAACACATCACAAAAAAAGTCATCAGTTGCTCTCTTTCTTCTTTGGAAGAGATTGCGAAGATCAGACTCCTCTCTAGAGCACTAAAAATCTCCACAGACCGTTCTCATCCTGGAAAATTCATATTTCCAACTGTTACCATCAGGGGAGGCGTTATAGGTGTCCTAAAATGAGGACTAATAGATGGAGAAACAGTTTCTTTTCCAGGGCAGCAATTGTCTTGAATCAAACAGGGCATTTGTGATTTAGTCCTATGATTGTTCTTGTTCTTGTTGTAATTTTTTAAATATTCTGTGGTGCGATTGTGATGTGGTGTTTGGGGCACTGTGCTGGAGTAGCTTTCAAATTTCATTGTATTCGTGGAATGCGATGACAATAAAAGTATTCTAATCAAGGAAAGAGGCAGCCTGGAATTAGGAAGAAACTTCCAAACAAGTGAGGACTATTCACCAGTGGAATGGAAGTTGCCTTCATAAGTTATGATGGTTCAGTCACTGAAGGTCTTTAAGAAGAGATTAGACAGCCAGTTGTTTGAAATGGTATAGGGCAGGGGTGTCCAACCTTGGCAACTTTAAGACTTGTGGACTTCAACTCCCAGAATTCCTCA
>NW_020769562.1:186484-204295 GCF_900518735.1 Pseudonaja textilis
AGCCAGCAAAGCTGGGTGAGGAATTCTGGGAGTTGAAGTCCACAAGTCTTAAAGTTGCCAAGGTTGGACACCCTGGTATAGGGTCTCCTACTTGAACATGGGGCTGGACTAGAAGACCTCCAAAGTCCCTTCTAGCTCAATTCTGATTGATTGATTTAGCAATTTGGAGTGGAGCATTAGGGATCTGTTCCTCTGGTTGGAGACCACTTTTTAATATGAAGGAAGGAGGGACCCAAACCTCTTTGAGAAGTTGGCCCTCTTATCCTGCTTCTGTTCATCCCGTCGATTTCCACGCTCCCACTGAGTGAAACCACCACAAAGGAGACGCTGCCCTGTAGAACAAACAGCCGGAGCAAACAAGCCACGCCAGACATGGGGAAAGGCAGAAACCCAAGTAGTCCTTGACGTGCGACCACAATTGAGCCCAACGTTTCTGTTGCTAAGCGAGACAGCTGTTAAAAGTGACTTTGGGCCCGTTTTACGACTTTTCTTGCCACAGCTGTTGAGTGAACCACTGTGGTTGTTAAGTGAGCAACCCGGTTGTGAAGTGAATCTGGCTTTCCCATTGACTGTCAGCTTTGGAAGCCATAGTGAGATTTGATGCTCCCACCCTGCCACAAGCCTGAGAAAGCTGGAATGGGTGGGGATTCAATTGAGTAGCTCCAAGTAGACACAATAAAATTCTTTTGTTAGTTCAGGGTCACTGAGTTTGGCGCAGGATGAAATAGGGATTTGACTTGAGGATGGATCATGATTGGGTGATGTGATGATGGCCCGGGGGGAGGATGGATTTGTAGTTCTGAATATTGCAAGGAAGCCCGAAAACTTTCAGGTTCAGGATTCCACAGATGTGCCAGTTTACTATCTAAATAAAGGTACTGTGTAACACAAGTGTGTAACACAAACGTAACAACATCCAAAATGTAAATAAATGTCCTTTAATGCCTCCCACTTGGCCCCACTGTTCAATAATTCTCAGTTGGAGATAAAACGTACTCAAAAATAGTCTTCAAAAGAAAGCAATACAGTCTGAACTTAATGAGCAGATAGAGGTGAAATAAAAAACCAAAATATCTATAATGACGAAATTCCCACAACAGGGTAAGTAATCACCAAATTCAAGGAGATAACACGGCACAGTCTGTTGGAAAGATGCCAACCAAGATAACTTCAGCCCAAAATAATACATGCTTTGCTTCTGGCAACACTGTGTTGTAATTTATCTCTCTTATATACTCGTCTCCCCGGCTGCAACCAATGAGGAGGATCATGGCTGCTTCCTCTCTCGTAAGCCAAGTTGTTGCCTTCTCCATTCCTCCCTGCATGTCCTAGGATGCAGAGGGGATGGTCCTGGTTCTTCCTCTGAGTACCCAGCTGGCCTCTGCCCTTCCCCAGCCTCCTCCACAACCTCCAGAGCCACACCTTCACTCCCTGCCAGCTGTTCCTTCTCTCCCTCAGAGTCCAACTCTACCAAGGGGATCACAGGTATCTTTGAGATATGTCTCTCTCGGAGTTATTGATTGGAATGGAGGCTGACATTGACTTTGCTTCTCAGAAGGTTACAAAAGCGGATCATGTGACTCCAGGACATGGCAACTGTCATAAATACGAGTCAGTAGCCAAGCATCCAAATTTTGATCACGTGACCATGGGGAAGGCGCAATGGTTGCAAATGTGAATAATGTAAGTCGTGTCAGCCTTGGAAGCTATATTTTACTTGGAAGCTTCGAGGCTGCCACATTTAGTGCCCGGGAATTTGGGAGGGGGGGATTTCTTAGCGAGTAGAAGATTAGACTCAACAACATTTTTTCTTAGAAGTCAAGGACAAGTTTCCCTGTACCTGGAGAGGAGTGAGTAGAAGAATGTCTCCAGTTGGGACGAAGACATGATTGGGCCATGTGATGGACTGATGGAGGCAGAAGGATCGATCTTTGAATTTCTTTTGGGAAGGGAAAACCTGGAACTTTCAGATTTGGGCTCCCAGATGGGCCAACTATAACTTTGAGGAAGTACCTGTCTCAGAGTTTATTGAGTTGGAGTTGGTTAGTTGGAATGCTGACAATTGTTTTTTTCAGTGCCTTTGTAACTTTGAACTGTCACTAAATGAACTGCTGTAAATCGAGAACTACTTGTTATGAGGGGCACTTAAATGCACCAAGGAGAGAAGGAAAAGTATGACAGCTGTTTGAATGCCAAGGTGGCTACTGTGGGTACTGTCAAGTTGGGTGACATCTGTGGAAATCTGCTCTGCGGTGCTTGGGCTGACAACAGTTTCTTGGAAACACTGAGAACTATGTAGAAACTTGTGACTGCCCTTCCTCTAAAAAACAGGTATGAAGTCTTCATGGTAAACCCTGTGCAAATGCAGAACGCTCCAGGCTGCAAAAGTGGAACCCCAGGATAAAATCATACCTGTTATCTCTTCTGCATTTCAAAAATTAAATACTGCATATTTATTTACTGTGTTTCCCCTGAAATAAGACCCTGTCTTATCTATATATTTTTGCCACCAAAAAAGGCACCAGGTCTTATTTTCGGGGGAGGCCATCCACTGACTAACCTCAGTTGTGAGCGTTGCTCCTGGCCTCCTTTTCACTATCAGGGACCTTCAGGAACATCTTCTGAAGCTGGCAAGGTTTTCCTGAAGGCCTCTGCAGCCGATAACAGAGCTCTGGGTGGATCTGGGAGCTTTGTTATCAGCTACAGAGGCCTTCAGGTAAACCTTGCCAGCTTTGCCGGCTCCAGAAGAATTGGGCTGGCAAGGCAGGTGTCGGGATGTGCAAGGTGGCTACAACTGTCCAAAGGTAAGTAGTAGGGTAGCTCCACACCCCCATCCTAGCTTAATTTTTACCCATGCACCCTGGAGTGGGCGGGATCTTAATTAGGGCTTATTTTTGGGGGGAGTAGGGCTTATATTGGGCACATGTGTAAAAATCAAGCTAGGACTTACTTCCAGGGTAGGTCGTATTTTCAGGGAAACAGGGTAATTAATTTCCAAGTATTAAATATTGTGCTATTTTACGGAGGAGGAAGGGACAAGAAGTCTGAATTTTCACAATACTATTTTTAAGGGAATACGATCTTACAGGAACAGTGCCTGAAATTCTGGATTAAGCCTCTGAGTCAGAGTATATATTTTAATAAAAAAAAAATAACGGACATACCATTTGCTGGTAAATACTAAAATAGGTGTATTTTTATTAGTGAGACCCAGGCCGAGCTGATGCAAATATTTAAGGCTTGTGAATTAGCAATCTGCATATCATTTTTACGGCAGATGTCAACGCACCCTTGGCAAACAAATTATTCTTACTCCACAATACACTTTGGAAAAGCTGTGGGTGAAGAAATCTGAGCCAGATTTTAAAATAATCCTGACACATGAGCTCAAATCATGTGTACAGCGAACAACAAGCAAAGCAAAACACCACACCAGGCAGTGTGTGTGTGTGCATGTGTGTGGTTTGCGATTCTTCTCTGGTTTTTGAGCATCGTTTTCTCAATTGCAACGATCACAAAGAGGTGAGTCCACATGTCCATTTTGATTGTTCAATTCCTCTCTCCAAAGAACAAGAGCTTGCTGTATTTTTTAAAAAAACCTTCGCTTTATGCCCAAACCAAACTGTAGCCTTAGCATGATATACCATGGTTTTAGGAAGTTTAAAGGTATTGTAAACAGAAATCAAGTTCTAGTCCTCATGTTGTTATAGGTACGTAGACATTAAAGCAGAAATCCAAATATGTTTTTCCCCCTTCTCTTAATTTTAAAAAGTAAGTTCAAGAGCCAGACAGACTAATTCTTCCATATGTGTAAGAGTGTTTTTATTGTATTTATGATGAGAACAGATTACCTAAAATCCAATTTAGCTTAAAAAAAATATGGAAGGAATGAGTAGAACAGATGCTACCATGAGTTTCTGGAATAAAGGGCAGAAATAAACCCCACATACTGTCAAGATAACTAGAGAAAGAGTCTAGATCAAATTTGACAACCTTAAAGAGGTGTGAACTTCAACTCCCAGAATTTTCTAGCCAGCTGGGTAGAGAATTCTAAGAGTTGAAGTGCATACTTTTTCAAGTTGCCAAGGTTGAAAACCGTTGACTTCGGCACAGCTGAGGTTTTGAGCGAAAGGTACAAGTGCTTTCACAAAATGGCAGCTATGGTGGGTTTGGCCAATCGCAAGATACCTGTACTCCAAAGGCTAAACATGGCTGCTCCCCAACCTTTCTAATTCCTCAGGATGCTCCTAACACTAACTTGGCCTTTTTAATCTGGGAAAGTGGCCACACGTCCGAGCCAAGTGCTGATGGTTAAGGCACCAGGCTAGGAACTAGAAGACGGTGAGTTCCAGTCCCGCCAAGGCATGAAAACAGGTTGGTAACTTTGGGTCAATCACCAGGAGTTGGTGAATTGTAGCCCTGTCTTAGGCATGAAAGCCAGCTGGGTAACTTTGGGGCAACCACCAGAAGACTGTGAGTTCTAGTCCTGTCTTAGGCATGAAAGCCGGCTGGGAGACTTTGGGCCAATCACCAGGAGTTGGTGAATTCTAGTTGTGTCTTAGACATGAAAGTAAGCTGGGTGACTTTGGGCAAATCACTCACTCTCAGCTCAACCCACCTCACAGAGTGGTGGTTTGGGGGCAAATAGGAGGAGGAAGAAGTATTAGATATGTTTTCTGCCTTGAATTACTTATAAAACTAATAAAGGCAGATGTAAGTAAGTAAGTAAGTGCCAGTTCCTGGCCTTCATTATTTTCTAAGAATGGTTCTAAGATGTACATAGGACAGAGGCATTGTTAGAAATAGTTAATGCCTGAGGCTCTGACATGCTTTCCAGCCTATTTAGCCTTTTTTTTTTAAAAAAAAAGACTCACAGAATAAAATGAAGTGGGGTAGAATCTGATTGCTCCTGGGCGCCATGTTGGGGATTTAAAAATAAGTGCATCTATTCTGGGAATGCCATACTGCCTCCAAGTGGTCACAAAGAGGAGGTGAATATTCCTCCTTTTACCAGAAATTTTGCCATCCTGAAAGTTGTAGAATATTAAAGAAACAGAGATTCAGCAAGCTAATCTATTTGCTTGTCCACTGTTGATTGAATAAACCACAATTCAATAGAATTTGTATGTGATCTTAGATCATAAACCATTATTGATGAACCACAAGGGATAGTTCTGCACCGAACAAGCCACATTATGGGGTTAGCAGCACGAACTCTGCCTAAGGCTCAAATATAAATGAATTCAACAAGGACATTTCCTTCCTTGTTCACTTTAGTTTCCGGATTTTGCAGAATTTGGAACCGTTGCTAAACCATGAAGCAATCAGATTATACGCTGCTCGTTTAAGGAATCTGGCAACTGCCAAATCTATCCAAAACAATCAAGCTACTGAACAAAGATTTCACCTGGAAATTGCCAGATTGCTACACAGAAGAAATCACTGATCATACTGTATGGGTAAAGATATGGTTAGTCCTTGAATTACATCTGTAAGGGCACCTGCCAATTACGGTCATACGTTGCGACAGTTGTAAGATGGGTCATCCTGTGAGCCTCCCAATTTTACAACTTTCTTTCGCAATGGTTGTTAAGTGAGCCCATTGTTCACTGTGGTGCAGGCTTCCAAAAAACCCAAAACTAAATACCAATTTTTGGCAAAAAAATATCATAAAACATAGATAATTAGGAAACGTGGTCATGTTACCACATGGGACTCCCCTAGCTGTTGGAATTTCAGAATTGGGATTGTAAGTACTTTTTTGAGGGAGGGGGAGCTAGAGTTATTTTGAATGGTTGCTATGCAACCATTTGTAAGTCAAAAACTACCTGTAAGGTATGCATCTTTTGTGGCTCAGTTCTTTTAAAAGGCACCCAGTCCGAACAATATTTCTATTTATTTATCTATCTATCTATTTCTATCTATCTATGTATCTATCTATCCATCTATCTATCTCTATCTATCTATCAAATAAGAATTTCATTAGTCATTTGAGCCTCTGTTGAGCTTCACAAGCACTTTGTGAGGTACTAGAGTAATTCCCCTCTGAGGAACAGCAGTCAATGGCAAATTTGATCAATTCCATCCATCATTCTGTGACTGATTCACAGATGACACTAAATCAGGGTTGAAAAACAAATCAAAACTGATTTTTTTTCGATAGGTTGCAATAGCCTGGTTTGCATATTGTGGTAAAAGATCACGGAGGGGTTTATGCTCAGCCGAAATGAAGGCACATCGGGGCAGGTTTTTCCTGACTTGCTGTATTTCTTTTAAATCCTTAAACGAAGTTTAAGACCAGGGTTCAAATCCACCATTTTTAGGATGTTCTCCAAGAACCTCTTTCAACCCAGAGGATATTGCTCAACCCTTTGGAAAAAGGGCAAAGAAGAACAACTAAGATGATTAAATAAGATGATTAAAGGTCTGGAGACTAAAACATATGAAGAACGGTTGCAGGATTTGGGTTTGGCTAGTCTGGAGAAAAGGACATGATAGCAGTATTCCAACATTTCAGAGGTTGCCACAAAGAGGAGGGCATCAACTTATTTTCCAAAGCACCAGAAGGCAGGATAAGAAACAATGGATGGAAAATAATTCAGGAGAGAAGCAATTTGGAATTCAGGAGAAACTTCCTAACAGTGAGGACAATTAATCAGTGGAACAGCCTGCCTTCAGGTGTTGTGGGTGTATCTTCCCTGGAGGTTTTTAAGAAGAGACTGGGCAGCCACTTGTCTGAAATGGTACAGGATCTCCTGCTTGATCGGGAGGCTGGACTAGAAGACCTCAAAGGTCCCTTCCAGCTCTATTCTGATTGATTGAACCAAATGGGCTACCTGTTAGGATGGGAGAGCCATGGACCTCTGATTATAGGTAGGCCTTGACTTAAAACCACTCATTTAGTGACCACTGAAGTTACAATGGCACTTATGACTGGTCCTCGCACATATGCCCCTCACACCTAGAGACCACACCTAGAGTACTGCATCCAGTTTTGGTTACCACATTATAAAAAAGATGTTGAGGCTCTAGAAAAAGTGCAGAGAAGAACAACCAGGAGGATTAAGGGACTGGAGGCTAAAACCAATGAAGAACAGTTGCAGGAACTGGGCATGGCTAGTCTAGGGAAGAGAAGGACCAGGGGAGACATGAGAGCTGTCTTCCAATATTTGAGGGGCTGCCACAGAGAGGAAGGGGGTCAAGCTATTTTCCAAAGCGCCTGTAGGCCAGACAAGGAATAATGGATGGAAACTGAACAAGGAGAGATTCAACCTGGAAATAAGGAGAAACTTTCTGACAGTGAGAACAATCAACCCATGGAACAGAAGTTGCCCTTGGAAGTTGTGGGAGCGCCATCACTGGAGACTATCAAGAAGAGATTGGACTGCCATCTGTCAGAAATGGTGTAAGGTCTCCTGCTTGGGCGGGGGGTTGGGCTAGATGACCTATAAGGTCCCTTCCAACTCTGGTTATCTGTATCTGTATCTATCTGTACATCATCCCGGTGGTCCCTTGATCAAAATTGAGGTGCATGGCCACCGGTATTTATAATGATTTCAGCAGCATCCCAGAGTCATGTGATCAGCATCTGGGACCTTCCCAGCCAGTTATGACCAATTGATTGATGGGGAGCCAGATTCACTTAAGAACTGCGTGATTCACTTAACAGCTGCAGTGAATTGCTTAACTACCATGGCAAAAAAACCCTCTTAAAACTGGGCACACTGAAATTCTTGTTCCAAGTGTGGCCGTAAATTGAGGACTCCCTCTAAGTTTTCCAAGGCAGTATTATGATCGACAGTTTTTGACGATCAGCCCTTCCATAAATTGGTCTAATCTACTGTTTCCCAAAGTGTAGTGCAGGGATTGTCAAATCAAAGTTATTTGCCAGCCTGTACTGAAAGATAATATTAAAATCCCATCAACATCAATTCTTTATTGGCCGAGTGTGATTGGACACACAAGGAATTTGTCTTTGGTGCATATGCTCTCAGTGTACATAAAAAGAAAAGATACATTTGTCAAGAATCATCAGGTGCAACACTTAATGATAGTCATAGGATACAAAATAAGCGATCAAGTCATACTAGGAAACAATCAATATAAATCGTAAGGATACAAAGTTTACAGTCATACTGTAAAACAATTGTGAGGCCCACTAATGACAAGAAATATCTTAATTTTTTTTAATATGGTAAATATGGATAGATATAATAAATGCAAACAAGAGCTCTTTTGGAGACCTCCATAGTTTTTATAAGTGGTAAGAGGTTCCGGGAGAAGAACATTTCAGAAACACTCATTTCGTTGATTGTTTTAACAATGCATGACAGAAACATATTTCTTCAGCTTTTCTGAAACTTCTATCGCTCAGTTACATTAAATAGCCTCCCAAAGAGCAGAAAAGGACAAGAAGCAATGGGTGGAAACTTAATCCACGAGACAAACAACCTGGAATTAAGGAGAAATTTCCTGACAAAACAATCAACTAGTGGAACGACTTTCCTCTGGAAGTGGTGGGTGCCTCAACACTGGAGGTTTGCAAGAAGAGACTGGACAGCCCTTCGTCTGAAATAGTATAAGGGTTTTCTGCTTTGAGCAGTGGGTTGGACTAGATGACCTCCAAGGTCCTTTCCAATTCTGTTGTTCTTGTGTTGGAGCACTGATTGTCTAGATCAGTATTTGTTGAATTAGGCAACTTTGAGGCGTGGGGATTTCGCAGCCAATTTTAATATTCTGGAGGAAGAGGAAACAGACCAAGTTTCCGATCCCCAAGTCCTTAAATCAGGTATTTCTCAAGACTGGAAACTTGAGAACCTAACAACCAACACCAGAAACGTCATCAAAAAAAGCCCAACAAAGAATGTTCTTTCCATGCCAACTCAGAAAGCTCAAACTGCCCAAGGAGCTGCTGATACAGTTTTACAGAGGAATTATTGAGTCTGTCATCTGAACCTCCATAACTGTCTGGTTTGGTTCTGCAACCCAATAGGACAGACACAGATTTCGGAGGATAATTAGGACTGCAGAAAAAACAATTACTACTAACCTGCCTTCCATCAAGGACCTGTATTCTGCACGAGTCAAAAAGAGACCCCTCACATCCCGGACATGAACTGTTTCAACTCCTTTCCTCAAAACGACGCTATAGAGCACTGCACACCGGAACAATTAGACACAAGGACAGTTTTTTCCCCGAACTCCATCATTCTGCTAACCAAATAATTCCCTCAACACTGCTCAACTATTAGGTGTTGTACCTTATGATTGTTTATTTATGTATTTAATTTTGTCAAGTGATTATTAGATAACAGATATAAGTATAAACATGGTTATGAATACATGAAATGGATATGAATAAGAAAAAAGAAATAGGACAGGGACCGTAGGCACGTTGGTGTGCTTATGCACACTCCCTACAGACTTCTTAGGAAAGGAGTGAGGTCAATAGTAGACAGTCTAAGGTTAAAGTTTTTGGGGTTTGGGGAAGAAACCACAGAGTCAGGTAGAGTATTCTATACATTGACCACTCTGTTGCTGAAGTCGTATTTCCTCCAATCAAGTTTGGTGCAGTTTACCTTGAGTTTGTATCTATTGTGTGCTCTTGTGTTGTTGTGATTGAAGCTGAAGTATTCATTGACAGGTAGGATATTGCAATATATAATTTTATGTACTATACTTAGATCGAACCGAAGGTCGCATAGTTCTAGGTCTTTAATTCTAAAATTGTAATTCTAAAATTCTTGACGAATGCATCTTTTCTTTTATGTACGCTGAGAGCATTTGCACCAAGACAAATTCCTTGTGTGTCCAATCACATTTGGCCAATAAAGAATTCTATTCTATTCTATTCTATTCTATTCTATTCTATTCTATTCTATTCTATATTAAGGTGGGTGGACTTCAACTCCCAGAATTCCCCAGCCAGCTTTTAAGACTGTAGAGGAAACAGGAAGCCCACGTGTTGGTGATGATGCACGTGCGTGCCTTGAGCATCCACAACACACAATTCCAACGAGGGTCGAGGCGATCGCTTACCCAGTACCAGGATCCGGTCCCCCGGCTTCAGTTCCGCCTCTAGCTGTTCGCGGAAAGACTCCAAGCCCCCGAACCACTCCGTGGGCTCGGCTCCCTCTTGCTCGTACCGGGCGTCCCAGAAGCCCCGTTCCCGGTAACGGGCGTTGGAAGCCGGGCGCTGCCTCCGCGGGGCCTCCTGCATGGGGGAAGGAAGGAGCCGAGGCGGAGGAAAGCCCGGCGGCCACAGAATGGTTGAACTGCCCCCCACCCCCGCCTATGCTTGGCAGCCCTGGGACTCTTGCTCGTCCACGTGGCCTGGCAAAACCACGTGGAGCTTCCGGTGGCTGAGCCGGGAGGGTGGATAAAAGCGCTCCCCTGCCCCCCCCCCGGAAACGCGACCCAGGAGGGTTTGGGTCTCTGCCAGCAGCTGTCCGCTTTCTTGGCTGCAGCGTTTCCTCTTTCAGGTCTGTAGTAGAGCAAGTGTCTTCAAACTCGGCAAGTTTAAGACTTGTGGACTTCAAAATCCCAGAATTCCTGAGCTAACATGACCGGAGGAGGAATTCTGGGAGTTGAAGTCCACAAGTCTTAAAGCTGTCAAGTTTGAAGAGCCCTGTTGTACAAAAGATTCTCAGTCATCCGGGTCATGGTTGTCCCAAAGGTGCTTTTTCAGGAGGCAACTGGACTTTCTGGTTTCTTTTTTTTCTTTTGAAGTCGTTTCGCTTCTTCTCCAAGAAGGTTCTTCAGTTCTGACGGGATAGTGGAGAATGGAAAGATTTATGGTCATGGCCAGCTGTCTGCAAGGAATATAAATCCTTCCATTCCCCACCATCCTGTCAGAGCTGAAGAAGCTTTTTGGATGGGAAGCAAAACATCTTCATAAGAAAAAAAAAACCAGAAAGTCCAGTTGCCTCCTGAAAAAAGCACCTTTGGGACAACCATCACCTGGATCAGGGGTCTCCAACCTTGGCAACTTTCGGACTTGTGGAGTTCAAATCCCAGAGTTGCTCAGTCAGTTGAAGTCCACAAGTCTTAAAGTTGCCAAGGTTGGTGACCCCTGAGATGACTTAAGAATCTACAGACCAAGCTGTACCAAGGGTCTTCAAACTTGGCAAGTTGTGGACTTCAACTCCCAGAATTCCTGAGCTAACATGACTTGGGGAAGAATTCTGGGAGTTGAAGTCCACAAGTCTTAAAGCTATCAAGTTTGAAGACCCCTGCACTTTACAATTTGGGATGAATGCCCATTGAATGATGCAGGAGGAGGAATGGATTTCCAGAGAGAGAAAAATTGCCGATTACAGGAACCGAGAGCAAACTACTCAGGTGACCCTGAGGACACAGATAAACCTCCAAGTGCTTCAATGACGCTCTAAAACAGGGGTCCCCAAACTTGGCAACTTTAAGACTTGTGGACTTCAACTCCCAGAATTCCTCAAGTCCACAAGTCTTAAAGTTGCCAAGTTTGGAGACCTCTGCTCTAAAAGGATGCAAATGACCAGCTGTCTGCAAGGAATAAAAATCCTTCCACTCCCGACTATCCTGTCAGAGCTGAAGAAGCTTCTTAGATGAGAAGCGAAATGTTTTCAAAAGAAAAGACAAAGTCAAGTTGCTTCCTAAAAAAGCACATTTGGGATTATTTCCTACTTCAGGATGAGCCCCCCTCTCCATCCTCACCCCCCAGTTGGAGATCTGATATGAGAGAGAATCTTTTGTCATTTTTTTCCCCCGTGGGCACTCTAGCACACATCAAAAATGAAATTGTTGCCTGCTCTTGAAAAGCGTACACATACATAACACACATACAGATACGCTATATACATAACGTGTATATGCCTACACCTTAACATATACATACATATTAAATATTATTAAATAAAGGGGCATGTTGGTAGCTCAGGATTGAAATGAAGAGTCCTTGGTGCTCTCTGGACTTGGCTGCTTTCTTGCAGTATTTCATTACTCAGCTACCACTCATAGTGTTACCTAGTAGGGTAATGAAATGTCTTCAAGACACTCAGCTGAGGATTCTCCAGGGCATTTGCACAGACTGCTGAAACACTAAATGAATAGAAAAATGTAATACCAATTGAGTTTAATGTATTGTGGATGAATACTTTTTAAAACAAAATTGCAAACATAAAAACATGTGCTCCCTTTCTGGGCTCAATGCCTGACAATGTTATTAATAAATAAAACATAAATAATGGGATAAGCTGACAGAGGGAGTATGAGCTTTCAGCTAGGACCTCTCTCTCTTTTCTTTTCTTTCTCCCTCGCCCTCCCTCTCTTCCTCGCCCTCTTTTCTCTCTCCCCCTTCCTTTCCCTGTCCACCACTTTCCCCTCCGTCTATGTATATGACAATCATGCAGTATATATTCTGCTGTGAAGACTTGTTTCCCTTCATTTTTTTTTTTTTTTGGATAAATTTTTTTTTTTAATAACAAACATAAGCATACATAACAACATTAACATAAACATAACACAAAAAACATAAAAATATCCTTCTTCATAAGTTTACATACCGTGCATCGATTAGTTTACCACTTTTTTTTGTGCATCCATTTCCCAGTCACTAGTATAATTATATTACATAATAGTTCATATTATCAATCAATAATTGTATAACCTAATATCATCACTAAAAAAAAAAATCATTTATAATTTTGTTAATTCATATTTTAACGAGATAACTATAATTTGCTTAATTTATTTTACAATAAATCATAAGATCATACCAAATCAACCTTGATAATGTTTTATAAAGATAATATCAAAAAGAAAAAAAAATTTTTTTTTATGCTAAATCAAATATTCTATCATTATGTTTTATTATCTAACCATTGATAAAAAAGATCCCAAACTTCATAAAATTGTTTATCTTCTTGTTCTCTGATTTCAAATGACAATTTACTCATTTCAGCACAGTCCAATATTTTCTTAATAATTTCTTCTTCTGATGGAGTTTTCTCACTTTTCCAGTTCTTAGCAAATACAATCCTAGCCGCTGTCAATACATTTACAATCAAATACTTCAAATTTTTATTATATATATCAGGTAAGATTCCCAATAAAAAAATCTCTGGTTTCAAGTCTATATGTGTCTTTATCATTTTTTCCAACCATATGCGGATTTTAGTCCAATATTTTCTAGCGTCCTCACAAGTCCACCACATATGGTAGTATGAGCCAGGTATCTGATGACATTTCCAACATTTTTCAGATTTATTCTTAAACATTCTTGCAATTCTTGTCGGGGGAAAATGCCACCTGTAAAACATCTTATACAAGTTTTCTTTATAAGCTGTTGACATTGTCATTTTATAATTTTGACACTAGAGGGGCATGATTTATTACTGGGATGGCATGCTTTTTTGTGGTATAAGGGAACTAAATCGCAGGGCTATTTTAGAAGGCATTACATAAGGGAGTCTTTATGGTTGAATTGGGAGAAAATTAAGAGAAAATGTTATTTGAAAATCCCAGTCTGGTTATCAACTATTGAAGCCTTTTCTTATCCTATAATATATGAGAAAGAACAGTTAGATATGGGGAAATATTGGATGAAAAGAGTGAACTTAAAACAATGCAAAAACTAGAAGAACAAGGCATAAAGATGAATTGGTTTTCATATGCGCAAATACATTCAAGGTATCTTATAGATTCTAAAGCGGAGGGATTTTATGATAAATTGACTGATTTAGACAGGATCTTGACAGGTACTGATGAAAAAATGATTAAAAAATTATACACTTATTTGTTGGAAATTTTATTAGAGGAGGAACAAGTTAAAGAAACGATGATTGTTTGGGGGAAGAATTTTGGATATGGGATTGATTTGGAGAAATTGTTTCCCTTCATTTTCATTGTTTTATTTTAGTGGAGTAAGCTTGGGACATTCATGAGGCTGCGGGCACAAATCAAGCACATTCTTACATCTTTGCCGTGGATCCAGTGCTTGGTAGCCACAACACAGCCTTGGCAAGCCACAAGAGGTTAGGGCATGGAAGGAAGACCACTAGGAGAGCCTAAGTGGAGAGTGGTGTAGGGTTTCATGCCTAAGCAAGGGGTTGGACTAGAAGACCTCCAAGGTCCCTTCCAACTCCTATTCCTATTCCCATTCCATTCTCTATTCTATTCTATTCCATTCCATTCCATTCCATTCCATTCCATTCCATTATTCTATTCCTATTCTATTATTCTATTCCAATTCTATTCTGTTATTCTATCCTATTCCTATTCTATCCTATCCCTATCCTATTCTAAGCATTTGAGCAGGCAAGGGGAAAGCCCGCTTTGTACATTCCCGTCCAGTAGCAGACTTTACAAACACCCCGCTTAGAAGGTAGTGCTGAGCTGGCTTCCTTTAATCTCCAGATGGACGCGAGACCACCGAGAAATCCCGGAGCTGCGGAACACCCCCGGGCAATCCCCCAGACTCTTCTGAAGTGCAGTCGAGGGGGGACACTTCCGCTCCCGGAACTGTCGACGCCGGGCGAGGCCAGCCGGGGGAGAGCTTTGGCGGAGGCACCAGCGGGCCTGAACAGGGCTATGGCGCCGGCGCCTGGGCCGCGGAGGAAGGGGGCGGCGGGGACAGGCTACCCCGTCCTGATCCGGGCCCTGCGCCGGGCCTGGCAGGAGAAGCACCTGGTGCTCTTCGAGCCTCGCTTCACCCCGCTGGTGGCCGCCTGCCTCTGCTTGGCCGAAGTGGGGGTCAACCTCTGGGTCATCCAGAGGGTGGCATGTGAGTCGCCGGGGGTGGGTGGGTGGGTGGCTGCCCCTCCTTGGGCACCCCAAGAGGATTTGGATTCCAGTTCCCATCATCCGTGGAGGCTCGGCAATCAGGGTCTTTGGCCAGATGGATGGGGAGGGCGCCCCGTTGGTGGGGGAGGAAAGGAGGGGCGGCCGAGTGCCAGTGGGGTCTGCAGGTTTGGGTGCGTTGATAAACCTTGAGGACTAGAATCTTGGATGAGGGGAGGGGAGAGGTTGCCAAGGATAGAATGGGAGCCGTGCAAGTGGTATTTTTGGCTGGCCCATAGTCTAAACCAGCGTTTGTCAACCTTGGCAACTTTAAAAGATGTATGGACTTCAACTCCCAGAGGGGATTCTGGGAGTTGCAGTCCATGTGTCTTTAAAAGTTGCCAAGGTTGACAAACGCTGATCTAACTGCTGTGCCTTTATCCCCTGTGGATGCATGGCAAATCATGGCATCCGATGGTGTATTGCTTAGTAAGATCGCAATAAATATTTCCTTCTCCCCTGCCTGTAATCTTGAAGAAAAGAAGGGAAGAATCTCTCTCATCTCGTTCATAATTTTAATCAGACATTGTGCTTTTGATTCTTTTTCTGTTGAACTTAAATAGCTGGAAACCAAATCTCATAAGTAAGTCGGTTCTCTGTCTAGGGTTGCAGGCTGTCTGTGTGTGTGTGTGTATGCGTGGAGCACCAAGGAGAAAAAGGGACATTCAGATGTTACATATCTTGAAATCCTGTGCCTCAAGAACCAGTTCTTCAGTGGGTTTCCTCCCCACTCAAGACCACCTACCTTTTGGGCATTCACCCAACCTGTCAATGTTAGCCACTTGAATGTTAGAGGGAAAAGTCCGTGGCAGTTTGACAGTGAACCAATTTCCAAAGGAAGCAGTCAGTGGGCAGACAGGACAGCCATCAGTCCTGGTTGATTTAATTTAGATTCTTGAATTGAGGAAATGTGTCTTTCTGGTTGTGTAACACGCACATTTGACAACCTTGGCGGTCCTTTTCAGCCGTTGTGTTTCAATTATTCTTGTCAGTTAACGATCAAGTGGAGGCTTTTGTACATACACTAAACTTAGTATTCATAGTAGACAGTTTAATAGCACAGCAAGTGTGCAAACCTAGCTTCTTTCATTCATTCACCGTATCATATCAAGGCTGAAAATTGAGTTAATCCAATAACCAGGTAAGGTGTGCTGGTGAACGTAGCCGGTATCATTCTGTTGTCAAAGGAAATGTGAGTTCACATGTTATTTTAAACTAAAGAAATCATTTCGTGAGCATTGCACTAATTAGATGTGTCAACTTTTTCAACTTTCAATTTCCAAACATTAGGGTGGTGACATGCCTTGGGAATTGAAAAGATATTTTGGTTACTTTAATATAATTTATATGCGCTTGGTAAGTAACTACATAAATATAACTTTTTAACATTGTTTTATTTCATTTGCATCATGTGTGCAGAGACCATGCAAACTAAGTTTTCAGTCAATTTAATTTAATCTTAGCATTCCATACACCAGTATTTTTCAATGTTGCCAACCTTTAAGATGTGTGGACTTCAGCTCCCAGAATTTCCTAGCCAGCATATTGGCAGGTGAATTCTGGGAGTTCAAGTCCAGACACCTTAAAATTGTCAACATTAAAAAAACACTGCTCTTCATGAAATCCCACCTCATTCCTATTAAACTAATAACATTCTGCTAGTTTCTAAAAACGATAAATAAAAATTCTGGCCTTCAATTTGGCTTTTCTAATGGCAAAAGAAAAATAGTCCTTTTTGAGATTGAATTGTTTCCAGTAAGACGTCAAAACCCTTCTAGTGAGATCAGAAAGAGGCCTTCAGTGCCAAGATATGCCTAGGTGGAAGTATTTTGTTTTGTACCCCTCCAGGGAACGGCATCATGTGTTGAACACAAATACCTGCCACATTGTATCATCAAAATTGTAGTTTGTCAATTTGTTTAGGAAATGTTAACTTAATGGTAACACCAGCAACAATGACTTTTGCTAAAAGCTAAAGAGAAAAATATTTTTTTAAAAGAAACCATCACTTGTCATCTTGGCTACTGAAAACTTGTCCAAAGCATAATCATGTATTTTACTCAGGAAGCTCAAACTGCCCAAGGAGCTGCTGATCCAGTTCTACAGAGGAATTATTGAGTCTGTTGTCTGCATCTCTATTACGGTCTGGTTTGGTTCTGCAACCCAACAAGACAGACACAGACTTCAGAGAGTAATTTGGACTGCAGAAAAAACAATTACTACCCATCTGCCTTCCATCGAGGACCTGTATACTGCACAAGTCAAAAAGCGGGCTGTGAAAATATCTACAGACCCCTCACATCCTGGATATAAACTTTCAATTACTACCCTCAAAACGATGCTATACTGTACACCATAACAACTAGACACAAGGACAGTTTTTTTCCTGAACGCCATCACTCTACTAAACAAATAATTCCCTCAACACTGCTCAACTATTTACAAAGTCTGGACTACTATTACTATTAATCTTCTCATCACTTCTTATCACATATCCCTTCCCACTTGTGACTGTATGACTAACTTTGTTGCTTGTATCCTTACGATTTATATGGACTGTTTTCCTAGTGTTGAGGGAATTATTTGTTTAGCAGAGTGATGGCGTTCGGGAGAAAACTGTCCTTGTGTCTAGTGGTTCTGGTGTGCAGTGCCCTATTGTGTCGTTTTGAGGGTAGGAGTTGAACCAGTTTATGTCCAGGATGTGAGGGGTCTGTAAATATTTTCACAGCCCTCTTTATGACTCGTGCAGTATACAGGTCCTTGATGGAAGGCAGGTTAGTAGTAATTGTTTTTTTCTGCAGTCCTAATTATCCTCTGAAATCTGTGTCTGTCCTGTTGGGTTGCAGAACCAAACCAGACAGTTATAGAGGTGCAGATGACAGACTCAATAATTCCTCTGTAGAACTGTAAGTGTTGTACCTGATGATTCTTGACTCTTGACGAATGTATCTTTTCTTTTATGTACACTGAAAGCATTTGCACCAAGACAAATTCCTT
>NW_020769562.1:204305-251082 GCF_900518735.1 Pseudonaja textilis
TCCATTCCATTCCATTCCATTCCATTCCATTCCATTCCATTCCATTCTATTTAGCAAGAGAAAACTGGCCTGCACTAGGTGTGCTTTGATTACCTGAACTTGGCTCTGGGATGGTGAAATTGAAGCGAACAGGTCTTTCAGGCTATTTAATTATTTATATTTCCCATTTCTTAACCACCCATCTCTTTTAGAGTTCTTTGTTGTTGTTACTTGTGAAGTTGTGTCCTACCCATCGCGACCCCACGGACAACGTTCCTCCAGGCCTTCCTGTCCTCTGCCATCTTCTGGAGTCCATTTAAGCTCACACCAACTGCTTCAGTGACTCCATCCAGCCCCCTCATTCTCTGCCTTCTTCCCTTCTTCTTCTATTGCCCTCAGTCGTTCCCAGCATTAGGCTTTTCTTCTCCAGGGAGTCCTTCCTTCCTTCTCATTAGGTGGCCGAAGTCTTTGAGTTTCATCTTCAGGATCTGGCCTTCTAAAGAGCAGTCAGGGTGGATCTCCTCTAGGGCTGACCGGTTGGATCTCCTTGCAATCCCCCAAGACCTTCTGGCAGCGGAACTGATGAGCATCTGTGCACTTTCCCCACAGATACCGAGATCGACTGGAAAGCCTACATGGATGAAGTGGAGGGGGTTGTGAATGGGACACTGGATTACACCCAACTCAAAGGGGACACGGGACCCCTCGTGTGAGTACCTGTAATCTTCCAACTTTGCTGAAGCTCTTGTGGGTCCAATCATCGTCGTCATCACCAACAACATAATTTATCAGACTTGTATGGCACCCAACTCCCAATGATTCCGGATAGCTCACAACAATCAAATTACATTAAAGGAAGTCCTCGGCTTACCATCATTCATTTAATGACTGTTGGAAGTTAGGATGGTACTGGAAAAAAAAGTGACTTATGGCCATTTTTCACACTTTGCGACTTGCAGCATCTTCATGGTCACGTGATCAAAATTCAGACTCTTGGCAAACTGACTCATATTTATGACAGTTATGTCATATTTATCCCAGGGGTCACGGGGTCCCCTTTTGCGACCTTCTGACAAGCTAAGTCAAATGGGGGAGGCCAGGTTCACTTAATGACCGGGTTACTCGCTTAATTGCAGAGATTTACTTAAGCAGTTGTGGTAATGGGGAAAAAAGCCACTTATCGGCATGTCTTGCTTTGCAGTGGAAATTTGTGGCCATAAGAGGAGGACTACCTGTACAGCCAATAAAAGACTAAGGGTGGCAGACATGACGGATGGGATGGTCAACAAAGGTCTTGATAAGTCTCCTCAACAATTGTGGTCTTTATAGCTCTTCTAAACAACAGCACAGTGGGGGCCATCTAGATATTGGCAGAAGCTCGTTCCAGAGAGCAGGTGCATTTGGGGAGGGTCTCGATATATGACATTGTTTAATCAAAGGAACCCCAAGGACTCCAACCTCCCCTAGGATCAAATTGGCAGGCTGATCCTAGGAGAGATAGCCAGTCCCTCCAGTAACCAAGTTTGATGCTGAGTAGGCATTGTGAGTCAGGAACAGAGGGAGGGAGAGTCCTTGGGAAAAGGAGCCTGGACACACCAAGTGTCAGGCTAGTCGCGGCGTGAGCGTTTAGGAAAGAAAGACCCTCGACTCCCACTTGTAGCAAAAGACACAACTTTTACTAAAAGTGGTTACCGCATAAGCACAGCTGGACCTGAAATATTCCTGCTCAAAAGCCTGCCTTTCCCTCAATTCCCACACCCTCCCCTCTCGACCGGTTCGTCCTCGTCCAATAGCATTTCGAATTTGGCGTTGGCGATAACTGCTTTAAGGTTTCCCATTGCGTTCTCACATTCACGTCCTTGGATGCATTGGTCTATTCTGGATCGGCACCTTTGCTCCCTGTCATTCTTCCACCTACCCCTGCTTTCATTCCCCTTTCTCCCCTCGCGCAATTTATGACAGGATGTCAGCAAAGCAAAGCAAAGGCTGAAGCTTTTTACGATGGCAGACCTGACACCCAGGAAATTTCTCTTTAAATCCCTCCCCCCTCCTTTCTCTCTCCCCCACTGCAGGTACCCTGCTGGCTTTGTTTACATCTTCATGGGCCTGTATTACGCCACCGACCGAGGCACCAACATCCGCCTGGCACAGTACTTCTTTGCCACCCTGTACCTGGCCACCCTGTTGCTGGTTTTCCGCATCTACAGCCGTACCAATAAGGTCAGAGAGCCAGAATGGGATTTCTGGAAGTGCTAAAAGAGGAAGAACTTTGTGACCTAAAAGCCCAGGATAAATGAGGGCAGGTCCTTCGCAGGGAGGGAGAACTCTAGGAAGTGCCATTGCTCAAAGTTACAAATGATTCATTTTGTGGAGTTTCTGGTATACAAGGCACACAGCAAGTTAAGTCAGAAATTTTTTAAAAAGGAGGATTTTTTTTTTCTTGCTATCCCGGAGAAAGTCCCGTGTTAAGTACAGGGATCCTTGACTTTTGACCTGATCTCCCAAAAGGCACTTAATCCAATTCTAAAGTACTGGTAGAATCCTTTCTGTCCCACATGGTCACATGCAGAGGTGGGTCTTCAGCAGGTTCTGACCAGTTCTGGAGAACCAGTAGCGGAATTTTTGAGTAGCTCAGAGAACCGGCAAATCCCACCTCTGACTGGAGATTTTACAGTATCCTTCCCCTGCCACGCCCACCAAGCCACGCCCACAGAACCGGTAGTAAAAAAAAATTGAATCTCACCACTGGTCACATGACCATATTTTGGGCACTCAAAAAGTGGCCCAATTTTGTGGTGTGGTTTGTAGCATCCTGTGATCACCTGACTCCGGTTCACCGCTTTTTTTAAAATTTTGCTGACCGTTGGTGTTTAACTTCTGGCAAAAACACCCCTTAGCAAACAATGCAGTTCCCCGGCCACTATAAAAAAATAAATAAATAAGTGGCAAAATATGGTCGGTTGTAATGTCATGCCATGATCCGTTTTATGATCGCGCCCAGGCTCCACTATGGTCGTAAATTGGAGAACGACCTGTAACATGGTGGAATTCGTGTGAAGCTTTTTTTAATCCCCTCCCGGAGTTTTCAAAGCCACTGGGCTTCTGTGCTAAAGGGTTACCCCAAAAACTGCTGCATTGGAAAACCAAAGAAGACCTCTTAACACGTTTTGTCTATGCTGCTGGTAAAAGCGAGGTCGTGTTGATTTTGACTCCTGGTGAATATAGGGGACGCCTCCCTTTCTGTGACGGGGCTACCTAAGTGGGATTATTATTTTTTTTTTCTCAGCTTCCAAGTCTTAAGCGACAGTCCTGTGATTTCCAAGTGGCCTACCATTCAGGGAGCAATTAGAACCCACCCTGTTTAGTTATTTAAACAACAGCCCAATTTTAGAGAAGCGTTGCCACCTACCGTGACCAGTGCCAAAGGCTGGTCTAAATAAAAGAAGCCCAACCAAGCTGTCAACTGATAAAATATTTGTATGGTCTTTTTGCCGACAGAAAGGGATGGGGGGAGCAGTGTAGCAGCTTGCAAACTGAAACTGCATTCCACCAATGTTTTCAAAGATAGTAACTAGGTGACTGAAGTTTCTGCCATGCAAAGTTCTAACTGACGAGTATGATTGATGACTCTTAGCTATGGATGTATCCCGTTGGAGAATATGAATTACAATACACCCAGGGGATGGGGGAAAACCAGGGTCAAGGGTGACAATGAATGATGTGTTTCAGAGTCAGCTACACCTAGGCAGCGGCGGACATGTTAATTCCCAATAAATCCTTTTTAAGTTTTGGAAGTTTGGCTTGAGACTCATGATTTAAATGGGGGTGGGAGGAACTGCCAGAATCCTGACAGCTAGCTGACACTGTGAGGCACATCATTCATTGTCACCCTTAACCCTGGTCTTCCCCCACCCCTGGGTGTATCAAAATTCATATTCTCCAATGGGACACATCCATAGCCAAGAGTCATCAATCATGTTCTCCAATTAGAATTTTGCACGGCAGAAACTTCACAGTCACCTAGTTACTATCTGAAAAACTATTTATGGAATGCACTTTCGATTTCCAAGCTGCCGCACTCCAACCCCCCTCCCTTTTCTGTTGGCAACTCTAAAGACCAGAGAAATATTTTATGAGTTGACACAAGCTTTGCTTGTGGTTGGAAGAAATGAGGCCTTCGCTCTGCATGGAGAAGAAAATGGCGGTGGTTCCATTAAGTGAACCGAACGGAAATGCAGGTAGTGCTTGATTTACGGCCACAGTGGAGCCCAAAATTTCCATTGCTCAGTGAGAAATTCGCTAAGTGAGCTTTGCCGCCTTTTACGATCTTTCTTGCCGTCGCTGTTAAAGCGAACCACCGCAATTGTTAAAGTTAGCAACACTGTTGTTTAAGTGTCTTCCTCACAGACCGCTTGTCAGAAGGTTGCAAAAGGGGATCGCACGGCCCCCGGGACGCTTGCAACTGTCATAAATATGAGTCAAGTTGGCAAGCATCTGGATTTTGATCAGGGGACCATGGGAGGATGTTGCCGTGGCAGTCCCTTAAGTGTGAAAAACGGTCACGACTCAAACCATTTTCAGTGCCGCTGTTCCTTCAGCCACTGAACGAACGGTTGCAAGTCAAGGACCACCTGTGTGGCTCACTCTGAGTGCTCACTGCCCGCTCTTCCCCTAGGTCCCTCCCTACGTGTTCTTCTTCATGTGCTGTGCCTCCTACCGCATCCACTCCATTTTCGTCTTGCGCCTCTTCAATGACCCGGTGGCCATGGCTATCCTTTTCCTAGCTGTCAATCTCTTCCTGGAGGATCGCTGGTCCTGGGGCTGCTTCTGCTTCAGGTGAGCTCTCCTTTTGTGGATTGGGGGGGTGGGGGGGAAGGAGGTAGGGCAAAGCGGCGTCTTGCAGAGGATTCTCTCGGGGTGACCTGGCCCATCTCAAACTTGGAAGGCTGTGATTCATCCCTGACCGAAGAGCCTTTGGCCTCCTCCCCAAGCCTCCTCTTTCTCCTCTTTCAGATCCTCTATTTATTTATTTTTCAGTTTAGTTTACTTTATTGTCAAACACCATCTTCAGTGCACATCATGACCATGAAAATAAACACAAACACACATCCTTCACACTCTACACTTTGAATTGAAAAACCCAGCCGACACCGCACCAACACTGCACTATATAGTAGAATCAAATAGAGTTACTGCCATGGGATAGAAGCTGTTTTTCAGCCTATTTGTCCTTGGTTTTATTATCCTGTACCGTCTGCCAGATGGTAATAGTTCAAAAAAAGGGGGTGCCCAGGATGAGATGGATCTTTGAGGATGTTTTGAACTTTTCTTGAGGCAGCGGGAGCTATAAAGCTCTTCCAAAGAGGGGAGAGGGCAGCCCATGATCTTCTGGGCAATGACGTTAACCCTCTGGAGTGCTGTCCTATCTGCCACTGTGCAAGTGGCAAACCAGACAGAGGTGCAGTAAGTTAAGTTACTCTCTATGGTGCAGCGGTAAAAAGTCACCAGCAGATTTTCATTCAGTTGTTTTTTCATCAGGTTTGGAGTCTTAGTGGACAACCAATTAAATATGAGCCAGCAGTGTGCAGCGGCAGCCAAAAAGCCAACACAATCCTAAATTGCATTGACAGAGAGATACAATCAAGGTCAAGTGAGGTACTAATACCACTCTATAAAGCCTTAGTAAGACCACACCTAAGAGTACTGCATCCAGCTTTGGTCTCCACACTATAAAAAAGATCTTGAGGCTCTAGAAAAAGTGCAGAGAAGAGCAACCAGGATGATTAGGGGACTGGAGGCTAAAACATATGAAGAATGGTTGCAGGAACTGGGCATGGCTAGTCTAGGGAAGAGAAGGACCAGGGGAGACATGATAGCGGTCTTCCAATATTTGAGGGGCTGCCACAGAGAGGAAGGTGTCAATCTATTTTCTAAAGCGCCTGAAGGCCAGACAAAGAACAATGGATGGAAACTGATCAAGGAGAGATTCAACCTAGAAATAAGTAGGAATTTTCTGACAGTGAGAACAATGAGACAGAAGTTGCCTTCAGAACTTGTGGGAGCTTCATCACTGGAAGCTTTCAGAAGAGATTGGACTGCTATCTGTCAAAAACGGTGTAGGGTCTCCTGCTTGGGCAAGGGGTTGGACTAGATGTCCTACAAGGTCCCGTCCCACTCTGTTAATCTGCTCACGGTGAAAAAGCGTCCCCTTTTGGGCTAGAGCAGAGATCTCCAACCTCAGCAAACTGTGCTTGTGGACTTCAACTCCCAGAATTCCTCAACCAGAGTGGTGGTAACCCTCAGAGGGCTTGGCACATGGAGGCCTCTCATTGGCTGTCTTCCCTTCAGTTGTTCAGTGTCCTAGAGTTTATGAAGTATATATGCTGCCCATGTGACCCTCAAGTGAAGGTCAGGATGACTTACAACATCCTAAAAGCACAAAACAAAAGCATTTTAAAACGTTCAGCATTACACATTAAAACCAAAGGAGACAGCTACTGTCCCTAGCACTGCTTTACAACATTTTTTTGGCCAAAAGTTCTGATTTTTGGGGGGGAAATGCACATTTGTTGCTTCTTGAGCATCATGTATCTCAGTTGCGCCTGCCTTATATTCTGTTCATGACTTAGGCTGGGTTCGCATATAACGCCAAGCCATAACTTATTTGGAAGAGAAGGACCAGGGGAGACAGGAGAGCAGTCTTCCAATATTTGAGGGGCTGCCACAGAGAGGAGGAAGGGGTGAAGCTATTCTCCAAAGCACCTGTAGGCCAGACAAGGAATAATGGATGGAAACTGAACATGGAGAGATTTAACCTGGAAATAAGGAGAAACTTTCTGACAGTGTGAACAATCAACCCATGGAACAGAAGTTGCCCTTGGAAGTTGTGGGTGCACCATCACTTGAGACTTTCAAGAAGAGGTTAGACTGCCATTGGTCAGAAATAGTGTAGGGTCTCCCGTTTGGGCAGGGGGTTGGACTAGGTGACCTATAAGGTCTCTTCCAACTCTGATTATCTGTCATCTGGTGTCAGGGCTCCAACATATCCACCCCCATTCAAATCATAAGTCTTAGCCGCATCTCAGAGAAAAGAAAATTGATTTATTAGAAGCGGCCATGTTGGAGTTAGCTGGATGCAACCGATATTAAAACACATCATTCATTTCCCCCTTCACCCTGGTCTTCCCCCCCAGCCTCTGGATGTATATTCTCCAATGGGACACATCCATAGCCAAGAGTCATCACTCATGCTCTTCAGTAATATTTTTGCGCTCCAACAACTTTGGTCTGCCAGGGTGATTGAGGAATGTACTGTTCCCCCCCCCCACCTCTTTTTCTGGCAGCTGAAAAGATCAAAGGAGTATTTTTTTCGTTGGCATTTGGCTTCTTACGATTTATTCGATGAAAGATAAGTAAGCCATCATGGAGGGGCAGAGGTTGTCTGTGGTTGTTGTTTGGGTGGTGCTTGAGCACAGGTTTAGGCTATAGAGAGCTGGTTTTGAGGTAAACGGGGCTAGCGGGGACCATGGCCACTTAACACCCCCCCCCTTTCCCGCTTTTCACCTTCAGCCTGGCTGTGTCTGTCAAAATGAACGTCCTCCTGTTTGCGCCAGGCCTTCTCTTCCTTCTCCTCCGGCGCTTTGGCCTGCGAGGGACCATCCCAAAGCTCGCCATCTGTGCAGCCCTTCAGGTAAGTGGAGGGGAGGCGATCCTCAGGGCTTGGTTTTTTTTGCAGCAAGATTTGGTGGGAAGGACGGCATAAGCGGAAAGGCCAATGGCCTGACTCCATAAATGGCCGGTCTCTGTGGGCAAATAGTGTCAGGCAGGGCGGGGCCTTCATCTCACAACAGCACCCTACACCATTCCTCTCAGCTCTGAAGGGTTTCAGTTCGTCTGGAAAGCCATTTGTATGGGTCAGTTGGTTCGATAATTATGCCAAAACAAAATTATTTCCTTCCTTCCTTCCTTCCCTTCCCTCCCTCTTTCTTTCTTTTTCTTTCTCTCTTTTGTTCATTCGTCTTTCCTTTTTCATTCTTTTTCTTTCTTTCCTTCCTTCGTTCCTTCCCTTCCCTCCCTCTTTCTTTCTTTCCTTCCTTCGTTCCTTCCCTCCCTTCCTTCCTTCCTTTCTTTCTTTCTTTCTTTCTTTCTTTCTTTCTTTCTTTCTTTCTTTCTTTCTTTCTTTCTTTCTTTCTTTCTTTTTTTCTTTCTTTTTCTTTCTTTTTCTTTCTTTCGTTCATTCTTCTTTCTCTTTCATTCTTTTTTCTTTCCTTCCTTCCTTCCCTTCCCTCCTTTCTTTCTTTTTCTTTCTCTCTTTTGTTCGTTCTTCTTTCTCTCTTTCATTCTTTTTCTTTTTTCTTTCTTTTCTTCCCTTCCACCCTCATTCCTTTTTTCTTTTCCTTAAGCTTATCTTCCTTCCTTCCTTCCTTCCCCTTCTTTTTCTTTCTTTTTTTCTTTCTTTTTCCTCTTTCCTTTGTTCTTTCCTTTCCTCCCTCATTCTTTTTCTTTTTCTTTCTTTCTATATCTTTCTTTCTTTCCTTTTTTTTTCCTTCCTTTGTTCCTTCCCTTCCTCATTCCCTTTCTTTCTTTCTTTCTTTCTTTCTTTCTTTCTTTCTTTCTTTCTTTCTTTCTTTCTTTCATGTTTTTCTTCCCCCCCCTCCCCCTTCAAGATTGCATATGAGATTTTATACTGTGTTTATGGCAAGAAATCTTCTACTGAAACATCTTAGATGGAAATTGCAATCTGTTACTGTGAATAAATTCTGAACAATCAAAAAAAAAAAGATTGCACATGAGCAACCTATTTTATGCCAAGATTATCTAACGGTGTGGCAAGAAAACCTGGACGACCGAGAATCTCCATAGAGATTGCGAGCTTGTGTATCTCTTGCAGGTGGCCCTGGGATTTCCCTTCCTGATGGAGAACCCCGTGGGATACGTGTCCCGTTCCTTTGATTTGGGTCGTCAGTTCCTCTTCAAGTGGACCATAAATTGGAGGTTCTTGCCCGAAGATGTTTTCCAACACCGGGCTTTTCACCTGGCGCTGTTGGTCCTCCACTTCACAGCCCTGGCTCTTTTTGCACTGTACAGGTGGCACAGGTGAGAAGTGGCAGTTTGTGGGGAAGGAGCTACGGAAAAGGAGGCCCATTCCCTGAGATTGCCCTAGGCTTTAACAGAGGGACCTTGGAGGTTTTCTACTCCAGGGGTCTCCAACCTTGGCAACTTTTAAGCCTGGCGGACTTCAACTCCCAGAATTCCCCAGCCAGCTTTGCTGGGGAATTCTGGGAATTGAAGTCCGCCAGGCTTAAAGTTGCCAGCTGAGGAATTCTGGGAGTTGAAGTCCGCCAGGCTTAAAGTTGCCGGCTGAGGAATTCTGGGAGTTGAAGTCCGCCAGGCTTAAAGTTGCCAGCCGAGGAATTCTGGGAGTTGAAGTCCGCCAGGCTTAAAGTTGCCGGCTGAGGAATTCTGGGAGTTGAAGTCCGCCAGGCTTAAAGTTGCCAAGGTTGGAGACCCCTCTTCTAAGTCCAACCCGCTTCTTAAGCTTACCATTCCAGACATGGCTGTCTGTCCAATCTCTCCTTAAACACATCCAGTGATGGACCACCTACAGCTTCTGGAGCATGATTCGCTTAAGGACCGCAGTGACTTGCTTAACTACAGTTAAGAACTTCTGGAGGCAAGCTGTCCCACTGAGGAACTGTCAGGAAATTTCTCCTTCGTTCCAAGCTGCTTCTCCTTTGAGGAGTTTCCATCTTGTCCTGCCTTCAGGTGCTTTGGAAAATAAGTTGACCCTCTCCTCTTTGTGGCAGCCCCTTAAATATTGGAAGACTGCTATCGTGCCTCCTCTAGTCCTTCTTTTGTTCTTCAATGGGAGTCATTTTAAATTTTCTATCACTGTCCTCAGAGAGAGAAAGATATTTTTTTGTTGCGCTTGTGTTGAATTTTGTTGCAATTGCTTTCATGTGTAAAGTCGACAGTTCTGGAATGGAAAGCAGGCATCACTCCAGGATCTCAAGTATAGATATGGCTAATCCTGGCAAATAATCCACCATGAAATGAATCCATTTTCTTACTGGTCTCTTTACAGATCTGATGAAAACATATTGAGCCTGTTAAAAGATCCAGCCAAGAGGAAGGACCAACCAGAACCTCTCTCAGCCAATCATATCCTTTCACAAAATGTGAGGTTTTCTTGTTTGGTGGATTATTACGGAAGAGTTCAACTCCCAGAATTCCCCAGCGGGTTGGGTCTCAAAGTCGCTAAGGCTGTTTATAGTTCCGTATCCATCGCAATGTTGTTATAGCCCTGTGTGAGTTTTGCACTGCGCAATCTTTCCTTAACCGAAAGCCACAGGTCATTTTCCCACTCTTCACCTCCAATTTCATTGGCGTTTGCTTCAGCCGCTCCTTGCACTACCAGTTCTACGTCTGGTATTTCCACACCCTGCCCTACTTGCTTTGGTGCACACCACCCAAGAAGCTGGCCCATCTCCTGAAGTATGTGTCTTCCACAATGGTGGGATTCAATTTCTTTTTTTAACTACCAGTTCTGTGGGCGTGGCTTGGTGGGCGTGGCAGGGGAAGGATACTGCAAAATCCCCATTCCCTCCCCACCCCACTAACCTGCTTTCCAGCTCCCTTCTCCTGTGCAGGGCAACCAGAGCAGACCCAGCCGATCAGCTGGGACTCAATGGGAGGCAGAGAATAGATGGGGTTGGCGGGGCCAGTCAGAGGTGGTATTGGACGGTTCCCCAAACTACTCAAAATTTCTGCTACTGGTTCTCCAGAACTCCAGAACTTATGTACACTGAGAGCATTTGCACCAAGACAAATTACTTGTATGTCCAATCACATTTGCCCAATAAAAGAATTCCCATAATTCCATTTCCAAGATCACCTCTGGTCTTCCAAGACCTTGTGAGGGGGAGGGATGGAAGCCAAGGATCTTTCATCATATTTCAGAGTCTCTTCACGTACACCGGCTTGTTCTCTTCCTACTGGGAACCTTGTGTGTCAGGTGGAGGGAAATTGGGAGCTGCACTGCTGGTTTCAGTGGGAGCGAGTGTGTTTTGTCTGTGTGTCTGGTTTTGTCTTGTCTGTCTGTGTGTGTATCAGCGGTCATCCAGCCACTGAGATTTCTGAACAATTCCTTCCCTGCCCACAAGGGGAAGAGGTGGAGATGCCGGCAATCCTCGACTTAACAAGTTTGTTTAATGACCATTTGAAGTTAGAACGGCACCAAGAAAAGCAACTTATTACCGTTTTTCACACTTAAAACGGCCATCGCACGTGATCAAAATTCAGACATTTGGCAACTGGCTTGTATTTGTGACGGTTGCAGGGTCCTGCAGTCATGTTTTATGACAAGTAAAATCAGCGGAGAGGCCAGATTCACTTAAGAACTGTGTTTCTGACTTAACACCTGCAGTGATTCACTTAGCAAGTATGACAAGAAAGGTCCTAAAATGGGGGCAAAACTCACTTAACAAATGTCTCACTTAGCCACAAAAATTTTGGGCTCATTTATAGTCGTACGTCGAGGAATGCCTGTACTTAGATTCTGCTATCCAGTTTTGTTTGGGGATTGGGTTTTTTTTTTGACATCAAGGGAAGTATGTCAGTTTTCTCCCCAACTGGTAATTTAAGGTTAAACACACAGAGACATCCGTCAACCTGGTGCCCAAATTAGAAATACAGGCAGTCCACATTTGTTAAGTGAACAAAGTTATGGCCCTGAAAAAAAGTGATGTATGACTGGTCCTCACACTTACAACGGCATCCCCACACAGTCACATGATCAGAATTTGGGTGCTTGGCAACCAGGGTGTTTTTATGACGGTCGCAGTGTCTTGTGGTCATGTGATCGCTATTTTCAACCTGCCCAACTGGCTTCCAACAAGCAAAATTAAGGGGTGGGGCTGGATTCCCTTAATGACCACATGATTCACTTAAGAGTGGTTTACTTAACCGTGACAACACATTGTAAAATCGTGCAAGAATCACTTCAGAACTGCCTTGCTTGGAAATTCTGATCCCAGTTGTGACACTAAGACCAGGATTACCTGTAAAAGATCAAGTTTGTGAATTTGGGGATTGAGGAAAGACTAATATTTTAAAATAGTACCAGCCGACCAAATCAAATATAATCTTGTACAAGAGAAAAAATAGCATCGACCCAAATCAAATTTAATATTGGATGCCTTACAGTAACTAAGGCAACTTTTACCAGAAGTCTAAAGTAGAAAGGTTTAAAAATAATGAAACTTGGTTGATGCAGATTGGGAACAAAATGGTTGTACCATTTAAAATAGTATCTGGAGACAACCCAATTTAAGAAGTTCCTTTGTCAAGAGGCAACTGGACTTTGTTTTTCCTTGAAGGTATTTCGATTCTCACTCAAGGAGCTTCTTCAGTTCTTCCAGGAGCTTCTTGGATGAGAAGCGAAACATCTTCGAGGGAAAAAAACAAGAAAATCCAGTTGCTTTATGAAAAAAGTCATCTTTGGGACAACGATGACCTGGATGACTGAGAATTTTCATATATATCCAGTTTTAAAAAGGTTGCCTTAAGTTTTCATGGACTGGAATTCATTTCATCAGGTGCTGGGCATGTTTTCCTAAGTTGTGGGTATTTCACCAAATGGGAGAGAGGATCTTGAGGAGAGAAAGGCAAACGACACCCAGAAAATGAACATGTTGATCCTCCCATTTAAAGTCATTAAGAAGTTAAAATGTGCATAATTAAGACAATACGCCAATAATGCACGTTCATGCCTTACCTGACTGCTTTGTTAATTGTTAGTGTGCGGTGTCACTCTGGACACGTGATGATAGAAAGTGATCCTTCGTTTAACCTACTTGAACAGAGACCAATTGAAGCAGGAGTGGAGGATGGGCTTGGGGGAGGAGGAGTGGGCAGCATAAAATCCCAGGTTGCTAGTCCTCATCTAAATATTTATCCAAAATTGGTTGCCCTGTTAACTACTATTTTAAAGCTGGAAAACCCAAAGAACTTGTTATATATCCTAAAATACAGGCAGTCCTGTCTTTTACAAGTAGACTTAACAAACCACAACTGAACCCAGCACTTCTGTTGCCAAAAGAGATAGTTGAGAAGTGAGTTTTGCTCCACTGTACGACCTTTCTTGCCACAATTACTAAGTAAATCACTGCAGTGGTTCAGTTAGTCACCCGTTGTTAAGTGAATCTGGCTTCCCCCTTGACTTTGTCTGTGAGAAGGTCACAAAAGGTGATCACATGACCCCAGGACACTGCAACAGTCATAAATACAAGGCAGTGTGACCAAGCATCTGAATTTTGATCAGGTGACCATGGGGATGCTTCAGCGGTTGTAACTTGTATGAAGAACAGAAGTCACATTTTTCAGTGCTGTTGCAACTTCAGTCACTAAATGAATCACTAAATGTGGAGGACTACCTGTAAGGTTAACATGGGAAGGGAAGGAAGGCTCTTTGCATGCATGTGACAGTCTAAGGGACATCATTTCTTCCCAGAAGTAGCCTCTTTGTTTCCAGGTGACTCAATGAGGTCTAGAAAATCCATCTATTTTGCATTTATGTACATACTAGCTCTATACCTGTGCTTCTCTATTCAACTATGTGATCAGGCTTAGTTTTGGGGGAGGAAAATAAGTACATGAAATTGTGCCTCTGCCCACCAGCATCCATCGGTATTCCGTTGGCTAAGCGTCCTGTCAATATGTGAGAGAATTGAGGGCTAGTTGGAAAGTGAAATAGTATTTGCTGTGTGAGCAAGGAGACAGCAAGGAGCCTGGGCATGGCTTAGCTCAACTGTTCTCTGGACTAAGGCTGCTTGGTGCTGTGAAACTGAAACTTCTCTCCTCTCCTCTGCTTGTGTTTTGCATTTGGAAGAAATTTCTTTTCAGGTGGGGAGGGGGAGGAGAACTCCTTAGCAGCAGAGAGTGTTAATAGTAATATAGGAAATATTAATGCTCTGGTGGTCATTTCATAAAATCCTTTCTTAACGAGCATCTAGAAGCCAAGAGGAACATATGTGTCAAATTTCAAATATATATATATATGTCTGATGATGGCAGATGAGATTCTGCCGAAACGTTGCTACAACTTTAAAAGCACAACTATAATGATCTGGGAAAATACCCGAACAAAGCTGAATAACATACATGTGAGTGCCCGCGAAAACTTAAGAAAACATACATACATACATATTTTTTCTTAAGTTTTCGCAGGTACTTACATGAATGGTACTCAGCTTTGTTCGGGTATTTTCCCACATCATTATAGTTGTTCTTTTAAAGTTGTAGCAACGTTTCGGCAGAATCTCATCTGCCATCATCAGGCTTCTGTATTGTGTCCGTCTGTGAGTCAGACTTTTACAGTTGTTTCAATTTTAAATTTGGGGCTAGCCTACTGCTATGCCAGAATGGTTTTTTCTTCATCCTGATTGGTTGGGAGTCTTGGTCTGTGTTTATTAGTCTTGGAGTTTGCTGTGTTCTGCTTGATTGGTGTTTCTAATATCTTCTCTCTGTTTTATGGCTCTTTTTGTGTCTTGATTGGCTGGCAACATTGTGTTTCCTGTATTGGAGGCTTTTAGTGCAGCTTGGCTCCGAGTAAATGGACGGCTATCATTTGTTAGGAAGCTAGGTTTTATCTGGGTGCCTGGTTGGGGTGTGTTTGAGCTGGAGGTATCAGGGGAGATCTGTTTGTGCCCAGGTGTTTGCCTGGCTTGTGGTGTGGAGATTTTTTTGTTTGTGAGTGCAGGCTTCCAGATAATTGACAGTCTGGTGGAGTCATCTCTTCTATTCATGCTTTCAGGTCTTTTTTCAATCTCTATGGCTTCTCTGATAATTCTGTGGCTGGGGTTTTCTATAGTGGCTAGGGTTTTGGTGCCATTGAAGTTGATGCTATGGCCTGTGGCTTTCATGTGCCTCACTAGTCCAACACATGAAACCACACACACACACACACACACACACACACACACAGAGTACATTTTCACAGCAATGGGGAATTAACAGTAAAACTCCTTTCCCAATAGCAGGTAGGTCGCCTTTTTTTTTAGTGCTTTCTGCCACAAACTAAATCATGGTTTCCTTCTCTTGGTCTCTCGCCTCAGAGTGCTTATCCTAGGTTTAATCGAGCTCTCATGGAACACGTATCCCTCGACGGTTTACAGCTCAGCTTCTCTCCACGTGTGCCATGGAATCATCCTTCTGCAGCTCTGGCACGGGACAACGTCGTCTTCGGAGGAGAAGCAGCCGTCGAAAAAGGTGGAATGAAAACGACTCCGAAGAAAGAGGGACAATAAGAACTTGGATTTAAGACTTAAGGCCGTTGCTGAGGAGAACTGACAGGAGCCTGTTCATGGACCTTCCCGGATGCGTGCGCGGGGCGATGCTGTGCCTGCTTTCCCTGCGGCTAAAGGGTGGTGAGGAATGGGGATTGGCAGAGCCAATCGTCACACCAAAGATAATGTGGAATATCTTGAATAAAGGACAGTGATGGTTCGATAACAAGGCTTCACATGGCTGCAATTTATGGATTGTCATAGGACGTGATAATTCTCCAGAGTCTGGTGTTTTGTTTTTTTTCTTTAAATTGGAGTTTTGGGTTTTTTAATATGGTCCAAGCACTCTTGCCATGAGTTATGACAAGTCGGGGCAAGGTTTTAATAAGATGCCCCGTGGCGAATCATGCCTTCCAGTAGTACAGGTAGTCCTCAAGTTACGACCACGACTGAGCGCAAAAATGAGTTTCGCTCCATTTTACGATCTTTTTTGGCACAGCTGTTAAACAAATCACTGCAGTTGTTAAGTGAATCTGGCTTCCCTATGGACTTTGCTCGTCAGAAGGTCGCAAAAGGGGATCGCGTGACCCTGGGACGCTGCAACCATCATAAATATGACCCTTGCCAAGAGTCTGGATTTTGATTTTTTTGAACATGATCAAAAGAATAGGGGTTCTGCAGGGGTCATGTGAAAACCGTCATAAGTTCCTTTTTCTTAGTGCTGTTGTAACTAACGTTCACTAAATGAACTGTTGTAAGTTGAGGACTACCTATATTCAGCAACTGAGAAGATATAATTGTCAGGACTCTCAACAAATCCACCCCCATTCAAATCATAAGTCTTTAGCCACATCTTTCAGAGAAAAGAAAATTGATTTTATTAGAAGCGGCCATGTTGGTGTTAGGTGGGTGCAGCCGACACTAAAATACATCATTCATTTCCCCTTTGACCCTGGTCCTCCCCTCACCCCCTGGATGTATATTCTCCAATGGGACCCATCCATAGCCAAGAGTCATCAATCGTGCTCTCCAGTAATATTCTTGCACATCGACAGCTTTGGGCTGCCAAGGCAATTATCTAAGGCATTTGAGGAATTCACTGCTTCCCCCACCTCCCTTTCTGCTGGCAACTAAAAAGGCTAAATGAGTATTATTTTTTTAGTTAATAATGTTCAAGGTGGAGCTGCTGAAGAAGTGTTGGGATGACTTGAAAATTCCCAGTGTGTGTGTCTACTGCAACTGTTCCGTGCTGTATCAAACACTGCACAGATACTATCACTGTGGATAAACGTATTAGGATCTATCCCAATCAGAAACCCTGGATGACCAAGGAAGTCCAGCGCCTCTTGCATGACAGGACCAAGGCCTTTGGGTCCGGTGATGGGGCAAGATACAGCGCTGCCAGAGCTAATCTGAAGAAAGGTATTCGGAAGGCCAAGACTGATTATAAGAGGAAGATTGAGGATAATTTTTATAGCAATAACACGAGGCAGGTGTGGCAAGGGATTCAACAAATTACAAACCATCAACCAAACAATGTCATCCCTGCTGAGCGGGATGCTTCATTGGCAGAGGAACTGAATTATTTCTTTCCTCTCTTTGAAGTGAGAGACAGATAAAACACAACTACCAGCCAATTATAGTCCCCACCTCATTGTGGAGGAACAGGAAGTAAGGAGCATTCTGAGAGCTGTGGACCCAAGAAAGGTCCTGATGGTATCTCTGGCCAAGTGCTTAAAGACCATGCTGATCAGTTGGCTGGAGTCTTTACCAGGATCTTCAATTGGTCTTTATCCCAGTCCACTATTCCATCTCGTTTGAAGGCTTCCACTATTGTTCTGCTGCCAAAGAAGTTCCCTATCAATAACCTCAAGGATTACAGACCAGTGGCACTCACTCCTATCATCCTGAAGTGCTTTGAGAAATTGGTCTGCTGGCACATCATTTCTGGTCTTCCGCATACATTTGATAAACACCAGTTTGCATACAGAAAAAATAGATCTACAGAGGACGCTATAGTCATCACTCTTCACACTGCTCAGTGGGAGGGCTATGCGAGGATGCTTTCTGTGGATTTTAGTTCTGCGTTTAACACAATTCTTTCACACAGACTAGTGTCTAAACTTCTGGACCTTGGGCTTTCTAATTTAATCTGTTTTTGGATTATGGATTTCTTGTCTGGCCGCTCACAGAGGGTCAGATTAGGTAATCATACCTCTTCAGCCCTTATTCTTAACACTGGTACACCACAGGGTTGCGTGTTGAGTCCCTTACTCTATACTCTATACTATATTTGTGCATGACTGCATTCCCACTCACGTTAGTAATACTATTGCTAAATTTGCAGATGATACAACAGTGGTGGAACTCATCTCCGGGGTGGGGTGGGGTGAATCTGCCTACCGAGATGAAGTGGACCGCTTGCTTTCGTGGTGTGGAGACAATAACTTGGTCCTCAACACCTATAAGACCAAGGAGCTTATAGTGGATTATAGAAGGAACAGACCAGACACCCAGCCCTTGCTTATCAATGGAGACCAAGTGGAACAAGTGGCCAGTTTTAAGTTTCTGGGTATTGCCCTAAAAGAGGATCTGACCTGGGGTGCTCACATTGCAGCCCTGGTCAAAAGGGCCCAGCAGAGATTATACTACCTGAGGCTTCTCAGAAAACAACAACTGAATGAGAAACTGCTGGTGACCTTCTACCGCTGCACCATAGGGAGCATTTTAACATGCTGCACCTCTGTATGGTTTGCCAATTGCACAGTGGCAGATAGGACAGCACTCCAGAGGGTTAACGTCATTGCCTAGAAGATCATGGGTTGCCCTCTCCCCTCTTTGGAAGAGCTTTATAGCTCCCGCTGCCTTAAGAAAATTCAGAACATTCTCAAAGATCCGTCTCATCCTGGGAACCCTTTTTTTGAACTATTACCATCTGGCAGACGGCACAGGATAATAAAAACAAGGACAAATAGGCTGAAAAACAGCTTCTATCCCAGCTCTTGAATTCTGCTGTATAGTGCAGTGTTGGTGTGGTGTCGGGGGTTTCCGGTTCAATGTGTGAAGGGTGAAGGATGTGTGTTTGTGTTTATTTTCATGCTCATGGTCATGATGTGCACTGAAGATGGTGTTTGATTTCGTTGTACGAGGTGCAATGACAATAAAGTAAACTAAACTATAAGTATGTAACGTGTCTAGTGTTTCTTCCTAGGGTGCCAGTCCCAGCCCAAGGACAATCGAAAATGCGTAGTCAGACTTGGTCATTAAGTGAAATGGTCACTAAATAAATACACAAGTCAGAGAGACACTGCAAAGACTGGTATTTGCTGCCATCTCATTCAGATAAAATTGTCTTGTACGGGGCTTGACCAGTTTTCCCCTCCATTTCCCCTTTTCTTTGCCTCCTCACAGGGTGGACAGTTTATTTAAACAAGCTCATTCTTTCTGAGCTGCTTTTCTTCACAGCTGAGGGTTTCTCTAAAAAATGCTAAGAGCAAGTTGAGCTGAGCTTTTAGAAACCTTTGGCCAGCGGAAACTGACTAGGTCTCAAAACCAGAGTCAGCTTCAAACTGAACTTTTGTTGTCGTAAATGGGCACGGTGGCTGAAGGTGCTACCCTTTATTACTGACGTATTTGCAAATGGTTGCTACCTAAGGCAGCTGCTAAACAAGGATTACCCCTATTGTAATAAAAAACTAATTGCAGTTTGTGACACGGTGCCCTGATCGGGAAACTAAATAAGGACTGGATCATGAAGCAGCAAAGGCCACCTTCGGATGTAGAGGCTCCAGGAGGAATCCTGGCATCCTTTTAGGGTATTGTTGAGAATTGGATGAATGCCCAGAAAATGTAGGTCATCAGAAGCAGCAAGACGTGGTAAGCTGGGTCAGTGATTTGGCACAGCACGGAGGCTCTCCTATATTCTCTGAAGGCGAACAGGTGTCATTGCAAATTGCTTCCATTCGGCCAATTTTTCAACTTGGGTTGATAGCTAAAAAGATCTGTGGCTGATTTGAGAGTGGCATTTTCCACTGTGCTTAATCGTATACCAATCTTTCTGTTCCCCCCCCCCCCCAAAATCACACAATGGGCAGATGGTTGAGAGTGGACAATTTTTTTTTCTGGTAAGTGATCTCTTAGTTCCTTGACTTTCAATCATCCACTTGGTGACCATTCGAAGGTACCAAGGGGACCGGGGAAAAAAAAGTGACTTGTCACCGTTTTTCACTGAACCGTTGCAGCCTCCCCACAACAACATGATCCAAATTGGGACCCTTGGCAACTGGTTCGTATTTATGACGATCACAGTGGGGTCATGTGATCACCTTTTTATGACCTTCTGACGAGCAAAGTCAGCATTCACTTAACAAACGTGTTAGTAACTTAATGCCTGTGGTCGGTAGTGGGATCCTACTTCAGTTGCTGCCGGTTCAGTCAGTAATTGCGCGTGCTGATTGGTGTGCTAACAAGCCAATCAGCTGAGAGGATGTAGAAACGAAAAGCTAGGAGCGACTCTCCCACCCTCCCATGCGCTTTTCCATCTTTTATCCTTTCATCTGATAGGCATGTTTTCCTCCTCTCAGCTGATTGGAGGCTTTTTTCCTCCTCTCAGCTGATTGGAAGCTTTTTTCCTTCTTTCAGCTGATTGGAGGCTTTTTTCCTCCTCTCAGATGATTGGAGGCTTTCCACCCCCTCCTTTCAGCTGATTGGAGGCATTTTTCCTCCTCTCAGCTGATTGGAGGCTTTTTTTCCTCCTCTCAGCTGATTGGAGCCTTTTTTTCCTCCTCTCGGCTGATTGGGGATTTTTTTCCTCCTCTCAGCTGATTGGAGGCTTTTTTTCCCCTCCTCTCAAGCTGATTGGAGGCTTTTTTTTTTTTTTAAACTACCAGTTCGGCTGAACCGGGCCGAACCGGTAGCATATCACTGCTGCCTGTAGTGATTCACTTAACAATTGTGCCGAGGAAGATCGTAAAATGGGGGGAAACTCACCTGCGTCTTGCTTGGCAACAGAAATGTTTGTGCCAACTGATAAAATATTTCTCTGGTCTTTTAGAGTTGCCAACAGAAAGGGAGGGGGAAGCAGTGCAGAAGCTTGTGAAACCAAAACATCAGCGTTTTCATAGTTTCCAGGCGACCGAAGTTTCTGCCAGTGCAAAACTCTAACTGGAGAGGATGATTGATGACTTTTGGCTATGGATGTGTCCCATTGGAGAATATGAATTATGATACACCCAGGGGGTGGGGGAAAACCAGGGTCAAGGGTGACAATGAGTGATGTGTCTCAGAGTCGGCTACACCCAGGCAGCACCGGCATGTTTTCTCCTAATAAATCTTTGAGCTTTGAGAATCTGGCTAGAGACTCATGCTTTAAATGGGGGTAACTACCAGAGCCCTGACAGTTGGGCTCAATCGTCATAAGTCGAGGACTACCTGTTACCTTGATTGTACACCTTTAGTAAAGCAGCATACTGAATGGGGGCTGAGAACGGCCTTGAATGTTTCTTGGAGCTCTCCATCATCAGCAAAATCCTACTTTTATATTCCCAGCCCGTGAAAGAACCTCCTCAACAACCGGGACTCCTGGAATCCATTTTCTCTTTATTGCCCTCGTACGAGCGAAAGCCTGGCTTGCTCGTCACACGTTATTCGGGTTGTAGCACAACATGTTCAGCTTGATGTTCTCATCCCAATGGCGGAGCAGCAGGAAAAGTTGGCGGGCTGCTCCTTTCAGGGCAGCCACGTCCAGGCCTTCGGGCAGCTGCTGACCACGCAGCCAGCAATCCGCTTTAGCCGCCAGCAGCTCCCATTCCACAAAAAAGCCAGCAGAGCGATGCTCTAGCCAGGCCAGGGCCACAGCCGTGGCCCAGCTCATACTCTCTACATCGCCCTCCTCCTCCGCCTCCAACCCTGCCTCCAGCAGGCTGAGGCTGGCTTCCGAAGCGTCCGGCGAATGGTCGCAGGCGTCGGTTTCGGAGCCCCTTCCGCTGTCGGCCTGGGCCCACACCACAGCACTCAGGACATCGGAGCAGGTGCTGGGCGAGTGGGGGGAGTCCAGCTCCATGGCCTGCTCTTTGCTTGTCCTGACTGCCTCTTCATCGGCTTCTGCGGGAGGCTGGTTCGCTGAGGGCTTTGTGGGGTTCTTGGCAATCAGAGCCCACGGAGAAGTGCTGGAAGCAGGGCTCAGGCTAGCCCGGTGGGAGGGATAAGGAGAAGCCCGGCACAAGCGGTCTAGGGGGATCTGCACCGCTTCAGAGAAGGCCTCGTTCAGGTGGAACATGCCTGGGGCTTGCTGCAGCTGCACCTGGGGAGGAGGTACGGATGGAAAAGAATAGCTCAAGGTTGAACCCTGGGATCTTTCGTGTTCTCTGAGCTCCATTGATTGATTGATGTATATATTTTATTTATATATCTTCTTAACCCACCCATCTCCCTCAGGGAGGGCTCTAGGCCAGTGATGGCTAACCTTTTTGTCATCGTGTTCATGAGAGCACACGCACGTGCCTCCACCCATAATGCAATGCATGTGGGACCCCCCCCGTGCTTCCCTTGCCCCCTCTGCACATACGCACGCATCTCCCACATGCGCCTCGCCTCCCACGCATGCGTGACAGATACCTGAAGGTGCACACGTGCACAGTGGAACTGAGCTGGGGTGATGGCTCGCGTGCCCACAGAAATGGCTTTGCGTGCCACTTCTATATATAAAACCAACATTACAAATTTACAAGAGAGAGAGAATTCCAAGATGCAGAAGTTAGCAGCTTTCTTGCAGATGTTTCACGACCAAACTAGCACCATCAGTGCTAGGAGGGAACGGAGTATGTTCTCTTAACTCTACTAGCACTGACGATGTTACCTAGTTTGGTCATGAAACGTCTACAAGAAAGCAACCAAGCTCAGACGGCACCAAGAGCCCCACAGCCAGAGGTATATTTCAGCTTTCCTTCCTGAGCCATGACCTGTTTCATTTCGGGAATTTGGCCCTGGGGGTTCTAAAGAGGGATAAAGCAGCCCCAAAGCATTGTTCACATTCATTATCATGGCGGAAAGGGCAAAGACTCGAATCGCAAGCCGACAGTCTAGCAAAAAAAAAAAAAGTCAGAGTTTGATTGGCTTATAACAATTGGCTTTTAACAAGCACTCAAATGGGGAAAGAGATCTTACCAGGGGGAGGTAGTCGTGAATGGCACCGTCACAACCTGGGGACAGCTCACTTTCTGGGCTCAGGCACTGTGGCCGTAGAGCTAAGCCTTGGCGTCTCCGCTGGCCACTGAGTCTGCAGAGACAAAAGCCATCTGGGTACAAAAACCTTGCCTAATCAGGCCACAGTTGAACTGTAGTCTCCGTTCCTTACCTAACCGGCATGCAAGCTAGCCTTCCTTTTCTGAGAGGGACCAGCCACGAATGAAAGCTATTTCCATCAAGGTCCTTAGCTATCAAGTGTCAATTTACAATGAGTAGGTTCATCACAGCTCTGCCACCTTCCATGGGCTGCTCTGGGTGAGTTGACCAAAAAGGTTCTATGCCAGGCCTGTCAAACTGGTGGCCTGCGGGCTGGATATGGCACACGCAGGCCACTCCTGGGCCCACGCAGGCCATGCCCAACCTGGCTCCGCAAAGGCAGAAAAACCATCCTGACACGTCGCAATACGGCCCACAGTGTGAGCGGGTTTGACACCCCTGCTCTTAAGCAACAGCAATGACACCGTAACAAAGTAGGAAGGGACCTTGGAGATCTAGTCCAACCGTCCAGGACAGGAGACTCTACACCAGAGGTCTCATTCTCGTGGCCCGCGGGCCAATTGCGGCCCGCAGGACGATATCCTGTGGCCCCCGCCGTGATATGAAAGTATAACATTTGAGGATATTTTTTTTAAACAACCTTTTTTGTGGAATCCCTTATGCGGCCCAGCCTCACCCAGACTCTGCCTCCAGCGGCCCCCAGGTAAATTTGAGTTTGAGACCCCTGCTCTACACTGTTCTGGAAGGGGTGGGATTCAAATTTTGTAGCGGCTGGTTCTTTGGGTGTGGCTAGGTGGGCGTGGCCATGTGACTGGGTGGGTGTGGCCTTTTTTTCCTTTTTTTTTTTTGCAGAAACCCCCCCTCCCATTTTTGGGGCCTTCTGGGCCTCAGGGGAGCCTCCGGGGGGGGTGCTTTTGCTCCCAGAAGGCTTCCTTGGGGCTCAGGATGGAAAAAAAAACTGAGCATGGGGGGGCATGCAGCCCCCCTGCACTCCATTTTGGGGCCTTCTGGGCCCCACGGAAGCCTTCTGGGGTCAAAAACAACCCCCCCTTGGAGCTCCCCTGAGGCGCAAGAGGGGGCGTTTTTTTGCTCCCGGGGAAGCTTCCCTGGGGCCCAGGAAGGCAAAAAAATGGAGCGGGTGGATCAGATTCACTTAACAGTTTGACTAATTTAACTATAGTGATTCGCTTAACAACAGCGGCAAGAAAAGTTGTAAAATGGGGCAAACTCACTTAACAAATGCTTCACTTAGCAACAGCAGTTTGGGTCAGAGGTCGAGGCCTATCTGTATTCCAAGTGTCATCTTACCAAGACGTGATAAAAGTGATATTAATATTTCGCATGCTGTTGATTGTACCCCTCTATTAATGCACCTTAGGATTGCGCTCGCTTTCCTGGCAGCTGCAGCACACAGCTACCTCGTATTTAAGGGACTGTCCACTAGGACTCCAAGATCTCTGTCACAGCTACTGCTTTTGAGCCACCACGGGCAGATGGACATTTTGCTCCAGTGTCAATCAAAGAATGATCTTTCTGCCAAACAACTCTTTGCCCCATTCACGCCCACCCAAAGGAGTCCTCTGCTGGAGGGGAGCGGTAGCTTTGAAAGCGTTACCTGCGGCCTAGGAAATTCTCTATTGACTTCAGGGAGCCTTCAGAAATAGGAGAAGGACTGGAGCTGGCTCCTGTTGGGGGGAAGAGAGGGGGAGAGAGGGAGAGAGAGACAGAGAGAGAGACTCATGAGGACAGTGCTACTACTATGCATTACTCTGTATAGTAACGTATAATATATAGGTATATTACTCTGTTCTTTGGCATGTACACTGAGATCTTCTGCACTGGAGACAAAATTCCTTGTGTTTCTAAACATCTTGGCCAAATGAAGTATTCTAATTCTAATCCTAATCCTAATCCTAATATTCTAACTCTAATTCTAAAATTATAATTCTAATAATTCAAGAATTTTAATAATTCCAAAGTTCTAGTTCTAGAATTCTAATTCTATTCTATTGTTTTTCAACACCGAAGCTCAAAACTCGAATGCAACCTGGACATGCCTGACCAGATCTTCCTTTTTGCCCCGGGCTCCACAGTGAGCAAGACTTACCACTAGGACAGCTTGGTCTGGCTTGGGTGGCTGAAGAAACACTGACTGGTGAAGGAGGAACTTCTTGTTCTAGGAAGCAAAGGAAGACACAGGTGTTAAGTGGGTGTCCCTTCCAAAAACACAGGATGTTCTCATGGCGTTCAGCCTATCCTCGTATTGGGAAGCTTTTGGACAACAGTGAAATTAAGAAAGTTGGAATTGACCATTGCCCAACAGAAGATTTGGGCTTGGACAACCTTGAACTACGCCTCCTAACGGTTGGACTTAAAGCGCAGTGCACAACATTATCTGCTACAATCAAGGGTGGCGTTACGGTTCAGTGATTACCGGCGTTACGGTTCGGTGATTACGTTTTGCACTGGGGAATTCTGGGAATTGAAGTCCACCCATTTTAAAGCAGCCAAGGTTGAGAAACATTGATCTGGAGCTGAGGTCGCCAACCTTTTGGACCTCAGGGACCACCAAACTCATCATTTTAAATCCCGCGGACCAGAGACCCTGGGAAAATCCCCCAAAAAGTCTGCAGGAAAATTCCTCAGCCCGTTTTCCTACCTATTGATCATTCTTTATTTGGGATCTCAGGATACCGTCTCCAGCTCCGTTCTCAGGGGGAGAGAGAGAGAGAGAGAGAGACTTTTGGCTTCATGCAAGGAAAGCAGCAGAAGCCGCAGAAGTCTTTCTTTCTCTCCCCCAAACTCTGCCAGAAATGAGTCTTTGTGGGAGAGAGAAAGAAAGAGAGACTTTTGCTGCTTTCCTTGCTTGCAGCCAAAAGCAGAAGAAGAAAGAAATGGAAAGAAGCAACTCAGTGGCCAAGCCAGGCACGTGGGGTGTGGGGGGCAAGTTCCACCCTTTCGTCCCTCCCCTCACTACTTCGTGTTGTTCACAATGCAAGCAATGCAAGCCTTGTGTTCCTGTGGGCCATGTGGGGGAGCACAGCTTTGTGTTCCTGCGCAGCCTGGATTAATTGCTTTGGGGGTGACATTTCTCTACGGACCACCAACATTTTCTCACGGACCAGCAGTGGTCCCCGGCCCACTGATTGGCGACCACTGACCTAAACCAATAACACTGATCTAGAGCAATAAGCCACACAATCCTAAATTGCATTAACAGAGGGATACAATCAAGATCAAGTAAGGTAGTAATACTACTCTATAAAGCCTTAGTAAGACCACACCTAGAGTACTGCATCCAGTTTTGGTTACCACACTATAAAAAAGATGTTGAGACTCTAGAAATTATGCAGAGAAGAGCAACCAGGATGATTAGGGGACTGGAGACTAAAACATACGAAGAACGGTTGCAGGAACTTAGGCCTGGCTAGTCTAGTGATGAGAAGAACCAGGGGAGACAAGAGAGAAGTCTTCCAATATTTGAGGGGCTGCCACAGAGAGGAGGAAGGGGCCAAGCTATTTTCTAAAGCACCCAAAGGCCAGGAAAGGAATAATGGACGGAAACTGAACAAGGAGAGATTCAACCTAGACATAAGTAGAAATTTTCTGACAGTGAGAACAATGGAACAGAAAATTGACTTCAGAAGTTGTGGGAGCTTCATCACTGGAAGCTTTCCAGAAGAGACTGGACTGCCATCTGTCAGAAATGGTGCAGAGTCCGCTTGGGCAGGGGGGTTGGACTAGATGATCTACAAGGTCCCTTCCAACTCTGATTATCTGTTATCTGTAATTTGGGCACAGCCCAATGATGTGAGCTTGGAAACAGTCACTTTCTAGTGTGGTTTTTGGTTTAAAAGAGGTTGGGTGAACTCAAGCAAGCGTGAGCCAAGACAACGAAAGAGTTACTACGCAGGTTGGCTTCCATGCAGATTGTGGCAGAATGGCTCATCCGATCACCTGATCCAACACTCCCAATTTTAATCGCTCTCTGTTACGTGCAGTTGCTGGGAAGCACAGCTATTTCTCGCTCCTGGGAGTATAAATAGAAGCGGGAGAGAAACAGTCTTTTTTTTTTTCCTTTTTTCTTTCCTTTTCCAGAATTTAGCTCCAGCAGGAGGCTCTAAAACTTAATCAAGGCACAACGCCAGAGGTGAAAGTGCACCCTGGAGCGATGATTTGGGAGGGCCGTGAAAAGGAATATTTTTTTGAACAGATCAGCGGGCTTGCAGAAAAACTGCCAAAAGAATTATTATTCCATCGTGAAGCTAAAAAAATATAAATCAGCATTTAAAAAAAGGTGGTGGCCAAATGTGTTGGGTTATAACTCCCACATTACCAAGCCAGTATATCCACTTAATTCATTGGGTCAAGGAAGGCTACTCCAAGAAGAGATAAGTTTTACAAAATATCCCACTGGATGTTACCCAGAACAACAGAGCCAGAAAGTGGTCTTCAGCAGGTTCTGACCAGTTCTGGAGAACTGGTAGCAGAAATTTTGAGTCGTTTGGAGAACCGGCAAAGGCCACCTCTGACTGGCCCCATCCCCATCTATTATCTGCCTCCCAAGTCACAGATGATTGGTTGGATCTTCTTTGGTTGCCCTCCACAGGAGAATGGAGCTGGAAAGCAGGTTAGTGGAGTGGGGAGAGAATGGGATTTTGCAGTAACCTTCCCCTGCCACGCCCACCAAGCCACACCACGCCCACCAAGTCATGCCCACAGAACCAGTAGTAAAAATATATATATATACCACCACTGAACAGAGCTACGTTTAACCCACACATCCCTTCTCACCTTCTGCACATTTTTTTTCTCAAAGCCCCTAGCTACTTGTTCTGGGTTCCTGCCCCCTCCCTCTGCTGATGGGCACTCACTGTTCTGGGTTCACTCAGCCTGCTAAACCAAAACAAGAAGATCTAACACCGGCGCTTGTGCTTGTTTAAGTTTGATTAGCGCTCCCTTAAGTTTGTTTTTTTTCCCCCAAGCGTGTTTTCATACATGTTTAACGTACGTAATGAAGAAGTCTCTGTGGATTTTACTCTGTTGGTCATTGCCGACTATAGCAATAGCACTTAGACTTATGTACTGCTTCACAATGCTTCACCTCTAAGTGATTTGCATATTGCCCCCCAACGGGGTCCTCATTTTACCAACCTCGGAAGGATGGAAGGCTTGGGCCAACCTTGAGCCGATCACTGTTAGGAATATCATAGGTTACCTAACGTAGTTTGGGTAAAATAATATATATAAACTATGATAGTAAGTTTAAGTATGTGTCACTTTAAACTGCAAAGCATGTAATTTTGGGTGCGGTTGTGAAACCGCCATAAGAGGGAGCAAGAGAACCTGCTGGATTGCTGACGATTGCTGGTTTGATGGATTGATGGTTTGCTAACTGCGTGTTCCCTACTGCTGAGTTGCTGAACGTCGAAGGAAGAAAAGAGTTTTGACTTCTTCATATCTCTACTGTGAGGTGATATATTACTGGACTGATATTTGTAAGTTTACTGACCTCTCTTTTTCGACACTGGACTTTGCAACTGAATAATCCCCGGACGGACTGAATTAGTGAATGATATATGGACTGTTTTGACTATGCTAAAACTCTTACTGGGATAAACTATTTAACTAACACGGTGTATCTGTTTTACTGAGTGTAAGCTACAAAAACGTTTATCTCACATATTCTGCCTGACTGCCGTGCAGATTCTGCTAGGGTGTATCCCTAACAATCACGATCGAACTCTTGGCAGTCGGCAGAGTTAGCCGGCAATACTGCATTCTAACCAGGGGGGGGTGGGGAACTGCTGGGGGTTCGCAGGGGTTCAGGAGAGCCCCTAGTGAAGATTCTGTGCAGTTCGGAGACCCCCCCAAATCCCACTCCTGGATGGCCCCGCCTACGCCACCCCTCCCAGGAGTCCCCAAGTGGCCCGTTTTGGATGCAAGGTAAGTGCAGGTTGCACACGGAAGCTCAGGGAGGGTGTCAGCCTTCAAGATCTACTGCTTTGCATCTTTGGGCTGCCATAAGTAACGGGGGGGAGGATGGGGGGATATGGTCTGGGAAGAGAGCCGGAGGTGTTACATTTTTGCGTTGTGTAAATGAGGAGTAGGGGGGGAATATAAATTCCTACTTTCAAGTTTCTATTTCTCGGTTAGCTTTCTTTTCTCTGCCGCAGCTGCAAACTTTTATCAAGATATGCCAAGGTCAACGGACAGAGGCCTCATCACCACCTGAAGATGTCCGCGTGATCATATTCAGGACTTTTAATTGGAAGAGTCCTTTGAACTATGGGGGGGTTCATCGCTTTGTCTATGTGATCTGCGCGCCTAAATTCTCAGATTCAGAATCCTGTTTGATGCTACCACTTCATTGTTCAAATAAAAGAATTCTTTCCTCTAATTGACGGAGTCTTAAGTATTTCTTTCTCGGATTTTGAATGGAGCACCGACTGAGATTATTCTGAATTATCCTGGAAGTTTGAGAATGCCGGAAATGGGCCCCTTCCTGGCTTCCAAAGAGCCTCCGGAGCCCAGAGGGGGCCATTTTTGCCCTCCTAGAGGCTTCAGAAAAGCAAAAATGCCCCCCATCTGCGGTGCAGGAGGCCAACGAAGCCATGCCCACCCAGCAGAGAACCTTGCGCTGAAATTTTCGAAGCCCACCCCGATTCTAACCACTGTGTCACCATGGGTTGTGCTCATCTCTGTATGAAGGCCATTCAGCCAGCACTGTCCGAAGACTGTTTCCGTGGTCATGTGGCTAACACAACATCACGGAACGCTGTCACCTTCCCACCAAAGTGGTCCCTATTTATTTATCTGCATTTCCATGCTTTCGAGCTGCTAGGCTGTCAGGAGCTGGTAGACTGAGGGCGGGAGCTCCCCCTGCCCCGTGTCGCTTGGGTCTCGAACCTGGACTGCCGACTTTTCCAGTCGACAAGCTCAGCATCCAATGTTAATAAAAGCCCAATTTCAAAGCACACAGGCGAAGTTTGTACCTGCAGGAACGAGAGCATCCTCCAAGTCCTGTGAATCCTGTCTCTGCCCCAGGCTTAGCGAGTAACTACGGTGATGCTGATTGACTAAACGGGACCCTTTCTGGTGGTTGTTTACACCGTCTGGGAGAAAACAGAGTCAGGTTGATTAGACATATTTCCAACTCTCTTGCTGCCATTTCAGCGATGAACATTCATCTTAAAACAAAACTGTTTTTGTAGTACTTTTTATTCCCACAGCTCTGGATGTCAAACGCAACCCTCTCTTCTTTAGTCAGAGGCTAAGATAGCAAATATTGTCAAGAGGCAAAGCTCAAGCACAAGACCAGGCCTTTTTAATAAAATGAGCCAATGAAAGTCAAAAAGGTAAGTGGAGTGGGAAAAAAGCCTAGCTTAGCAATTTGAAAAAAAACTCTAACCAGTATCTCCCATCCATAAATTTGCTAAGCCCACTGTCTAAGCTTACTGAACTGAAGAACTGATCAAATGTATTTCCATTTATTTATAAGTTGGTGTTTAATAAATATTTATTTATATGATGCAACTAATTACCAAAAGGAGGGGCGGGGAAACTGAAATTACTGTGAAAGTATCTACAGACCCCTCACATCCTGGACATAAACTGTATCAATTCCTACCCTCAAAACGATGCTATAGAGCACTGCACACCAGAACAACTAGACACGAGGACAGTTTTTCCCCCCGAAAGCCATCACTCTGCTAAACAAATAATTTCCTCTGCACTGACAAACTATTTACTAAATCTGCATTACTATTACTATTAATCTTCTCATCATTCCTTATCACCCATCCCCTCCCACTTGTGACTGTATGACTGTAACTTTGTTGCTTGCATCCTTACGATTTAGACTGACTGTTTCCTAGTATGATTGGATTGCTTATTTGTACCCTATGACTATCATTAAGTGTTGTACCTTATGATTCTTGACAAATGTATCTTTTCTTTTTATGTACACTGAGAGCACTTGCACCAAAGACAAATTCCTTGTGTGTCCAATCATACTTGGCCAATAAAGAATTCTATTCTATTCTATTCTATTCTATTCTATTCTATTCTATTCTATTCTATTCTATTCTATTCTATTCTATTCCATTCCATTCCATTCTATTCCATTCTAGAGGGTTATGTGAAGGCAGGTGGAGAGTCAGCAAACCCCTGGATTTCACATGTCACTTCTCTTCCCAAGATTAAAAATTTGCCTCTAGCAAGAAGATCTTTTCTGGAGTTAGGTGTCAATCACACTTGGCCAATAAAGAATTCATTCATTCATTCAACTGTGGCTTTTATACGATTTTACTGTTGGACTTTAAAAATGTGCCCAGAGTCACGCAAATGTGATGGGGCAGTATAGAAATTAGATAATTACGCACCCACTCCAGGTAGTCCTACCTGTGCTGCGAACCTGAAGTGCTAAAGGCAAGGCCTCCTTTGTGGAAGACTCTACAGGCACCACGGAGGTAAACATGGAAGGGAGATTGCAAGCCTTGCTTGACTGGACAGCTTTAAGACGAAACCTTCGGAAGAAACCTAGAAAAAGGAAGAGAAAGAGAGAGAGAGAGAGAGGTGGTATTCAGCAGGTTCTGACAGGTTCTGGAGAACCAGTAGTGGGAATTTGGAGTAGTTTGGAGAACCGGCAAATGCCACCTCTGACTGGCCCTGCCCCCCTCTATTCTCCGCATCCTGAGTCCCAGCTGATTGGCTGGGTGTCAACTAAAAATATACTCCTTTGGTCTTTTTAGCTGCCAGAAAAAGGGAGTGGAGGAAAACAAGGCATTCCTTAAATGCCTAGATAATCACCCCGGCAGCCCAAAGTTGTCGGAGCCTAAGAATGTTATTGGAGAGCATGATGGATGACTCTTGGAGATGGATGTGTCCCATTGGAGAAGCCACATCCAGGGGGTGCAGGGAAGACCAGAGTCAAGGGGGAAATATATGATGTGATTTACTATCAGCTGCACCCAGCCATGCACCAACATGGCAACCTCTAATAAATCAATTTTCTTTTCTCTGAGATGCAGCTAGAGACTTTTGATTTGAATGTGGGGGGTGGATTTGTTGGAGCCCTGACACTGGGTCTTCTTTAGTTGCCCTGCATAGGAGAACGGAGCTGGAATGCAGGTTAGTGGGAGGGGGGGAAGGGAATGGGGATTTTGCAGTATCCTTCCCCTGCCATGCCCACCAAGCCATGCCACGCCCACCAAGCCATGCCCACAGAGCCAGTAGTAAAAAAAATTTGAATCCCACCACCGAAGAGAGAGAATTATGTGATTCGATCCTTTAATGCATTTTAGAATTGCGGTTCCACTCAGTTAACACTCAGGATCTTTCCATTGTCGAATAGACTTGAAGCCTGAATTGTTTCTCCTGGGGATCATTAAGGGAAAATACCCCCAAAAGATTAAATACTTGATTATACATATTATCAGGGCAGTGAGAATTGCACTGCATTATTATAAGGAATAATGGATGGAAACTGAACCAGGAGAGATTTTAACCTGGAAATAAGGAGAAACTTTCTGACAGCGAGAACAATCAACCCATGGAACAGAAGTTGCCTTCGGAAGTTGTGGAAGTGCCATCACTTGAGACTATCAAGAAGAGATTGGACTGCCATCTGTCAGAAATGGTGTAGGGTCTCCTGCTTGGGTGGGGGGTTGGAATTGATGACCTACAAGGTCCCTTCCAACTCTGATTATCTGTTATCTGGGTTTTTTTTGGTGGGGGAGGGAGGAACAGACCTATCCCCAAACCGGTTGTTAGCTCATCAATCAATCAATCAATCAGCATAGAGGTGGAAGGGAACTCAGAGGTCTTCTAGTCCAGCCCCCTGCTCAAGCAAAGAAAGGCAAAGAAAACGTGAGGAACTTTACCGTGTTCCACTTCTGCTTCTCTCTGAGCCACCGTCTCGTTATCCCGAATAACGGAGGCAGCGGTCAGGCGGTGAACTTGCTTCTCCAATCCTGTGTTTGGCAGCGGTGGCTGCCGTCCTTGGGAATGTCCCCGGCTGTCTTTGGGGAGGAACAAGGAATCCAGGCCACCGATCACCTCCCAGGAGACGGGCTCCCCTGCGCTGAGGGCGTGGATCACCACTTGGCACTGGAGAGGAGGCAAGGGGTTGCCATTGGACATTCCTTGCTCCGAGGCTGGTGATGGGCTGAAAAGGTAAGAGGGCTCCAACAGCATGTCCCAGTCAAGATGGGCAGGCGACAGCAAGTGGCCTAGGAAAGAGTAAGCCATTGGGATGCAGAGGTAAGGTTGGCAAAAGGAAACGACGTCTGCTCAGGTAATCCAGAAAGTGGGTCCTTGGTGCTCTCTGAACCTGCTGAGTGGTTGTTGTTTTTTTTGCAGACGTTTCATTACCCAGCAAGCACTGATGATGTTACCTAGCTGGGTAATGAGACGTCTGCAAGAAAACAACCCCGCAGTTCCACTCTGAACTACAAATATTCTCTTCTATTAGAACAGAAGTCTCCAAACTTGGCAACTTTAAGACTTGTGGGCTTCAACTCCCAGAATTCTCCAGCCAGCAGAGCTGGACTTTGGAGACCTCTGTATTAGTATCTAGCAGTGATGTTACATAATGAAAGATCTGCAAGAAAACCACCAAGCTCAGAGAAGAGCAAGGACCCCAGAGTTTAGCCCTGAGCTATAAATAGTTTCTTCTATTGATATCAGAGGTGGGTATTCAACAGGTTCTGACCAGTTCCGGAGAACCGGTAGTGGAAATTTTGAGTAGTTCAGAGAACCGGCAAATCCCACCTCTGACTGGAGATTTTGCAGTATCCTTTCCCTGCCATGCCCACAGAACCGGTAGTAAAAAAAATTGAATCCCACCACTGATTGATACCTAATACTGATGATACTTTGTTGGGTAGTGGAAGGTCTGCAAGAACATAACCAAGCTGAGAGAGCACCAGGGATCTCACAGTTCAACCCCAATGCACGTAGGGGGCGTGCATAAGCGCACCAACGTGCCTACCGTCCCTGCCCTATTGTTTCTTTCATTTTTCTTATCTGCATCCATTTCATGTATTCATAACTATGTTTATCCTTTTACCTATTATCTTGTAAGCAATTGACAAATCAAATAAATCAAATAAAATAAATAAGTATATACTCTTCCATTAGTTCAGAAAGTTCCTGTGAATCACAAGCGCCGAAGCTCATGAATATTCATTTCCCCATGCTTAGAACACTGACGTGGTGCTGATTGTAAAGCCATGCCAGCCATCAACATGGGATCTGCTTCAGCTTAGGTCGGAATGAAATCTGCCTTGCAGTTTTTAAAATGTTATATTCATTTATTCAATAAATTTTATTGGGTTTTGTCCTGTTTTTGAAGGCAGCTAACACAGAGACCTTCATTTTTATCCCCATATGCGGTGGGATAGGTTGAGCTGAGCACGCGCAACTGGCCCAAATGTCACCCAGTGCGTTCCCACGGCTGGGAACCAGTGTCACCCTGGTCTTGTTCAACACCTTAACCATTCCATCACACTTGCTATCTTTTTTACTTTTACACACTGGTAAAAAAAAATCTCAACCTTTCCTCTTCGTTCTTCTCTTCCTGTTCCTCCCTGTTCCCAAACTACGCCAACTTTCTCCATTCCCTCCACTCACTGGATTCCTCAGCAGCCTTGGGCATCCTCTGCAGCTCAGGCCCAATCTCATCCAACTTCCCTTCCAGAGACCGAATGGGTTTCTGGGATACTTTTTCCAGGGCTCGGCGCAGCCGATGGGCATCCAACTCGCCATGCGGGGAAGAGAAACTACGTCCAGACATGGCAGTCCGAGCCAGGGCTTTCTTCTTACGCATCAACTCTTCGGAGCTCAGGGCAATGGATACCTTCAGAGAGAGGAAAAGAGAAAGGTCTAAACTGGAAATGATGTTGAGAAAGCCAAATGATTCTCCACGAAGGACCTAGATCAGTAATGGCGAAATTTTTTGTTGTGGTGGGCCGAAAGCATGGGTGTGATAGCGCACAGGTGCTGGCACCCACAATACAATGTGCTCCGCCACCCCTTGCACATGTGTGTGGAACACCCCCTGCCCCCTTACCTGCACTGAGCATGTGTGTGTCTCCCAGCTGATTTTCGGCCTGTTTTCAGCTGTTTTCAGCCTCCTGGAGGTTTGAGGGAAGCTTCTGCAGCCTCGGGAGGCCGAAAATTGGGCCTTCCAGAAATACCGGAAGTGCCCATTTTCCGTCTCCGGAGGGCCTCTGGAGCCTGGGGGAGGCGTTTTTGCCCTCCCAGGGGCTTGAGGGAAGCTTGGAAGGCTGAAAACGGGGCCATTTCAGCACTTCCGGTATTTCTGCAAAGCCCGTTTTTCGGCCTCCCGAGACTGCAGAGGCTTCCCTCGCACTCGCGTGCCAGTACCCAGAAGGCAATGCGCACACCACCATGCCCCCTATGCATGCGCTTGCAATCCCCCCACCCACCCACTCATCCCCCCATTGCCCACCTTACCTGCACTGCGCCTCACAACTGATTTTCAGCCAGTTTTAGGCCTTTTTCGGCCTCCCAGAGGCTTTAAGGTGTCTGCAGGCTTTTCAGGTTGAAAACTAGGCCCCTTTTTGTCGCTTCCAGTATTTCCGGAATAACAGGAAGTGACAAAATGGGCCTAGTTTCATCCTGAAAAGCCTGCAGAAGCCTTCCTAAAGCCGGCAAGAGTCAAGCAGCAAAAGATGTCAGGAAAACTTCTTGGAGGCTGACATTCGGCCCTCCTGCAATCTCCAAGGTCCCTTCCAAATCCATTATCCTGTCATCTCCACAAAATGCTGGAGAAATGCAGAAGGTAAGAGTTTGAGGTTCCTCACCTTAGCTATAGCCCCAGTTTGAGTCTGGCTTACTGGAGCAGACTTAGTGGAAGAATTGCAGAGAGACACACTCTTCTGTCCTTGCTGAGAGGTGCTTTCAAGAGTCTGGGCTAAAGAGCCTTCCTCCAGCGGTACGTCTCTGGAGCCAGTAGACTCACTGCTGGTAGAGCTGTGGCATAAGGCTTGACTAGGGTCGGTGCTGACCGAGCAGTGAGTAAGCACATATTGCTCCTGGATGTAGGAAGGCTGGTAAATCCTCTTCCAGATATCTCCTCCAGACACCGGATCTCCACCTGCCAGGGAAAATAATTTATGGTGATTGGCTTAGAGAATTTGCCAAGGTATTTTCTATCCCACCTACCCAGGGCTGGAAGTCAAAAATCCAAGCAACTGGGTCTCTGCCCGGTTGCTGGGTGGGCGTGGCCATGGTGGGCACGGCCTACTGGAACTTCCTGTTTCCGGCTTCCCATGGGCCTCCAGAGCCTGGGGGGAGGTCGTTTTCACCCTCCCAAGGGTCCAGAGGCCTCCTCTGCCGCCTCCGGGAGGGTGAAAACAGAGGCCTTCCGGAAGCCGGAAACAGGCCTATTTCTCCACTTCCGGGACTTCCAGGGGGGCTGTTTTTCCCCCCTCTCAGAGCCTCCATGCAGATCCTGCACTTACCTGCATTGTGTGGAGACTCCTGGGGAGGGAGGGACAGGGTGGCCGGTTGGTTGATATACCAGTTTGGGTGAACCAGATGTAACTTTAACATCCGGTTCGCCCGAACCAGTCTGAACCAGTAGAATCCCACCCTCAGCTCCAAAGGCCAAGAAGTGTGCTATTAAAAATCCCCTCGTTGTAGCTTAATTAAGGGGGAAATTCACTGTGTAAGTGCAGAGATATATAAACAAAAGCCCCAGGGGGAGACCTCTAGTCTTGGAAAGGCTTGTGTGCAAGATACGGTTAAGAGTGAGGATGCTCATGGTTGCAATGATGTCTTTAATGCTCCTGTGATCGTTCATTAATTGATCACATTAATTTTTCATGTGGACCGAAAGGGGAAACTACGATGAAAGGCAGTACAGAGTGGCGAGTTAACCCTGTTTGCTGTAGTTTCATTTTTAATGTCATGTAAACGCAAATAAAATTAACATCGCAGGATTTTGTTTGTTTGGGTCCTGTTACTTTTTGGGAATGTGGACCTGCAGCATGTCATTCCAGTCCCTGAGGCACCCTCAGTCTGGGAAAGAAGTGTACACCCCGGAGCATTGGCTCTGCAGCCAATTCTGTTTTTTTTTTTTAGACTGAACTCTGCCCATTAGCACTGATGATGTTACCTAGTTTCAGGAGTGGGATTCAAATGTTTTAACAACTGGTTCTGTGAGTGTGGCTAGGTGGGCATGGCCATGTGATGTCAGCTAAAAAGCTAAATACTCCTTTGGTCTTTTTAGCCGCCAGAAAAAGGGAATGGGGATAAACAAGACATTCTTGAAATGCCTAGATAATCAACTCAGCAGCCCAAGGCTGTCAGAGAGTGAGAAGGTTATTGGAGAGCGTGATGGATGACTCTTGGAGACGGATGTGTCCCATTGGAGAAGTCACATCCAGGGGGTGGGGGAAAGATCAGGGTCAAGGGGGAAATGTATGATTTGATTCAGTACCGCCTGCACCCAGCCACACACCAACAGGGCCATTTCTAATAAACTGATTTACTTTTTCTGAAATGCGGCTAGAGGCTTTTGCGTTGAATGAGGGGGATTTGTGGGAACCCCGATATGTGACTGGGTGGGCATTATTATTATTATTATTATTATTATTATTATTATTATTATTTTCTTTTTCTTCTTCTTCTTCTTCTTCTTCTTCTTCTTCTTCTTCTTCTTCTTCCTCCTCCTCCTCCTCCTCCTCCTCCTCCTCCTCCTCCTTCTTCTCCTTCTCCTTCTCCTCCTTCTTCTTGGAGTGGGTGGGGGACACAGCTTCCCTCCCTGCACACACACACCATCCCCGCACACCCCTTTTTGCCTCCTGGGCCTCAGGGAACCTTCCTGGAAGAACCAGTAAGACAGCGAGGGGGATTGTCGGGAGGGGGAAAAAAAAGAAGAAATACCTTAAGGACTGACTGGGCGGAGAAGGGAGGGGCAGGCGGACAGGGGCGGGGCCTGCCAGGGGTACGATTTGCCAGTTCTCTGAATCATAACAACCGGTTCTATATAACCGGCCCGAACCCGTAGAATCCCACCCCTGCCTAGTTTGGGTAATGAAATGTCTGCGAGAAAACAACCAAATCTCAGAGAGGCCTGATAGGAATAACAAGGTTACCTAACGTAGTTTGGGTAAAATAATATATATAAACTATGATAGTAAGTTTAAGTGTGTGTCACTTTAAACTGCAAAGCATGTAATTTTGGGTGTGGTTGTGAAACCGCCATAAGAGGGAGCAAGAGAACCTGCTGGATTGCTGACGATTGCTGGTTTGATGGATTGATGGTTTGCTAACTGCGTGTTCCCTACTGCTGAGTTGCTGAACCTCGAAGGAAGAAAGGAGGTTTGACTTCTTCATATCTCTACGGAGAGGAGATATATTACTGGACTGATATTTGTAAGTTTACTGACCTCTCTTTTTCAACACTGGACTTTACCACTGAATAATCCCTGGACAGACTGAATTAGTGAATGATATATGGACTGTTTTGACTATGCTATAACTCTTACTGGAATAAACTATTTAACTAGCACATTGTATCTGTTTTACTGAGTGTAAGCTACAAAAACGTTTATCTCACATATTTTGCCTGCCTGCCTGACTGCCGTGCAGATTCTGCTAGGGGTGTATCCCTAACAAGGCCGAAGGAGCCCTGCACTCTTATCTAGTCCCAAGTTGCTGCCTCCTTTAAAATCGATACGAATATTGCCTTCCAAGGCCTGCACTCACTCTTCATAGACTCCTCGGTGTCCCCAGGTGAAAACTTCATGGATATTTCCTGGGAAAAGTCCTGAAGGCCCTTGCAACGCTCTGGATTATCTCCAGCTGAAGGTGGGAGGGTTCCATCCTGTCCTTCTACCCCCTCCTGGGATGGAAAGGCCAGCCCTGCAGATCCTCTAGAGAAACTTCGGTAGATTTGCTCTCTGCCCTAAGAAATACGACAAACAAAAAAGCAATATGGGTAATCCTCGACGTACGTTGACTTAATGACAGTGGTCATAAATGTGAGAAGTGGCCACAAGTCACTTTTTTCAGTGCCTTTGTAGCTTCCAAAGGCACCGAAAAAAAGTGACTTGTGACCGTTTCTCACATTTATGACCGTCACAGCAGCCCCACGGTCCTGTGACCAAAATTCAGGTGCCCGGAAACCAGTATGTATCAATGATGGCTATGTGATTGCCATTTGCAACCTTCCCAGCTGGAATCCGTCGAGCAAAGTCAACGGGAGAAGCCGGTTTCGCTTAAGGACTGTTGTGATTCACTTAATAACATCAGCGCTTCGCTTGACAAGCACGTGCTGCAAAAACAGTCATTAAACTCATTGGATTACTCGGCCACAGAAACTCTGCTCCCAATTGTGATTGTAAGTCGAGGACCCACCTGGACGTTTGTCCATGCGTGAGATGAACACCCCGATATGGAGAGAGACCCCAAGACGCATGTGAGACCAACAGACCCACAATCAAGTGAGCAATCAAGGAACTGCCAAAGAGCCATCAGTAAACAGCCCTACCAAAGAACCTCCACCCACACACACACAGGCAAGACACCAGAACATAAACTGACAGCAAACAGCACCCCTTACTGGCACTGATGATGTTACCTAGTTGGGTCATGAAACGTCTGCAAGCTCAGAGAGCACCAAGGACCCCTCAAGCACGCGGTAGGCCAACTAAGGCTTTGGGCATATTGGATCCAGGAGATAGTCACCAAGTGAAACCAGGGATGATTTCCCACCCTGGGGAGAGCTCTACTTTGTAAGGAAATGATTGCTCAACTGTTGCTTTCTTGTCCCGGAAACTGGCAACGTGGTAAAGGGTGCAGTAGCTGATGAGCCGATCTCCGGGATAAAGAGTCGCAATCTCGTTGGGCGACAGCAGGGCCTCCATGGTGTCAGGCACATACCAGTCGATGGTGATGTCACTCACAGCTGGCTCAATGGCTTTCTTCAAAGACTTTATCAGCTGGGGGGGGAAGGCGGGGAGGAAGAAAGCATATTGAACATTCGCCTACACCAGGGCAGAGGTGTTGTTCAGCAGGTTCTGACCAGTTCTGGAGAACCGGTAGCGGAAATGTTCAGTAGTATGGAGAACCAGCAAATCCCACCTCTGACTGGCTCCGCCCCCGTCTATTCTCTGCCTCCCATTGAGTCCCAGCTGATTGGCTGGGTCTTCTTTGGTTGCCCTGCACAGGAGAACGGAGCTGGAAAGCAGGCTAGTGGGGTGGGGAGGGAATGGGGATTTTGCAGTAAGCTTCCCCCAGGAACGGGGAGGGAATGGAGATTTTGCAGTATCCCTTCCCCTGCCATGCCCACTAAGCTACACCCACCAAGCCACACCACGCCCACCTAGCCACGTCCACGGAACCGGTAGTAAAAAATTTTTTGAATCCCACCACTGGGCATAGTTCATCAGCTTTGGTGCTCTATGATAGGCGTGGTCTGATGTTTGGGGTTAACTTCCCACCACCCAAACCTGGGGACTGGATCAGAACCCATGATCAAATAAAAAGCATCATCCAAGGAATAAGAGCCGTACCTTAGGCTGCAACCGTTCACCTGGGCTGAGGAATTCTGCCTGGCCTCTGCTAACTTTGGCCAATCTCCTGAGGAGCTGATGGCAGGCAGCAGACCCCAAGCCAAATGTGAAACACCTGTAAGAAGTAAAAGACTGGACTTTACAGACAAAACTGCCACTTTTTTTTTTATTCATCTCATTCTAAATTGCGCTGGTTGTATGCACTGGTCCAGTCATGCCACATCTTGGTTGCTGCCAAATGTTACATCTGTCCTTATCACCAATATATCAGAGTTGAAGCTGCGACTTCTTAATTCCAGCTGTTCTTCAGGCATGAATTGGCTTAATGGCATTGCAAATGATATCACACGCATCACACCATAACATGATAACAGAGTTGAAAGGGACCTTCTAGCTTCAATTTCAGATAATCAGAGTTGGAAGGGATCTTGTAGGTCTTCTAGTCCAGGGTCGCCAACCTTTTGGACCTCAGGGACCACCAAACTCATAATTTTAGATCCCAGGGACCACTAACTGGTTCTGTGGGCATGGCCTAATTTGTGGGTATGGTTTGGTGGTCATATGACTGGCTGGGCATGGCTTGTATGTAAATATTATAAATATTTATATAAATACTGAATTTTTTATAAAAAAGAGTAACTTTTACCCAAAATCAGGCAGATTGAATTGCTCACAGAATCACAGATTCATTCAGAGATCTATCTATCTGCCATCAGCTAGCTCAGTCTGTCACATAAAATTTGCTTGCAAGCAAACTCACAAAATTAACTCACAACACACCATGCATATAAATATTGAATTTTTTATTTTTTAAAAAGAGCAACTTTTACCCAAAATCAGGCAGAGCAAGCAGATCAAGTTGCTCACAGAATCATTCAGTGATCTATCTATCTGCCATCGGCTAGCTCAGTCTCTCAAATTTGCTTGCCGTGAGTCTGCACTGAATTTGTTTGCAAGCAAACCTTCAGTCCTAAGGGAGGTTCGGTTGTGCTGAGCCAAAGATCTAAAGACTACCTAGAAAGCAAGAAATCCAACCATTTCCTGCTTCCTAGCTAATCTAAATCTCCTGGCACAGCAGAACAGATGATGGTCGGAAAAAGGAAAAATAGCAATTTAGCAGGCAAATTAGCCAGGTAAGGAGTGAGTGAGCAGGGATTGTTCCCGCGGGCCATGTGGGCTGAGCAGCCTTGTGTTTCTGTGCAGCCTGGATTAATTGCTTTGAGGGGGTGCTCTGGGGGTGAGATTTCTCTGAGGCCCACCAAAATGTTTTCACGGCCCACCGGTAGTGATCAGGTCCAACCCACCCAAGAGGAGACCCCAACCCCCTGTCCAAGAAGCAGACCCTATACCACATTATAAAATGTGGTCACCACATTATAAAAAATATTTTGAGACTCTAGAAAAAGTGCAGAGAAGAGCAACCAGGATGATTAGAGGACTGGAGACTAAAACATATGAAGAACAGCTACAGGAACTGGGCTTGGCTAGTCTAGAAAAGAGAAGGACCGGGGAGACATGATAGAGGTCTTCCAATATTTGAGGGGCTGCCACAGAGAGGAGGAAGGGGTCAAACTATTGTCTAAAGTGCCTGTAGGCCAGACAAGGAATAATGGATGGAAACTGAACAAGGAGAGATTCAACCTGGAAATAAGGAGAAACTTTCTGACAGTGAGAACAATCAACCCATGGAACAGAAGTTGCCCTTGGAAGTTGTGGGAGCGTCATCACTTGAGACTTTCAAGAAGAGACTGGACTGTCATTTGTCAGAAATGGTGTAGGGTCTCCTGCTCGGGGGGTGGGGGGTGGACTAGATGACCTATAAGGTCCCTTCCAACTCTGATTACCAGTTATCTGTTACCATTTGAGACAAACGGTTGTCCAATCTCTTCTTAAAAACCTGCAGTGATGGAATACCCACAACTTCTGGAGTCAAGCCATCCCACTGATTAGGAAATTTCTCCTTAATTCCAGGTCGCTTCTCTCCTTGGTTATTTTTCATCCATGGCTTCTTGTCCTGCCTTCGGGTGCTTTGGAGAATAGATGGATCCCTTCTTCTTTGTGGCAGCCCCTCAAATATTGGAACACTGCTACCATGTCAGCCCTAAACCTTCTTTTTCTTAAACTAGACATACACAATTCCTGCAATTTTTTCCCCCATATGTTTTAGCCTCCTATTCCCTGGGCGTGTGTCATCCCACAAATGGTGCAGATTATATCATTAGGGTCAGCTGTGTTATGCAATGGGCAGCAGTGGCAAACTGCACATCATTTGGAGGACGCTATTGTGATCCCCTTCCTGGTTTGAAAGTGTACTCCACTGTGCCCATATAAGGGAGCGGGGGAAGGTCCCTCCTCAGTTTGTCTGCCCAATTGCTTCTACACATTTTCAGTGTGGATTATTTTGAACTTTCAGGCAAGTTGTTTGTGGCAGGTATCTGTTGCAGAGGTGCTATTCAGCAGGTGCTATTCTGACCAGTTCTGGAGAACCAGAAGCGGACATTTTGAGTAGTTCGGAGAACTGCCAAATCCCACCTCTGACTGGCCCCGCCCTCATCTATTCTCTGCCTCCTGAGTTCCAGCTGATCAGCTGGGTCTTCTTTGGTGGCCCTGCAGAGGAGAACGGAGCTGGAAAGCAGGTTAGTGGGGTGGGGAGGGAATGGAGATTTTGCAGGAACCTTCTTCCTCAGGAGTGGGGAAGGAATGGGGATTTTACAGTATCCTTCCCTACCACGCCCACCAAGCCACACCCACAGAACCGGTAGTAAACATTTTTGAATCCCACCACTGGTCTATTGGCTTTTAAAGCTCACAATATGGAAATTTTTCTTCCTAAAGGTGTTTCTAAGGGCCAGACATCTGGGAAGGTAACATTTGCAGCCTGGGAAAAAGAAATGCCCCAAGTTTGAGGCCGGTCGACATAACTTCGTACCTGACGGTGCTTGCTTGTCTCCTAACTAGCTCAATAACCTTGCCTGGGTTTTCCACACTGGAATCCAACAGGATAAAGAGCTGCCGTGGATATCCCCGGCGGAGGGGCTGTCCCAAACTCCAATTCAGAGCAGCAAGGAGGCTGGTGCCACTCACATCAGCCCGTAGCTTCTGAATATATTCGCAGGCCAGTCTCACGATGTCCTGAGGAGATAATAAACAGCTTACAGAGACAATATAAGGCAGGAGTCTCCAGCTTTGGCAACTTTTAAGATTTGTGGACTTCAACTCCCAGAGGCTGAGGAACTTTGGTGTCAGGATTCCGGCAGTTACCCCAATTAAATCACGAGTCTGTTCTAGCCTGTTGCTAGACCTGTTCATCCCAAAATAAATGAAGCCCAGCTAGGCTATTTTTACCCTTTACCCAATATGCAGTGGATTTAAGTTACCAGGCAGAGATTTCAAAGTTACCCACAAGATTTGATTATCCTTGAATTACACCGTCTTCGGTCTGATCTAAGTATGGTATATAAAATCATACATTGCAATGTCCTACCTGTCAACGAATACTTCAGCTTCAACCATAACAACACAAGAGCACACAATAGAGACAAACTCAAGGTTAACCACACCAAACTTGATTGCAGGAAATATGACTTCAGCAACCGAGTGGTCAATGTCTGGAATACTCTACCTAACTCTGTGGTTTCTTCCCCAAACCCCCAAAACTTTAACCTTAGACTGTCTACTGTTGACCTCACCCCTTTCCTAAGAGGTCTGTAGGGGGCGTGCATAAGCGCACCAACGTGCCTACCGTCCCTGTCCTATTGTTTCCTTTATTTTTCTTATATGTATCCATTTCATGTATTCATAACTATGTTTATATATATACCTGTTATCCTGTAAGCGATTGACAAATCAAATAAATAAATTAAAATAAATAAATAAATCCTAATCAAAGGGCTGGTTGCTAGGTTGATCAGACTGCTGAGAGAGAAGACTTGCAATGGGGCAGGACATTCTTCCTGTAAGCCATAGCAAGCCAGCAGCAACTGGCCAAGAACAGTGGTCACCAACTGGTGAGCCATGGCTCACTGGTGGTCCACAAGAAAATTTTGGTGGACCGTAGAGAAATGTCACTCCCAAAGCAATTAATTAATAGACCTCTGTGTGTTTGTATTTGTGTGTATATTTTGTGTGTGTGTGAGAGAGTGAGAGAGAGAGAGGGAGGGAGAAAATGAGAACATCACAGCCTTCTCTGTCTCTCTCTCTCTGTCTCTGTCTCTCTCTCTCCTCCCCCCCCCCCCCCCCCCCCCAACATCAGCAGGCCACTGTCAGTCAAAATTCATATTAGTGGTCCGCGGGATTTAAAATTATGAGTTTGGTGGTCCCTGAGGTCCAAAAGGTTGCTGACCCCTGTCCTAGAACAGTCACGGAGAGTTCTGTCAAATTTAATGAATTCCCAGCGCAGCCCTGGGGTGGTTCTGCCACCTTGGAGTAGGTACTCACACTATTGCAAGGCTTGCTCATCTTGAAGGCAGGCCTGATGTTGGGGCCAAGGCCTGCCACGTTCAACAACGTGCTGGAAGGAAGGCTCTTTATGGCCACTACCAGAGCATCCTGCACAGGAAGAGGGAGAGAAAGTCAAGGTTATCATGCAGGGGTATTTCTTGCCCTTCCTGCGGGAGACCAAGGTGGCCTCCATAGCATTCTTTATCCCCCACCATGACAAGCATATGAAGGAAGCTGGGCTGAAAGGGGAGCAACTTGCCCAAAGCGACTTGGAGATTTCTAGCTGAGGGAAGACCTAGATCTTCCTGATACTAATTCACTTTCAAGGATAGAAGCAACCTAGAACTAAGGAGAAATTTTTTCCTGACCAAACAATTAATCAGTGGAATGAGTTGCCTTCAGAAGTTGTGAGTACTCCAACACTAGAGGTTTTTAGAAGAGATTGGACAACCATTTATTTGAAATGGTACAGCGGTTCCTGTTTGAGGAGGAGTCCAAGGGACTCCAAGATCCCTTTCAACTATGTTATCCTGAGAATCCACATTTCTCTTCAATACTATCTCCAGAAGTTGTGGATGCTCCAACACTGGAAGTTTTTAAGAAGAGATTGGATAACCATTTGTCTGAAATGGAACAGGGTTTCCTGTTTAAGCAGGGGGTTGGACTAGAAGACCTCCAAGGTCCCTTCCAACTCTTGTTATGCTATCCTATCCTATCCTATCCTATCCTATCCTATCCTATCCTATCTTATCCTATCCTATCCTACTATGCAACCCTCATTCTGGAGCACTCGCTGTAATTAATTAATTAAATTTCAATCCCTGCCCAACCTAAGCAAGTGACTCCACGCAGCAAACAATCAGACTGCAGGGAGATACAAATATTGTACCAGATGCAAATTATGTTCTTAATTCCATGTCATATGGCAGCACCCAGCTGCCTTGCCTGACCTCATAAGGTTAAGGAGAGCCAAACCTGGCTAGTAATTGAAAGTGAGCTTATCAGAAAAGTCTAGACCAGACCAGGCAGATAGGTTGAAAAAAACATTGTGGAAGACAACATTGGCAAAGCATTTCTGTATTTGTTGCTAAGAAAACCTAAAGTGAAAATTGACTCCCAAGGAAAACTGGCCTTACTCTTCCCATTAACACCTGGATTCCAATTTTGCAGTCCAGGCCAAGTCCCTCACTTCTGAGTTAGAAAAAAAGTCCTATCATATTTAGTATTTTTTTCTAAAAAAAAAACACGTCTGAAATTGTCCATCTGGGATATTTATTTTCTTTATTCCACAACTTCCAAAAGTTGTCATTAAGTGGTAAGTGTCATGTAAGATGTCATGTAAGTGTCATCTCCTAACAGATCTGTAGGGGGCGTGCATAAGCGCACCAACGTGCCTACCATCCCTGTCCCATTGTTTCTTTTATTTTTCTTATATGCATCCATGTATTCATAACTATGTTTTTACTTATACCTATTATCTTGTAAGCAATTGACAAACCAAATAATAAATAAAATGTAACAGAAGGGGTAAATGATTAAATAGGTGATTAAGGAATCATCATATTAAAGAATGCCTGGCCATTAAATTAGATTTATTCATTCCAGAAAGAAGGCAATGGGAAATCACTTCTGTTAAGTTGCTAAGACAGCTACATGGATACGATCGTGGAGTTAAGCTGAACTCAGCTCAAGGGGGTCTTTATCCAATGGTTATGACTCTTTTTTAAAAGGCAGGTTCTCACGTATCGCTAATGTAAGAATCTATTTACTTTGATCCCATCAATGCTGGAGCCACTTGCGCTTCCCGTCTGGTCAACAAGGAAGAAGATCTCCCTGGTCACCGTCTGAACGTTAGTAGAAACGCTGCTTATCTCGGGGCAGAAATTCAGCATCAGGACAGGGTTGTAGAAAATGTCTTTGTGGAATCTCTTCTGGACAAAGGCAACCTAGAAGCAAGAAAAAGAAGAAAACCCGTAAAGGAGATCTTAAAATTTGAGACTTTTGTTTCCCTGATATGGAGATGATCTAAAAGCCCTGGGCAACTTTGAAGGACCCAAATCTCTTGGTTGCCATCAGGGAAAGTCCATCTAGCCAAGGATGTTTCCATTTGCCTCTTGGAAGTTTTTAAATAAACGTCTTTCTTTCAATCCCCTACTTTGGGGAGTTGCGTTTATTTTAAAATAGAGGCTCTGCCATTTATGTATCATGGGTAATGAGCATTGAAAGACTTATCCCTAGAATAGAATAGAATAGAATAGAATAGAATAGAATAGAATAGAATAG